>CAIGQV010017835.1:24225111-24254509 GCA_903798115.1 Danio jaintianensis
TGTGTGTGTGTGTGTGTGTGTGTGTGTGTGTGTGTGTGTGTGTGTGTGTGTGTGTGTGTGTGTGTAATTAAATAAATAAATAAATAATAAAAAAAAAATTAATATTATATTATATTATATTATATTATATTATATTATATTATATTATATTATACTATACATGTTTTAGTGAGCATAAGAGGACAATGATGGACAATTAAATAATAAATAAATGTATTAAGTAACTTTAAAATGTTTTTTTTTAATCAAGAAAATAAGATTTACTTTCCTAAACAGGTCATACATAGAATTCAGAAAACCTTATTATTAGTGACACCACTGGCCATTATGTGAACTGCAGCTGGAAGCATATTTTTGTGCTCAACTCATGCACAATATATGCACACAGATGCTCTTTTTCTTTTATTATGAATAAAAGAGTTGAAAATACAATAAACCGCACCTCCAGATGCCTACTTCTATGACAACACTTTTTATAGTAAATACCTATTGTATAACAGCTACTTTAGCACTGTTTTATCAACTTCTTCACATACAGTCAAAGCATTGTTTTCTCATTATACATGCCGTTTCAACTGGGTCATTCAAACTGGCTCCAAACCTTCCGTTATATGTCCACAGCGCAACAAAACTCATCTCATAAAACATCTCATAAAATAATTGTAATTCCTCGAGACGTGACTCATGCTGATTTTTGTCCCAGCAACACCCATGACTAATGTTTATCAGAAACATGCAGTTCTGAATAACAGCCGAATTTCCAATAACAATAACACCACTAAGCGCCACAGCTGCTCGGTTCCTCAATATCAAAGTGTAAACTAAGAAAATGTTTTCCCCAGCACAGCCAACTCCATTCATGGCAAGTCTTCCAAGCGATGTCATTATTTCGCTCTGAAAACAGACTAAGAATAACACTGCTATAACAAGAGAACTAAAAGGATCCTTATAAGGCTAAAGAGGAGAGGGGACAAGTCTAATGCTACAACAGGCCCAGTCGTGTGCAGCTCTCAGTATGGGGGGCCGGAGAGCCAGAAACACTGGAATCAGAAGCCGGTTTTCTATCAATTTATCCTGTCCTGTCAGATTTTCCTACCTCCAATTCAAAAAGTAGGTAGCACATTTTGATGACAAAATATGCTACATGTCAGACTGCGTTTCAAGTGTATTTTTTGATGTGGAGTGGTGTGATATGTTAGGGATAACATACATCCATTTGTATGGGTTTTTGAGGCCTTTGACTGTATGAGGATTTTAAAAGCATTCAGGTTTAAGAAATTGTACCATTTGTAACTATTAAATGTATCAAATTATTTATTAAACGAAGACTATGCAGTATTATTTTACATTTGATTATTTAATTACGGTCTACCTGTAATACTGTTAGACTCCTCGGAAAACAAAACACTCTATACTGAATTTCTATTTTTTTTCTTTATTGCATTGATTTATGCTTGTAGATTGTTTATTATGTTTCATGCAGAAGCACTTCCATACATCACAATCAGTCTAAAATGATAATTATTTTCCAAATAGAGATAAAGTCATCGGGTAAAATTGTACTCCTATCAGAATTTATAAATCGCAGAAAAACTAAACATCGCAATGTCAGATTTTACCAATATCGTGCAGCCTTACTGCTTACTACAAGCTACTTGTCACAAAATGTAAAAAAAAAATAGACAAAACATTGTTCAGAACCATAATAGTTTAATAATTCTTTAATTAAATGCAAAGCTGACAGAAACAAAAACAGCTGATGGAGTATACACTAACTTGATCATTATTCAGTCACAAGATGGCACTAAACAGTCAAAGAAGCAAAGCTAACAGACACGAAACTGACTAAATAAAGCATGGACTGAACTATGTATTATTCATTCACAAAACAATGCTTAACAGTCAAAAACTGTGGTGTAACTGACAAGCAGATATGTGGATGTAAATGGATTTTAACGTATTCACTGAAGATCAAGGTGATTCGAAGTTTCCATATGAGCCTGTGTTATTTAGCGGTTGTTATCTGGGAATAACATAGCTTGAAATGTCACAACTGACCAATCAGAATTGAGTTATCCAGACAGCCGTTTAATAAGTTTGTGATAAAGTAGATCCAGGAGGTTGTCAAAGCCCAACAGGCTTATCGGCAGCCCAATGCGAATTGGAGGGCTGTTGTATAAGACTGAAGGGCTTTATTCTGTGAAAACAACCGTCCTGGAAGTACTTTATCCTGCTTATTACATGGCTACTTGCCACAAAACATAATTATACATAAAACATTCTTTTGAGTTTATTAATTCCTTAATTAAACACAAAGCTGACAGAAACAAAAACAGCTGATGGAGTATACACTAACTTGCGCATTATTCAGTCACAAGATGGCACCAAACAGTCAAAAACGCAAAGCTGACAGAAACAAACTGACTGAATAAAGCATAGACTGAACTATGTTTTATTCCTTCACAAAACAACGCCAAACAGTCAAAAACGGTGGCGTGACTGACAAGCTGGTACAAATGAACGTGGATGTAAGTATATAGATTTTAGTGTATTCACTGACGTTCAAAGGTGATTCGAAGTTCCCAGATGAGTCTCCATTATTTAGCGGTTGTTATCTGGGAATATCATAGCTTGAAATGTCACAACTGGCCAATCAGAATCGAGTATTCCAGACAGCCATGTAATAAGTTAGGGATAAAGTACATCAGGAGGTTGCCATAAAGCCTGACAGGCTTATAGGCAGCCCAATGTGAATCGGGGGGCTATTGTATAATACTGAAGGACTTTATTCTGTGAAAACAACCATCCTGGATGTACTTTATCCTGCTTATTACATGGCTACTTGCCACAAAACATAAAAATATAGTTTATTAACTCTTTAATTAAACACAAAGCTGACAGAAACAAACAGGCTAAGTGAAGATGATGAAGCATACAATAACTTCTGCATTATTCAGTCAGAAGATGGCGCCAAACAGACACAAACGCAAAGCTGATAAAAATGAAATTGGTTGAATAAAGCATATACTAACAAACTACGTATTACTCATTCACAATAAAGTGCAAAACAGAGAAAAACGTGACAGACAAGCAGATACATATGTGAATGCAAGGCTCAAAGTTGCGACCGTTTTGTTCACATATGTGCCCGAAATTTTATTTATGCGACCTCAAATTATATTTGGGAGCATTTGTGTGAGTGAATAAAATTGTTGCAGTGCGATGTGTTTTCACTGCAAAATGTTCACCGCATGCACAGATTTAGGAGACATTCAGGAATAATTTAGGAATAATTTAAAACAGTTATGTCAACTTTCTACAGTAAACAAACGCCAGGACAAAATGTCAGGACACCGGGAATGTGAGCCCGTGACTGATGGAATGTGCCACTGGAATGTGAAGATCGGGAACTCGGCGTGAGGGACACGTGAAGCCTGTGTTAGATAAGATCATGTGCGACTCCAGGCTGTCCCGTGATTCCATTGTGAGCTCGGATGATTACTGAAGCGCCGTCACACAAATGCTGGAGTCACATGCTGATTATTTTTGTGAACGGTGATTTAGGGAGCACGTCAAGGCTGGATATGGTTACTTCTGTCAGTGCTTCTGAAGCATTTGGATGCAGCGTGAAGCATTCAAAGGGACAGTTCACCCAAAAATTAAGATGTGCTGTTAATTTACTCATCCTCAGACCTTCCAAGATGTATAGGCAATTTTTGCAACCAAGCACTTTGAGAGTCAAAAAAGCACACACAGGCAAATCAAAATTAATACTTGTGGTGATACATTGAGATCGTATGATGCAAAATGAGCACTCTAGGCAAGAAACTGAACATTATTTACAATATTATCTTTAACAGGATAGTTTAACCAAAAATGAAAATTGTCAGGCTTTAATTTTCTGGATATCTTCATTTGTGTTCATTAGAAAAAAACAAGATAAATAAAACTCAAAGGTTTGCAATCACCTGAGGGTCAGTAAATAGTATGTTTTAATTTTGGGGAGAACCATCTCTTTAATCCACAGCCTCAACAAATAAAAATAAATAAATACATAAATAAAAAAATAAAATAAAAAAATAATTAATTAATTAAAAAAATATTATAAAATAAATAAAGAAAAATAAAGTAATAAAATAAAAAATAAAAAAACATGAATAATCTGAAACTATTCAAGACCCAAACCAATACAGATCTACAAGTTACCCAATAAAACAAACTTTTGGACATGCCTGACAGTCACTCAAAATGAGCCAATATACCAGCATATATGCTCCAGGTACACCAGCAGTACAGTACACTGAACTAACAAAACAATTCATACTCATACTGAAGAACTGATGAGCTGCTGATACAAGCATGCATTAACTATCCACACCCCCACCACACACACGCGCACGCACGCACGCACGCACGCACGCACGCACGCACGCACGCACGCACGCACGCACGCACACACGCACACACGCACACACGCACGCACACACGCACACACACACACACACACACACACACACACACACATCTGTTTCTTATTGTTAACGAATGCTTTAATACTATAAATATGTATGCGTTACAACATTATGTGATTACTTGGAAATACTGTCCCTCATGTTGTTCCAAACATGCATAAATTACATTTCTTATATGATACATTTTAGCAGCGGTGGATAGGTCATTTCCTAAAATAAGCGGAGTAAAAAGCTTTTTTGAAGGGAATAAATCATCACATGCTTACAAATGCTATAGTGGTACTTGATTCATGAACTTTAAATCGGTTCTCAAATTGCACTGAACAATTAATTTGTGAATTTGACTTATCTGTTCCCAAGTCAACAACACACTGATTCAAATGATCCGTTCAGAGGGAGTCTATGGTAAATGATTCAGTGAATTTACAAACTGATCTACAGTAAATGGGATAGGTTTTATATAAAAACCAAACAATGTTAAAGTATTGTAAATTAATAATCATGTATTGTTGCTATAGCACACAACAGATATTATATAATTATTGATTTTATATTTTTTTCTATTGTATGCTCATATTTGTCAAAACACATTTACAGACATTTTTCTTTTGGTTTATTTATTATTGTAATATACCAGAGTATATGACATGTTATTATTTTGTCTGTGCTCTTGAGTTCTCATGAATTAAGAGAATGACAACATTTGGTAAAACAGTTTTCTTTCAAAATAAGCATTCATTATTAAGTACTTTTAATACTTAAATACATTAAAAATCAAGTACTTTTGTACTTTGACTCAAGTGAAAACGAAAAGGAGGGCTTAATACTTTTTGCAGGAGTATTATTTCATTGGGATATTCCGACTTTTACTCAAGTGCCTGATTTATGTAATTTGTCCAGTGCTGCTTTTTACACTTGCTTGCAAAGTTTCAAATATTCAGAAGTCACATGGCAAAGCTGCTTCTAAAACATAGGTATATAGACTATTTTGTTTTATTTATTATACATTTTTAGATATCTTATTAGTCAATTCATTTCAGCTTTAGTAGTTTTAACACTTCAATTTAAACATTTTATTTTAGTCATGCAAAAATATAAATGGGTTAGAAATAATATATTTATAATATACAATGCTCAGCATAAATGAGTACACCCCATTTTGGAAGTGAATAGTTTGATCCATTTCTGAGTGAATTTAGCCAATATATTTCGGTGCATTTGAACAAAACAGATTTCTTAAAAAGAGATATTTAATAAAATAATATTTTTGTCACTGAACATCTTTGGAAATAGAAAGTTAATACATTTAAATTCAAGGGAAATATTGAAATTACAAACTGCAAAATTTTAACTAAATTTTATATATATTTTTGGTTCTCTTGATTTTTCCTCTTTTTTAAACTTTCTTCAAATTTCACAGCAGCTTCTAAAACTGGATAAAAATCTGCCTCATAGCAATTAATACAAAGTCATCTATCTACAAATAAGTCATCTCATGTTTACTATCATATAAAAAAAAAAGACTGGCAAAATGTTGTTTCATATGAGTTTGGAGCAACATTAAGGTGGATAAACAATGGAAAAGACTCAAATCATAATTTTTGAATGAGCCAACCATTAAAGGGATAGTTCACTCAATTGACAATTCTGTCATCATTTACTCTCCTTTCAGTTGTTCAAAAGGTATTTGAGTTTATTTCTTCTGTTGAACACAAAATAACACAAAACAAAATAAGTTGAACACAAAATAAGTTATTTAGAAAAATGTTGGAAACCTGTAACCTGACTTTCACAGTATTTGTTTTTCCTACTATGGAAGTCAATGGTTACAGGTATTTAAAAAATTTTTTAAATATCATCTTTTGTGTTCAACAAAAGAAACTCAAAACCTACTTAGGTCTGTTTCTTCTGTTGAACACAAAAAAGTGATTTTTGAAAAATGCTGGAAACCTGTAACCATTGACTTCAATAGTATTTATTTTTCCATAGATGTGTTCAACAGAAGAACGTTTGTTTCTTCCGTTGAACACAAAAGAAGTTACTGTATATTGAAAAAATGTTGGAAACCTGTAACTACTGACTTCCACAGTATTTGTTTTTCCTACTATGGAAGTTAATGGTTACAGGAATCCAACATTTTTCAAAATATCTTCTTTTGTGTTCAACAGAAGAAACTCAAAGCTTTATAACCACTTAAGGGTGAATAAATATAAATTTTTTGGTGAACTATAACTTTAAATGAATAACCTCTGTCAACAAACAATCCACAACCAAGAAAAATGCAAGAATATTCTTAACTAATTGTTCACTTTTTTTCCTGATCTCAACATTTGACTATTGTTCACTCTGATTCTTCAAGGCACTCCTGGCTATCAGAGTGACATTGCCATGAATGTCAGTGTCACCCCATTGTGTGCAAATATTTCGGATGAGCAGCAATCAATATCCAGGAATGTAAACACACACATGCTTTTCTGCTTTTTTGGCGACAGGGCGGATGGCTTTATTCTAATCTCATTTGCGTCTAGACGCTGTACTAGAACCTGAAGGTTTTGTTAGCGACCGGCGCAAGGACAACAGACCTCCAATGGTGTCACGTCCCTCTGTTTTTTTCCATATCAATGTGATTCCCAACACCTGGCTCACGTGACGGGGTGTTTGTCATTATTTGGTGGTCTGCCAGATCTCCCAGCAGGACATTTCTGAATTCAGCACAGCCTCTGCTTCTGTAATCACACAAAACACAGCTGCCAAAACAATTACAGCTGTGTCTGGAGACCCCCATGTAAATATCAGGACCCGTTGAGAAGGATGAAATATTAAATGCGCAGCCGTATAATGAAGCATAATTTGTAGCGATAACCATTTCTGAAGCACCATCTCTGTGCGTCTTATACATGCCAAAAGCAATTTCAGTTTTGATTTCTGTTCTGAAGAAAGAAATGTTATTCGTATACTGTGACGTTTACTATGACCAAAAAATACAATGAAATTATAATCATGGCAATGTCCAAAACTTCTGATGTGTTTTCTATGATCATGCTGGGCAGTGTTATGTTAGCATTATTTATGTGTGTGTCAAAGGCGAGACGCTCCATATTGGTGTCTGCATGATGTTAAATTTAAGAATGATTGTATGTGCATAGAAAGCATATTAAATGCAAGCATTGCGTCTGCTTTAACGCTTCAGAAAATATGCATGGAAAGTCAAAATATTAAAATATGGGTGAAATGATGTCATTTAAGCTTCACACTGTTCTCTGCACCTACCAAGTCAGAGATGGACCACAGACACATCGCGAAATGCGGAGGGTTTTTTTTCCCCATACAGCATGCGGTCTCAAATTCCAATAAAACTACACTCTTCCAGCAGTTCATACTCGTATCCAGTATCTCATTTGTCATGGTGGGCATGCATGAAAGTGAAAGTGCCAAACTGCAGTTAAAGTCGACAAATTAAAAATGAAACACCAGGGGAAATATGGATAGCGTGGTGACGCAATGACGTTAATCGATCTATGTGCTATAACATGTAAAACGGGATCATGAAAGGAACATTCAAAAAGCAACTCATGTCAACACCTTAATCACATTATTGTCTTAATCAGATTAAGGCAAATAATTTGATTACCGATGTCCATGTAAACGTAGTCAATGTTAAATGTATTGTCCCTGTTAAATAAACAAACATAAATAAATACTGAAGTATTATTTTATTAGGTTATTCCTACTTCTACTCAAGTGCCTGATGTGTGTAATTTGTCCACTGCTGCTCTTTACACTTGCATCCAGTATTTCAATATTTCAAGCATTCAGAAGGTATATATAAAAGCATATATATATATATATATATATATAAACTATTGTGTTTTATTTATTATATATTTTTACATATTTTATAAGTAATTTCTAAATAATTCTAAGTAATGGGAAATTTTTTGTGTAAAAATGGGCATTTCTCTCAACCTCCTATGTTCAGATATTTCATTTTAAAAGGCAATGAAAACAAACTATTATTTGTCATGACAGTATAATTACATAACCTACACAAAGGAGCTTGAGGAAAAAAAAAAAATACACATATACACAACTGATTTTTTTGATGTACTATCCATTTAAATTAGGCAAAAACCTTCACTGCTCTTTAAAAAAAACTCTCTTGCCACTTATACTTTATTATACTATTATCTCCCCTCCTCACTCCCTCTGCCCATAAGAACACAAGTATCTGCTGCCAGTGATAATTAGCCTCTGTCGCCCCTCCCTGATCAGCGTTAATGCATTAAACAGTCCCGTTTCATCCAGCTGCCACTGTGTGTAACACCTGCGGACGGACGTGCTGTAAATTTTCAGCGCAATATAACCGAGTCCAGGTCTCGAGCCACGCCATCATCTGTAATCTAATTAGGATTAATGACAGCGCTGATGATGGATATCCCGCTATCACAGTTTCAACCATCCCTAAACATTTTTACAGAAAAACAGAGGCATTTTGTAGTCCCATCGCTTGTCAAGTGTTAAGGTTTAGTAATGGTGGACTCTGAACAGGTGGAGAAGTGCAGGTGTGGGCTAACAAATCTGTATTGTTTTCAATGGGGTCCGACAGACTCAAGCAGGTGGAAGTGTGTCAGGCAGCAAAAGGTGAAGACGAGCAAAGGATCCTGGGAAGATGAACAGGTGTTAAGTGACAGAACGAGAGCTGGAGAAGGTCACAAGGCCAATGAGGCTTGAGGGACAAATGTTAAATTGATGGTGTTTTCCAGGATGTGTAACAGAGTGCAACTAATATATAAACAAGATGAGACAGAAAATGAAACGTATATGAAAAAAACTCAGATATAGTATGATTAGAGACTAAAGATCTCCAATAAATTCTAGTGTGCTGTTTTTATGAGCTTTGTCTTTCAATTCAATTCATTTTTATTTCTATAGCACTCCTGCAATATAGATTGTGCGTATGTTATCAGACTTTTCAAATGGCATAAATTCAACACTGGCGAATCCGGCACCAAGTTCAGCTAGATTTCTCTCCAATATGTGGAACCATTGGCGAGTTAGCCTGTATGTAAACATTTGATGTTGTGGACTCCATCTGTCTGGCGTTCACAGAATGCTGTTTTAATGATGTTGTACAATTTTAGGGTTACTGTGTCATTTATGAGAACATATCTCATAAATTGTACTCTCTTAATTGTATAATTGTTTTGTCTTGTATTATTGTTACTTTAATGAAACCTTGAATCTGGAAATAAAGTTGATTGATTGATTGATTGATTGTGCCAAAAGCAGTTTAAAAGATGAAGAAAAGAGAATAAAAGCCATAACAATATTTTAGATCGTGAAACTTTCCAGCAATTCAGGCAGGCAGGAGAGCAGTGGCAGAATGCGGGTGTAGTTTTAGTTTAGTTAAAAGTGATTCAGTTCAGTTTGATGAAAGAAAATTGTTACTACGTCTGGAGCATGTACAACCTGACATAAATCTTTGTCATCATTTTCGAAAGCCTTAACTTTCACAGTCCAAACTGCAACACGAAAATAACATTTTCAAAATTCATCCACTTTTGAAAGCGTTTTAAAAAAGATGTTTTGTTGCCTAAAAATGTGGACAGAATGCCAAAACGGAAAGAAGAATTACCATTTTTAAATGAAAATATATTAGTGTGGACATGGCCTTTACAAACGGTTGATTTTAGACATTCTATATAACAAAAATTCCTCCTTACAGCACACCAATAGTGCTTACAATGCAAAAAGATTGTGCTCAATTCATTTTAACAACATTTTGCCTTGCTATTCAACTGATTTGATACCCTTATAATAATAAGAAAATCACACAGTATGCACAATATTGGGCATTTTATAATATTTAACAATTGTTTTTTTACTAAGTAACTGTCAAGAGAATTAGTAAACTAAACTTTCACAAAAAAAAAAAAAAGAAATCCACATGAAAAGTCAAAGTTATGACAAAAAGTCTATCAATATAGCTTCGTACACAGTAAAAAAAAAAAAAAAAATCTGTAAAATAGCAGTTTCCCATATTTTGTGATTCACGTTTTTATTTTTCCCTGTTTATTTATTCTTTTGAATTGCATTATGGGACCTTGATTTTTCTTTCAACAACTTCAACAACTTTCAACCCATGAAACTGACTTTTATTAACATTTTTAATAGTTATATATTATTTATATTATATTATAAGCTATATATTCCCTTGGTTGGTGTTGTATATTACGGTACAAAAACTTTGTAATAAACTGCCAGTACATTTTCTGTTATTTTACAGATTGATTTCTTTATATATTATTTGTTATATATTTTATTACTTCAAACTACTAAAATGTCAATAAAAGTCACTTTGTTAAACTGTAGATTTGAATTTTTTAACATCAAAAGTCTACAGAGCAGAGATCAAGGTCCCATAATGCAATTCACAACCATAAACAAACAAAAAAAGCTCACAAAAATCACAAAATACGGAAACTGTTTATTAACAGATATTTTTTAGTGTATGAACACAATCAAAAGATTGATCCTGAGCGACAAACACGCATGTATGCATGAAAAGTTTCGAACACATTTATAATCATAACCATAATCAAGTCAAAGTCCCTGCAGCTCATTTTATGCAGCTTAATTAAAAATGTAAACATTTATTATCTTGATTTAGCAGTTCTCTGTCATGTACAATGTTTCAGTTAATGTCATTTGTCAGCCCTGAAAGTCAAACCATTTTCTCCCACATATACTTAATTAAATTAATATCAAACACATTAGACTGCTCATAATATCCATGTTGCTTATTTTGGTTCGCAAAGAACATTATTAGAATAAGGAACATTGTGAGTTGCAAGTTCTCACTAAGTGAAGTTTATTTATAAACTAATTTCAAGAGGAGCACGTGCTTATGATTGAACACAGCTGGTCATTCATTACGCAATTTATGATTCACCAATCAGAAGATTCCTAAGTCACTATAAATACCCTAAGTTCCATATCACAGCCATCTTCGTTTTGAAGTATCCCCCCTTCCACTCCTACTTCTCCTCCTTTCCTAGATGGGTGGCACAGTGGCCCAAAAACTTGCAACTTAAGTTAATTGACTAATCCAAATCGGCACCATAGATGTGCCCCTAGTAAGTAGTTATCTCTTAAGAGCAATGACTATCTGTTCATTAGCTACTACAGCAGGGGAGTTTCGAGATCTACCTGAGCTCAAACTCCCCTCTCGCCCTGCAACGGGAGGGAGCCCTGGGCCCTCTCCCGGGACAGCATGCCAAACACGCTTTATAATCAATCATCAGCTAAGTGTGAACTCTTGAAATCTTAAGTAAATTTCTTATTTTCAAAGAATGTATCTTGAATTCACTTTAATTTGCTTAGTACTCTTAGTTAAAATATGAACTTCATTTAAGATATACCTTCAGAATGCAAGTCTTGAAATGTAAAATCTTAAGCAAATTTCATAATTGGGATTAAGTTTACATATTGTTATGCCACCAGCAAAATGTTTTGTCTCATTTTAGGTTTCATTACATTAGCTATGTTTCCGTTCACCTATTTTTATGCGCATTTAAACTACGATGGAAACACTTTTACCAAACAAATTCCAGTATGCGCATTTAAAAAAGTCATGTGATTTTGTTATAAGAGATCATGTGATGATAAAAATGTGTGCGAATGGACAAACCAGCAGGCTGAGCACACTGTAAAACATCTGAAATGTTGTTTTGGTCATTCTAAAACACCTTAACCATTTCAGTGTTAGTGTAATTATATTATTACCTCCAGAATAGTCAAGAGAGTCCGTGCTCCACATCTCACGCCTTCACACCACACGTTCATTGCGTGTCGGCATTTATCTTCTGAGGTGCAAGTAATTTATTAAATAAAGAAAAGATTCAGGCACCTTCTACCGCAGTGAATTCCATTTTTACTTTTGATATTTGGCGCCAGTTAATTAGGAAGTGACGATTTTGTTCTCTTTGGATGGAAACATAGCTATAGACGGTTTTCAAAAATAATAAGTCAAAACGAAGTGAGTTTTTTCTTAAAACAAGCAAAATAATCTACAAAAAAAGCAAAAAAAAAATCGTATTTCAAAGTGAAAACAAGTTTATTTACAAGCTAGATTTTTTTGCTTGTTTTAAGGAAAAATTCCAACATAGGCTCATTCTGAAAACGTAGCCCTATATACATTTCTGGAGATCGTGAATTATGTAGCCAGAAGTACGTATGGCTGCATTTCGTCTTTAAAACGAACACTACAGGGCAGTATGACGCTGTTCCTTTTTGCGCTAGCAGCTGACCGCTTACCTCTGTATGGACGGCTTTCCAGCTGTTACCAGTTTGTCCAGTGGCTCAACGTGTATGTTGGTGGACTTGAGACGCAGAGATGAGTTGACCGCAACGATGGGGTTCGAGTCTGGCGAAGAACCGTTCCAGAAAGCTGGTAAGACAAAACAAAAGCCACAAAATAAAATAAACAAGTAAATAACAGGGTGAGAATGTGGTAAAATCCTAAAACGTGGTAAAAAAAAAAATCAGGGGGCTTTTGTTTTTCTGGATTGCTTTTTAAAACACAGTCGGTTGGGTTTAGGGAAGTGGGTGGGCGCTGGACAATTGGTGCTTTTTAAAACACTGTCGGTTGGGTTTAGGGAAGGGGATATCGGTTGATTGGTCAGTCAGTCAGTCGACCGGCCTTTGGTGGATTTACGCAAAAACAGCAGGTATGAATGGCACTTGCGAGAGAAATTTGAGATCTCAAAAAGCGTACACAGCGGCCTCTGGTGGATTCGCAAAAAAAAAAAAAATTGCAAAAAAATGTACCTTCTGGGACATATTTGCCACTCTCTAGAAATGTATATAGGGCTACGATTTCAGAATGAGCCTGGGTTGAAAAACTCACTTAAGTTTACATATTATTTTTGAAAAAATACAATATATTTTGCTCGTCTAGAAAATGCTTCTTGACTTAAGAATTTTTAGACATTTGGACTAGAAACAAGACAAACAGATTAAAACAGATTTCTTCTTATTAATACTATACATTACTATTACTATACACAAAAACAAGATGCAAATAGTAATTGGGAAATGATTTTTGCCACATTTTTTCCGCATATATGCATCAGCAGCGTGTCTAAAGAGCCTTGAAATGCTATTTACACAGCAGACTTTGAAGCCAAGCCTATGTAATCATCCATAAACACACCGTTTGTCATGATTTAATAAATCTCCTATTCAACAGCAAACGTTCGAAATACACACACACACATGCTTTCATAAGCACGCGCTCACGTGGCTTATTTAGTAAAGGTTAAGCATGAAAGAAACGGTAAATTGATGAGGGTGACTCCATGAATACTATAGCCTGCAGGTCTTTTGTAAACCCGGTGGCCATTCTCCAGTTCCTCTCAATCCAATCTGAAGGCCTTTTCCTCTAAAGCACATGACCACCCACATCCCATGGGACGAAACACCACATGTGTGAACGGTGATCCCCTGCAGCCTGTCAAAGACACTCGTAAATTCACATCAGATCGCATGCATGTGATTCGGGACTTGTGTGTGTGTGTGCTATTTAGCAGCTGCTCTGTTCCCTCATACATTTGATGGTGACGTTCCCATGTGAGGATTTCTCATTAGCCAAATTCCAATAATCTACAACACTGCTCTAATTGTGAAGGAAATCACATGCCACGCAGATATCCGCTTTTTTTGAACTGGGCCATTTCTGCACGCCGCTGATATGAGTTATGAGATGAGATCTATTTTCACGAGTCCCCTGTGACACGATTCTTGACATGAGGCGGCCCCGCTGACAGTTTGGTGGAAATCCCAAGACAAATTGCAACCTTTAAAATGTGTCCCGTTTAAAGGGGTCCCTGTTATATGCCGTGCCCACTTTCAGCCGCCTTTAGAGTGCTGTTTGAGCATGAAAAAGATCGACAAAGTTGCTCCAAAAAGAGTTTTCCTCTAAATCGATATGCACTGTTTCTAAACTTCCTCAAACGCCTCGATTGAAGTCCTAAGTTTTCTTCTGGGAATGCACAAAATCCTGAAATCCATATCCAGTATCCAAGGGATGAGGTTTCACAGATAAAAGGCCCTGTGTGTATTAAGATGCATTTGTTTGTTTTTTTTGTCACAGCAAGTGAATGACACTAAAATACAAGTGTAAAAAGGCCACAAAACTTGACCACTTCTAGAGGCAATGGAAAACATCTGAACGGACTGCTTTCTTTAGGACTGCGTTTTGTAAACACTCATGTAATCAAATGTATTTGAACAGCCACTAGATGCACTTTAACTACTGACCTTCACTATAAAAAAAAACCCATATCTATTAACAATTAAAAAATATGTATTGACAATATATTGACAATATATCCCGTATTTTGTAATTGCCAGGTGTTTTCCATTTGTTTACAGGTATGAATTGTATTATGTGACCTTGATCTCTGCTCCGTTGACTACAGTATAACAGAGTGACTTATTGACATTTTCGTAGTTTGGAGAAATATTTATATATCGTGTAAAAATTAATAATATATGTATAGAACTAAGTCCGTAACATAACAGAAAAAGTACTGGAAGTTTATTACTAGGTTTTTGTACAGTAATTTACAACACCAATCCAGACAACATATCACTTCAAACTGTTAAAAGACATCAAAAAAGTTGTTGGAAGAAAGATCAAGGTCCCATAATGCAATTCAAAAGCATAAACAACCGGAAAAACAAATTGTAATATTAAAAAAAAATACACAAAACACTAAATATGGAAACAGTTTAGTTAAACATTTTTTACAGTATTGCCAAAAAGGATTTAAACATTGCTACATGAAATCATAAGTATAGTTTGAAGGCAAAACGCTATAAAAAATAAATCAAAAATAGACTTACCTCTCTAGATTATAACACAAACCCACAAACATTTGCTATAGATTTGTGGCTATCAGAGAAGAGAAGCTGATCTCTGTAAATTGCATATGCTTATTTCACAATATTACACTGCAAAAATAAATTATTGCTGCCTTAATTTTTTGTTTAAGTTAGTTAGTCAAACTAAGTAAAAATATTAAGCTAAACTTTGTATAGCTACAATAAAATTGTTTAAACCTGATTAACTTATTAAAATAAGTAACATAACATTTGCTGTCATGAGATTTTGTCATTTAATTTGTTTACAACATAGATTGAAAGTGACAATTGAATTGTAATTTAACTTAATAAAAGCCAATGCATACATCAAGCCATATGCCCTGCCCTTATAGGAAGCAAAAATGTGGTCAAAAATGAACTAAAAATCAGATCAAAAACCATCAGATATACATGGCAATGTGTTTTCCTCATACTGAAACAATATGTACCAGCTGTAAACAGGGCCTGATATACTGATAGACATGCAATTTCTTCCCATTCACAGGCATAGCTAACATTATATGTTATTAGTTTGTTTTGGTATAACATTTACATTCATTTAGTCATTTAACAGACACTTTTGTCCAAAGCAACTTACAAATGAAGAGGCATTCAGTGATTCAACAAGAAGAGTCAACACAAACAAGAAGTGCTACTTATACAACAAAGGAACTGCAAGTGCTCAGAGAATTAAGAGCTAGAGTAAGGAGATAAGAAATATATATATATATTAAATAATAGATTTAATTAAGTCAATAACATAACAGAAAAGTACTGGCAGTTTATTGTCAGGTTTTTGTACACCAGTCCAGCAGTTTATCACTTCAAACTATTAGAAATGTCTTTCCAACATCAAAAATTGCTGAAGGAAAAATTAAGGTCCCATAATGCAATTTAAAAGCATAAAAAACCTTATAACTTATAATAATAATAATAATAATTATTATTATTATTATTATTATTATTATTATAAAAATAACCCTGTATGTATGTGACAGGTGATGCAAATGATCAAATTTAGAGAAGTTTATATCAAGACTATATATGGAGTTTAAACAAGGTTTACTGTTGTTACAAGCTATAAAGGCTCTGCCCTCTTTTAACAGCTTATTTGCATTTAAAGTCACACATGAAAACATTGTGTATTTGTTTCAGCCAACAAATACAAATAAAATAAAAAAAGGCACTTGCACTGTGATATAATAAATGATTACACCACACTTTGTGCTGAAACTTCACATACACATTCTGTGGACTCATGGGACTACAATATGACCCCTTTATTAAAGGATCTATTCAAAAGCAGAGACTCAGAAATAATTTTTGGTGACCAAGCCTCAAAAGCATGACTGATACAGACTCTTCTGCAGGGTTCAACGGGGGCGTCCGTGGTTAACAATAACAGGAACAGGAACCCTTCCCCCTAAAGACACAAACACACACACAGCAACTCATTATTGCGCTGGGATTAGGGTTTTAAAAGGCCACGGGGACAAGGAGCAAAAATCATTAGTGTTCTCTTTATAAGCACGCACACATTCACACTTGTGAGGATGCCTCAAGAAAAAGTAGCTATATTAGACAAACGTCCATTTATTCGACAGTCACAAAAAATCATACATGAGCATGCTAAAAATCCCAGTAATTCCGATGTTTAACAAATGTGAAGATGCTATAGTAAATGCTAGTAAATTAGCCAAACTGTCATGATTTAAAACATATTTTAAGATAATATAATATTGGGTCACTTTACAATAAGGTTTCATTAGTTAATGTATTTGCTAACAAGAACTAATAATGAACAAAACGTGTTAAGTATTTATTTTTATTAATCCTAGTTACTAATGGATTATTCAAATCCAAATTCATGCTTGTTAACATTCGTTAATGCACCGTAAGATAACAAGAACTAACAATGAATAAATATTGTTAGAAACGTGTTGTTCAGGGCGGTGCGGTGGCTCAGTGGTTAGAACTGTCGCCTCACAGTTAGAAGGTCGCTGGTTCCAACCCCGGCTGAGTCAGTTGCCATTTCTGTGTGAAGTTTGCATGTTCTCCCCGTGTTGGTGTGGGTTTCCTCTGGGAGCTCCGGTTTCCCCCACAGTCCAAAGACATGCGCTATAGGTGAATTGAATAAGCTAAATTGGCTGTAGTGTATGAGTGTGTGTGTGAAAGCGAGAGTGCTGGGTTGCGGTTGGAAGGGTATCCGCTGTGTAAAACATATGCTGGGTAAGTTGGCGGTTCATTCTGCTATGGCGACCCCTGATAAATAAGGGACTAAGCCGAAGGAGAATTAATGAACGAATGTATTGTTTATGTTATTAAATACATTAACATTAGCTAATTGTAAAGTGTGCATTTTTACAATTATTAAAAAGTCAAACAAAAAGTAGTAATAAGTATGAATTACTTTAGAATTTGCGAAGTCTTTGGTTGAGTAATTTCCAATTAAATAGTTAACCCTTGTGTGCTGGTAAAGATGTTTTCATCCACTCTGGGGTGATTTTGAGTCTTAATTTGGCTACAACTTTCTCTGTTTCAGCAAATGGAGTGATTTTTGGTGATAAATCTTATTTTGACACATATTTTGGGAAAATGCTTTAAAAATGTTCAAAAACTCAACAATACACTTTGGGCAAATTTACAGCCCTTTCATTATGTTAGTGGCTGTTTTTGCCCTATTGACTTCTATTATAATGACATTTTTGATTGCAAAACTATGACACCATTCAATCATGCATTTTTTTTTTTATTGTTGGCAGTTTTCCCTGTTAGGAAGATGTGCAATTTGTAATTTTTACTGTTGATCATCAGTTGCGGTGCAAAAAAAACTAGTTTATGGCTTTTATATGGAGTTATATGGAGTATAGTGTGTGCGTGCGAGACCTTTGTGCACTTACCTTGATATGTCTGAGAAAATCAAAATATTCATAGTAAACATAGTAAGTGTATTTATGCACGCACACTATAATTTGCTGTTATACTCCACAAAACTCCATATTAAAAGCCATTAAAAAAAAATTCACAGGCCTATCTAAAGGGTTAATGCTGCCAACGGATGATCAACAGTAAAAATTACACATTTTACCTTATCCCAACATCAAAATCCACCAACAATCAAGAATGCCTGATTGTATGGTGTCATGGCTTTGCAATGAAAAAATGTCATTAAAATGAATGTCAATGGGGCAAAAACAGCCCCAAACATAACAAAAGGGTAGTAAATTTGAACAGTACACAAGGGTTAAGTCATATTTTGTGTTAGTAACGTACATTTCCTTAATGCTGCTAACGTTTAATAATGTTACTTTATTCATTCAAATGAAACTGTTATAAGACAGCAATGTTATTATTTATTCTTTTATAACCCCACATGATTTCATTCTCAGAGCAGAGGCTTCAATGCCTTTTTATTTTCAGACACCACGTTCAATAATATATCAAGTTAAATTAATTAATAAATATATAAATAACATTCATTTGAATTCATGTATTCACTCTCAAAACCATTTCGCATGTGCGTGTTAAATAAATAATGGTAAAAATAAATTAATTAAATCATAAATAATAAGTCCCTGAATTGAAAAAGATGAAACGATGGCGTGACATGAGAATAAATGTAAACATCACGTCAATGAAATAGGAGTCGTTTGACCAACAGAACCAATTCGCACTTAAATGCTCCATTAAAACCGATTGAACTACTTTTTTCCCCTTAATGTGTCCAATTAAACACTAATATGTTTTACGTTAAAGAATATGCCATGCAAGTGAAGCAATAAATAGGTTTCATTAATGTTAATTTACCGGGATTCAAAATTTTAAATGTCTCGAATTACTGGGGCACCAACTAGGAGCTCATTAGACATGAGAACGTGATAAATTGTGGAATTGAAAAATAATGAGGGGAGATATTGTTCAGCGATGCATGGGACTTTCGCCCCAGGGGACCGTAAAAGAGAGCGCATGTGGAGAAAGAGAGAGAAAGGAAGAGGTTTGCTGCTGCTTCTCTCTCATCCTTAGCCCATCTTATGTCCTCCGCGAGACCCTGACATTGTCTGATGCTGATTTAAAGCATTGTGAAGGGAGCCAGTGGCCCTCCACTACGGTTTAAGCACTTCAGATGCACATTGTTACAAGTTAATGTGACCAGTTAAGTGATCTCTGACCCCAAACGCTCCATCTATTTTCTCTCTCCATCTTTCTGGTGCTTTTCACCCTCACTCTCTGATCTCTCGCCACGGTGGGGGCAGACGCACAATATGCTGCTCAGAGCTTTTAACAGGCTTTTTAAGAGAGTTCTTCAAAAGATCTGACTCTACAAAGAGGATCGCTCCTGAAGAAGAGGCGTTTGGGAACACATAAGCCTATATTTAAGGATGAAGATGATGAGATCAGAAAAAGAAGTATAAGCATATCATATGAAGGGCTGAGCAATTTGACAAAAATCTTATATCACAATACAAGTCATTTTATATACTGAAAAATACAGTTGAAGTCACAATTATTAGCCCCCTGTATATTTTTCCCCAATTTCTGTTTAATGGAAGGAGGACTTTTTCCAACACATTTCTAAACATAATAGTTTTAATAACTCATTTTTAATAATTGATTTCTTTTATTTTTGCCATAATGACAGTGAATAATATTTTACTGGATAGTTTTCAAGATACTAGTATTCAGCTTAAAGTGACATTTAAAGGCTTAACTAGGTTAATTAGGCAAGTTAGGGTAATTAGGCAAATCATTGTATAATGGTTTGTTCTGTAGACAATTTAAAAAAAATTTTGCTTAATTCTAGCCAAAATAAAACAAATCAGACTTTCTCCAGAAGAAAAAATATTATAAGAAATACTGTGAAAAATGTCTTGCTCTGTTCAACATAATTTGGGAAATATTTGAAAGAAAAAGAATTCACAGGAGGGCAAATCATTTTGACCTCTAAAATTTCGACTACAACTGTATATCATGATATAGTAATGTGTATATAAAAATGTACTCATTCATATGTGATCATATTTCAGAACTTCAGGGTAACTGTTTGATTAAAGAACAGAATTACAAAAATAAATATTAATTATATAATAATAATAATAATAATAATAATATAAAACTTTTCAAAAACTATTGATTACAGGTCCTAAATAAATCAATACAATTATAAATATTAGTTTCAAAAATGTGTTTGTGGGCATTTATGACATTTTATCATGATTTGGAGAATAGTTTATAGTAAGAAACTGTGTCAGTCATATTTACAACAAGAATCATTTGAAGGCATACCCTAGAAGACCACAGTGCAGCCCCAAAATACTAATTAATTGTCATTTTAAATATTTATACACTGAAAAAATTGGATTTACTAAATATTTTTAAGATAAGTGGCTGCAAACAATTCATATGGGCTAAATTTAAATAAATTAAGTTGAACATTACTACATTTAATTTGTTTAAATTCAGCACATATAAATTGTTTGCACCCACTTACCTTTAAAAAAATTTGTAAATCCAATTAATAATTTTTTTCAGTGGACTTTGGTGTTATCCTTTAAAATACTATAGGTTTGACACATTTTTCAGCAGGAAGTTTTAAAGTTAACAAAATATAGTATGATATTTTTTTCTTTTATATAGAAAGTACAGGTCAGAATAAGCAAGCCATTTCATATTTCATTCTGATATAAATATACTCTCTCTCTCTCTCTCTCTCTCTCTCTCTCTCTGTCATCATGACCCCCCTCATTCCACAGGTCTGCATTAAAAAAGCAATGGCCGTGAAACAGCATTGAAGAGTGTGTGTGTGTGTGTGTGTGTGTGTGTGTGCGTGCGTGCGTGCGTGCGTGCGTGCGTGCGTGCGTGCGTGCGTGCGTGCGTGCGTCTGCCTGCGTGTGTGTGTGTGTGTGTGTCTGTGTTGAGGGGGTTTGGCGGGAATACTGAGAGAATGAAGCCTGTGAGAACTAAACCTCCCCATCATCCCACCACCCATCATGCTCTGCTCCCTCGCGCTGCATGGAGACAGACAATGCTGGCAGGCGGTTTGGCCTCCTTCAAAACCGAAGGTCTTTTCACCATTGGGAAGATGAAAAGAAGAATTTAGTTCTCATTTGATGCCAAGTTGAGCTCACATTCTTTTAACAATATGTTTAAGAAATTTCTGAAGTCTTGTGTAGACACTTTGGGGCCCAGTATCTGCATTAAACATTGATCCAATTGTTGCCATTCAAACTAACAGATTTACTGTATTTACATTACACTACACTGAAAAATAAACGTTAATTGACAGTTTCCATATTTTGTGATTTACAAGTGTTTTCCGTTTATTTACGGTTGTGAATTGCATCATGGGACCTTGATCTCTGCTCTGTAGACTTTTGATGTTGAAATTTCAACTCTATAGTTTAACAAAATTACTTTTATTGAGATTTTAGTAGTTTGAAATAATATAATGTATAAGAAATAATATATAGAGAAATAAGTCTGTAAAATAACAGAAAACGTACTGGCTGTTTATTACAAGATTTTTGTAATGTAATATACAACACCAACCCAGACAATATATCACCTTAAACTATTAAAAATGTTAATAAAAGTCACTTTTTCAAACTTTTAAAGGTTAAAAGTTGTTGCAAAAAAGATCAAGGTCCCATCTTGCAATTTAAAAGCATAAATGAATGGGGAAAAAAAATTAAAAATCAATAAAAAAATGAATCACAAAATACGGAAAACTTATTTTTACAGTGTATATACAAAAATATACACTAAGGGACAATTGTTGATCTTTATTTTATTCTACTGTTTTGTTATACTGTATACTATTTAAACAACTTTTTTTATTTTATTATTTTAATATTTCATTCATTCATTCATTTTCTTTTCGGCTTAGTCCCTTTATTAATCTGGGGTCGCCACAGCGGGATGAACCGCCAACTTATCCAGCATATGTTTTACGCAGCGGATGCCCTTCCAGCTGCAACCCATCACTGGGAAACATCCACACACACTCATTCACACACATACACTACGGACAATTCAGCCTACCCAATTTACCTATACCACATGTTTTTGGAATTGTGGGGGAAACCGGAGCACCCGGAGGAAACCCACGCGAACACGGGGAGAACATGCAAACTCCACACAGAAACGCCAACTGACCTAGCCGAGGCTCGAACCAGCGACCTTCTTGCTGTGAGGCGAACGTGCTACCCACTGCGCCACCGTGACGCCTATTTTAATATTTGTTTACCATAATCTAACAATAATTTTATGCAAATTTGCTTAAAAGGTGCTGTATACATTGATTGACTTTGGTTTAACCAATTGTTAAACCATAATAAATAGTACAGTACAAAGGAATAGCAAAAAGGAAAAAAAAGTATATAATGGTTTTTAAGCAAACTAATAGTTTTAGAACATCTTAAAGTGATGTCACCCAAGTGATGATCACCCAAAATTGAAAAGTTTGTCATCATTTATTCACCTTTTACTTGTTTCTAACCTTTATGAGTTTCTTTCTTCTATTAAACACAAAAGAAGATATTTTGAAGAATGCTGAAAACCTGCAACCATTGGCTTCTGTACTATTTGTTTTTCATACTAGGAAGCCAATGGTTACAGTTTTTGTTATTATTATTATTATTATTATTATTATTATTATTACAGCATTTTTCAAAATATCTTATTTTGTGTTCAAAAGAAGAAAGAAACACAAACGTTTGGAAACACTTAAGGCAGAGTAAACAGAAGTAAATATTCATTTTAGGTGCATTATCCCTTTAAGCTTCATCTTAGATTTTGTGAAAAACCCTGCCAGTGCCACTTTGCTGATCATGTCGACTTGCACTCTGACGTTTGCAAACTGAAATCGACATAGTCACTGTGAAGTGCAAAAGTCAGTATAAATGATTAAATAGGTACTACGATAAGGAATCAGATTACATTTAAATATGCAAACAGATGCTATACTGAAGGCCAATCAAAATTTAAGCAGTACAATTGTATCAATGAAAATCAAGATTTTGAGTGGCTAATGTAAATTTTACAAACACATTGCTGGTTAGTTAGAATGGAATATGGACGTAAAGTAAATCATGCTTAATTAATTGCAGACATTTAATACTCCAGGTTTAAAACAAACACAAACTAGAACGTCTGCGATATATTGCGATGCCCTCAAGCATCATTATCACAGCTTTCAAAATCTTCTTTGAGTTTTATTAAGTAAATTAATAGCAGCATTTTCTGTAAACTGGTTACTATGCTACATTTATTTAAGGGAAGTCATTCGTCATCTACTATTGAGAGGGATAATTATACATTTTGCTATTGTTGCAAGCAAAAAAAAAAAAAAAAAAGGCAGTAAACAGAGAAGAGATTACAAGGCAGATCTCTCCTCCCATTACAACCAAAATAACTTAGTCATTATGACTAAATCAGGATGCACAACACCAACGTCTCATCCGTAATTAATGAGCCCACAAGATCAGTGCCATAAACAACAGCGTTTGTAGCAACAAGAAACACAAGGGGAGGGTGGAATCCATTACGGATCCAAAAACACTGGAGCAATTGTATATATTTATATATAATCTCAGTATATAAGTGCTATAGCTGAGTGCTGTCTATTGCAGCATCATCTTTGCAGGTCCAGCTCTCTAATGAGATCAGATTCAATAAAAGACACTTAGAGGTCCAAGGCCGGAAGAGACGATGCAAATAGAGTTTATTCTCAGCCTGGATGTCTGGTTTTCTTGGAAAAGAAAGATGAAGCAATCGGGGGCTGTGATGTTTATTTGATTTAGGGCCCCTCTTGTTCTTTTCACCCACTCCTAAACCCAATGAGAGAGAGAGATACACGTCTGCATGTGAAGAAGAGTATGAAAAGATTACTCTTTATCTGATAATTATCTTGTGAAACATATCTGGGTAGTTGCCAAATAGCCAGTAAAAAGATGCTTTTTTGCAAAACAGCATTTATGAAGAAAAAAGAAAAAAGTATATATTTATGTAGATTGACCTCTGATGTCTGAGAAAATATAAGGGGTCACTAACTTTATAAATTCTTTCACTGTTTTCTTATACATTTTTACTGAACTGTACCTTAAATACGTCCTATGGTGTTACATCGTAAAAAAAGAAAGAAAAACTCCTAATAATACAAATAGTGTTGAGTGCAATTTACCGTCATTGTTGGACATTTATATTTACACACTGAAAAAAAAGATTACTTTGAAGGAAGTTTAAAAAAAATATACTGTAATTTGTTAAAGCTACTTTTTAGCTTTTTCTCAGTATCATTTAACTTTGAAATGTAAAATATTAATTGTGTGAATGAATTTTTTCTTCATCACAAAGTAAAGTGTATAAAAAAAACATGATATATATATTATATATCTTATATATTATATAAATACTATATATATATATTTTTAATTATTATTATTATTATTATTTTACTTTGGTATAGGTAGAAAACTATCTTTTTTAACCTTAGATCAAAGTATAATTCTGCTTGGGACCCACCTAAAAAAATACTGTAATAAATTTCCCTCAAATGTTAGTTTTGACTAGTTTTGAAACTGAAAAATGTCATTTAATATTGATCAAAATATTTATTTTGCCCAAGGGAAAAAAATACATTGACTCAAAGGTAAAATATTGTTTTTTTAGACAATAAATTAAATTGAATTACTTTGGTTCAACTTAAAATCAAAATCCAAGTAAAATTGTACTTTGGACTAGACAATAGGTCACTGAGATTTGGTTAAAAAATGATTAAATAAAATTTTGTATATATATGAGCAATATCAAACGAGTAGCAGTGCGATATGGCTATATATCGGCACTGGTGGGAGCCGTGCGTTGGAGGAGTGCCTTAGTGTCCCCACCAATGATGATATACGGCCATAATCGCACTGCTACTCGTGTGATATTGCGTTTATACAACAGTTCAACGGCATAATCATGTATATAAAAAAGAAAATCCAACATGGAGAGTCTCAAAAATCCTTTTGTAAGAGGAACTACTTTCTTCCGCCGTTCATTCACATCTCCAGCTGACATCAGAACAGCAGAAGCTGTTGCCAATTCATGAACATCACTTTAGAACTATTATTTGAATGATTCTCTGGCGTAATGTCTAAAGTGATGACAAAACAGGTGATTTTGCTCACATTTTAAGAGTATAAGGCTGAACGGCATGAAATGCCATCAGTCTACAGAGATATCTCCCAGTATTTCTCTGTTGCACTCGGGAGATCATAATAATTAAGCCCGAAAAAGCCAAAGCAATCACCACCAGATTACTATGGTATACAGTAAATACAGCACTACAACATACAAAAGAGAGAAATCGACTTAGAATGTCCCTTACCCGTTTTATAATTATTTGATCAGCTGTAGTTTAAAATGTACAAATTTTTCTCCACTAAGGACTTATTATGCGATCTCTGTCGCCATCTTGTTGCGGAACGTCAACTATCTTTGCTCTGCTCAGTATGACAGGCTGATGGCCACCGACGCGCTGAATCTCCAAAATCTATATATTCCATTTATCCATCCACTTTTCTAGCATTTTATGTTTCTATCACTCTCGGTTTTCTAAAGCTTTGTCTTCCATCCATCCACAGCATCAAGAGGTCTATGGAATAGAAAAGAAATGTTTAACCATTTACTGCATTTTAAATTAAGGCAATTCTAATATTCCTTTTTGTCATGTGTGACACTGAAAATGCAATATTACATCAACAACCCATTTACAGCTCTTACTGTTCTCGAGGGTTTTTTTTCCCTTCACTTCACCAAACGTCAATTGGTGAAGTTTTTTTTCCTCGCCACTGTCGCCACTGGCTTGCTCGGATCGGGACTTGTGAAACAGGATTTGGTCTGCGATGTTTGAACTTTCAGCAGTGAAATTTAGACCACACTGAACTAAACTACACTGAACTTCAACTCTGAAATCTGGACTTTACTAGAACTATGTTAAGCTGCTTTGACACAATCTACATTGTGAAAAGCGCTATATAAATAAACTTGACTTGACTATGATTTTGCAACCTTTCTAAAAACTCACATCCAAGCAAAGCGTGCGATCTTTTTTCATAACTCACAATTTCACACAACCAGTTGCCTATTCAGTCATTTCAAAGGCATCTGGAATTCCACAAGGCCTGACATGCATTATCAAAATCAGTTTTGCATCTGCTTTACAAGTCTTCATTTCATTCAGTCGCTCCGCTATTCAGATCACGATGCATTAGCGAGAAGCGGCTGTAAGAATGTGCTGATATCCTTTGATAGCTTCCCCCCAACACCCCGCTCCCTCCTCACTTTTGTGTCTCTGCGAACTTGGCCTTTTTTGGAGGGAAAAAAAAAAATGTGTCTTAAGGAGCGAGGGTCCCGCGCCACAAACAGAATACAACCGACCAACTCAGTGAGAGACCAAACACACCGACCAGCTCATTCACAACACCAATGTGTCACACAATAAATGAACAGCATTTTTTTTTTCTCTCCTGCCCTTCAAATAGCACAGATGTTTTGCATTAGTTGAACTCGATGCCCCCAGAAAAGACAGTGGCGGCAATAAATGTCCTTAAGCTGCTTTATTAGAGGTAAACTAAATTAGGAATGAATTTGGATATGCTTAAAATGATTTGGTGAATTGAATTAATGTTGTATTTACTGTAAAAGCTACTATTGTGATGGGTGTGCACAACTAGGTCTTTGTGGTTAATGTCAGTGTTGAGGAGGACATAGCAGGGTAAGAAGGATTTTTATCTATTTATTTTTTTTAAGTATTGTAATAATATTAGGTAGCAATCGGGAAAAATGCCGGTCTAAACTTCATAACTAAGGTTAAGCTGATTTGCTGCTTTTACAGTGTAGAAAGCTGGTGTTAGAAGGGAAGTCTCTTACAATTGCTAAAACCAGAAAAGAAGCTTCACTAAACTAATACTAAGCTGCAAAAAAGTCTGAAATCAAATCATGGTAGAATAGTATAATGAATACACAAATGATGGGCTAATAGAATTAATGAACAACACAAGTGATCGAGAACGTGATAGAGAACGATTCAACAATAGACTGAATGATATACAGTATCGAATGAATGAATGAATGAATGAATAGTAGATCGGACAAAGATATTAATGACAGAGAACAGGAAAAAAAAAAATGAGCAAATGAACGATAGATAGGAGAGAGAATGAAGGACAGAACAAACAAAATCTATAAATGAAGAGAGATGAACAGTATGACAGAATGATAGAACAATGTACAGAAATAACGACAGATAGAACAGAACTCCATGTAGAATGACAATAATATGGACAGAATGACAGAACTACAGCCAGAACGACAGAACTATGGATAGAACGACAGAACTACAGATAGAATGATAGAACTATAGATATAATAATTGAACTGTGGATAAAAATTATAGAACTATGGATAGAATGATCACTGATCTATTTAGAACGACCAATAGAACTATGGATAGAAGGATTACTGATCTATATAGAATGGCCAATAGAACTATGAACAGAATGACAGATGTATGGATAGAACTCGAACTATGGATAGAACTATAGAAAGAATGATAGAACGATCACTGATCTATACAACGATTGAACTATGAATAGAATTACAGAACTACAGATAGAATGATATAACTATAGATAGAACTATGCATAGAATGATAGAACTACGGATAGACAAATGGACGAATGGATGGTTCTATGATGTAAAGATAGAACAAATGATAAACAGAACAATGAGTGATACAACGATAAAATGCTAGACATGCAGATCAATGATAGCAAGCTAGATAGACAGCTACAATAAATAGATAGCAAGCTAGATACAGCATAGATCTATCATAGATAGATAGATAGATAGATAACTTTATGTCCAATATTATTTTGCAAATTTGTAAGTGGCCGGGGCATTCTTCCAAGCTCTGGATGAAAAGCAGGCGTAAACAAAGGCTAAACTCTTGTGAAAACTTCCTACTTTGTTTCCTTGGCTCTGACCCCATTCATCCCACCCACAATGCCCTGCTGGAATTCCCGATGGGTGGGAGGCTGAACTCAAGAGGCTCATTCCAGCACACAGAGCCTCTCCACCAGATTAGAGAGGAGGAGACCAGAGGAGGGGGACGGGACGGGACGCTCGCATTTAGGACGGGATTTGCCGGTTTCTTCCCATGCACCTCAAGGACATGGCTACACCAAAGATGGCGTGCTCACACACATTGCAAAACAGAGACTTGTCAAAACCAATTACAGATGAGCAAGCTGTCCAATGAGACTGTAGACAGAGGATGAAATTGGGGTCACAGAAAGAGTTCAGAGAGGCCGTTCGCAGAACCATTAGGTTACAGAGCACCTCCTGTAGCTTATTGTCTTCCTCGGCCCATGATTGTCTTTAAGATGCCTTTCCACTGAGAATAAATGTGTCAGGAAAAATCACAGAAAGAGATTCCAGAAAATGAAAAACTGATTTAATGACATCTTGCAATTTATTGAATTTACATTATGGGCTTATTTCGCAATAATGACCTGCTATATGTTACATTTTTTTTGCAAGACAACGATAAATAAATAAACATGGAATATTGATTTCAGTTTATAAGAAAACTGTCAACACTATATGACACACAGAAAGGAAAGTGATAAAAGAGATGAAGCTTTCAAAGCAATTATTCAAGATGCCGGAGACAATAGTTAAGCTCAACAACCTTTAGTTAATTCTGCAAAACCAGTTGCGCACCATTCAGAATTTGAAAGACCTTTCACTTTCTGAATTTGAACTGAGACTAAATGAATTGAGAAATGCAATTTGAATATAACAAGAAATTAATGACTAACAAATACACAACAACCTTTAGCAACATGTATTGTGTTTAATAATACATTACAATATTTAATTACTTATTTATTTTCTATAATAAAAATTACTTACTTATATATATATATATATATATATATATATATATATATATA
>CAIGQV010017835.1:24281197-24295302 GCA_903798115.1 Danio jaintianensis
ATGAATGTTTCCCAATGATGGGTTGCAACTGGAAGGGCATCCGCTGCGTAAAACATATGCTGGAGAAAAAAAAAAGTGATTTTTTTTTATTTTTAAATTTATTTATTTTTTACTAGAAAATATATTCTCAAAATGGTAAAAAAAAAGAAAAGATATATATATATATATATCTTTTTTTTTTTTGTAGTAGTAGTAGTAGTAGTTTTTTTATTTTATTATTGGCCCATATTTTATTTTTGGTTTCCATTTTTATTGTAATTATTTTTTAGTAATTGTCATTTTGTTGTTTTTATTAGTAGTGGTATTTAGCTATTTTTAATTGCTTTTTGTTTTAGTATTTATTTTAGTTTTTAGCCAAACTATATAAAACATTAGAAATATCTTTTAGAAAATATATATTTTGCTGTCTAAAAATTTCTATAAACATCTAAAAACAAAGCACCTTTATGTTATTTCATGCATCAAACTGCTGTCACATCAACACATTCATGTATCAACTGCTGTCTGCATCACACCGAGTTGCACCACAGACGATCAAGACTCAGGAATTATCAAAAACACAAGTATTTATTCACAAATCACACTTACAACATGAACTTAGCGCGCACACAGTACTCACATAGAGGTTGACACTTCAATACTGGACAAAGACTGAACTCAACACATGGGTATAAATACACAAAACATAATTGAACTTAATCCAAACGGGAGAAATACAGGAACTAATAAGCATTAACAAACGGTGGGAAAACAGAACAAAGGAACCACATGACGTAAACAGAAGCACATGGAACAAACACATGGGATACCACATGACACAACACGACACAGACACACCAGACATGTGACAACTGCATTACATTAAAAACATTCATTCATTTTCCTTCGGCTTAGTCCCTTTTATCATTAGGGGTCGCCACAGCGGAATGAACCGCCAACTTATCCAGCATATGTTTTACACAGCGGAAGCTGCAACCCAGTACTGGGAAACACCCATACACACTTATTCAAACACATACACTACGGCCAATTTAGTTTATTCAATTCACCTTTACCGCATGTCTTTGGACTGTTGGGGAAACCAACGCTAACACGGGGAGAACATGCAAACTCCACACAGAAATGCCAACTGACCCATCCGGGACTCAAACCAGCAACCTTCTTGCTGTGAGGCAGCAGTGCTAACCACTAAGCCACTGTGTTGCCTATATTAAAAACATATATATTTTAAATGTGGAAGAAATGTAGTTTTATAGAATGAAACAAATATAAAATTTTAATCAACACACAATTATAAACCATAAATCCAGAGAAACTGACAACTTTCAAGTGGTCTCAAACGTCTTGCATTTCCAAATGTTAACTGATGCATTATTAACATCAAAAGTTGTATTTGTTTATATGATGTATTGTAATCTTATAGTATGCGGTTACAATACATGATAGATGACACAACAGCGATTATGTCATTGTTACCATCATACCATACTATAATACGTGACCCCCAAAAATTTGTCAAATTTGACTTTTGTGACTTAACATTATTAGACTCTAAAACCTATATAGCAGGAGACAATTTGTGGTGAAAGTCACTGTGTGGTGAATATACTGTAACTCCGTGTGTGTGCGTGTGTGTGTTTGTCTTGATCAGTCAGAACAGGCTGTGTGATGATTGAGCTGGGCTCAGTGGAGGATGGCAGCAGTCTGATAGACGAGCTGATGGAACTGACGTCTCAGAGTTTATGTAAGCTCGAGATTCCAGAACACTTCAACATCATTAAAGAGATTGGCCGTGGCAAGTATGGCCGTGTGCTGCTGGTCACCCACAGATGCAAAGGTATACTGAAGGAGATCCCTGAAAAAACTTTACACACCCATCTGAACTTTGACATGATTTCGCTCTTGCACTAATTTCCCGTTTAGTAAATCTGGCCAGAGAATACCAATAGTATCTGACTGCAGACTTGCTACATGCAGTCTCAAACGCATGCACTTAATAGTGTTAGTGACGTCACTGTGAGAGGAAGGGTGTTAGGTGTGCGCATTAAAGGTCCTGTGAAGTGCTTTGAAATGTGCATTTTTTTTATTCGATGTTTGACATATTGTCAACTGAAAAATGAAGAGAGGGCATAGAGTAGCTCCTCCCCTTTAAAAAACAGCCAATAGCATTTTGTTTTTATCATAGCTCTGCTAAGAGGTCGGGGCATGTCAGATACTATAGAGCATTTTGATTGGTCAGAAGATTTATTGAGAAACTGAAGTATGAAAAATCGTTGATATATTATTGCGGAAGTGACAAACTGCAAGCTTTAGATGTGTATATTGGTTTTATATTTTCTAAATGTGAATTTTGTCACTGTTTTGGATCACACCAGCTTATAGATATCCTTAAAACCAACTGAAACTAACATCTAAAAAACGTTATTTTAATTTCACGGGACCTTTAAAATGCTTTCTGGAAGTGTAACTGTCATTTTTTTTAGCTAATGCTCTTTTTTTATATTATTCATAAATATCCAAATTTACTTTAAATTACAAATGGAGATTTACTGGTAATTACTGTCATGATAGAACGTTTCAATGTTTATGCTATATGGTACAGACAAACACAATAACTTGATTAGTTGACAGAATAACCCACATAGTTATTATGTGACTACCTTAAAAGCATACACAAAAAAGAAGCTTGAAAGCAATAATGGAGTCTCTTTTATGATTGGGGATAACCGCGTTGGGCCTAAAGGCTGATTTATACTTCTGCCTTGGACGTAGCCGTGTATTTATACTTCTGCGTGCTGTTTGTGTTGCTCTGCAATAGCACTTCCAAAACACTAGCTTGCAGTAGGTTTTTATGTTTCTCTGTGTCGAGTTTCTTCACGAGTGTTTTGTTTTTTTCTGAACGCTACCTTAATGTACAAGTGGCTAAAACTCGCTCATTCAGAGGTAGGAACCGGCAGACATGCAACAACTTTAATCATAAGGTAAACAGAAAACTAGTTTCCTTCTCAACACTTGTAAGCACTCGCTCCATCGGGCTCGCAGATCTCAGCACCACCCACACTCGTCACCGCTACCAAGCTGACCAATCACAGAGCTTGTGCTACACGTCGTTGCAACGTGTAGCTACATTTTGTGAGAGGTGCGCGTTGGCGTTAGCCACGGCAAGGGGTCTGCGACTGCGCGAAGGCTGCACCAGACCAAACGCGTGCGCTTGACGCAGAAGTATAAATCAGCCTTATGTCTGTACCACAAGGCTCTTAATAGACTAGTAAGCACCCTCTTTTGTAGCGTCCTCTGCTGGTCAAAATAATCACCTGAATTCATTAATAATGTAAAAGAGTGCAAAATTCTTAAATGTGATAGGGAACATTTGATGATGTTACTCATCGTTTGAATTATTGTTAAACCACTAATAAAGTTGGTAACAGAGCTGACATTTTCCACCACTTTGTGCTTTAGCTCAAGATGCTAACCTCAAGCCAGATGCTACATTATCTGTCTAAAACAGACTTTAATTTTACATTTGACAAACTTTATTGTCATTCAAAACATACTGGTGTACATAGAAAGAAATTTCGTTGCATTGGCTTGGCGGTTAAAAAAAACAAAAACAAAAAACTAAACACTACACTGTCAAACATATCCGTAAATTAGCATTTCTTTCATATTCTGAGATACATGTTTTTTTTCCCACTTTAATTGTTCTTTTGAATTGCATTTTGGGACCTTGATCTTTCTTCTATCCTTTTTAACAAACAACAACAGTCCATTTCTCAATGTATGTGCTTTTAACATATTGTAATGTGGTATAGCAGAACAACTGAACTGTATTTGTTTTTATATTATCTTAATTTTCTATTTATTATTATTATTATTTTTTTTTCTTAAGTCGTGTGTTGCGGACCTCTTGGCCAGGTCCAGGCAAGTCTCAATCTTAATAGGTTTTTTTTATCTGGTTAAGTAAAGAAACATATATAACTTCTAACCTTGAAAAGTTCAAAACAGTGACTTTTATGAACATTTTTAATAGTTTAAAGTGATATATTGTCTGGGTTGGTGTTGTATATTACAGTAAAATTACCTTGTAATTGTAAAAGAAAATGCCAGTACATTTTCTGTAGATAAATAATAGATAAACAATGATATACACAACACATATTATTGTTATTACTGAATGAGAAATTGACTGAAATACCAGAATAACAGAGTTGACAATTAATTAATCTACCATTGCATTATATCCTAAATACTTTGTATAAATTAATGAGAGAAAAATAAATGACATGCCTCAATGCCTTCCAGAGTTTACCGCCAGAGAAAGTGACATCACTTGGAGCAAGTACATGCTATCAATGCTTTAAAGATTGTTATGCCTTTTTAAACCCAATCTAACAGAGTTGACCAGAATGTGATTGAAAAATGGAATGAAATGACAAATAATTTTTTTTAAATCAGCGAGGCAACAAATCAGCTTTCAAAATCAGCTTTTCCACTGAACTGAACCTGCCGAGCTCATGTAAATACCATAGTACAAAAGCATGAGTATCATTCTGTACAACGGCTTGTGTGTGTATGATGTTCTGCCAAACATATTTGCTATAGTGAACACTTTGACCAGAGCAGAAAGAGATAATGCTCTTTAAATGAAACACTAGCTTCTCTTTTACACTCCCACAGATCGTAATGCCAAGATATCATCCCGACAGCTGGAAAAAAAACTTTCCACTAACAATTTAAAGACTGTATACGTCATTCTTCACATACAGCGGGGGAAATAAGTATTGAACATGTCACGATTTTTATCAGAAAACATATTTCTAAAGGTGCTGTTGATTTGAAATTTTCATCGGATGTTTGTAACAACCAAGGCAATCCATATATGCAAAGAAAACAAAATTAATGAGTTTACAAATTAAGTTAGGTGTAATGAAATGAGGGCGACACGGTGGCTCAGTGGTTAGCACTGTCACTTCACAGCGAGAAGGTTACTGGTTCAAGTCCCGGCTGGGTCAGTTGGCGTTTCTGTGTGGAGTTTGCATGTTCTCCCTGTGTTCGCATGGGTTTCCTCCGGGTGCTCCGGTTTCTTTTAGCTGCCATTACCAAAAAAGTCTTTTATATAAGGTATTAAATATGTTTCATTAGTTCAGTACTTTCTCAAATTTTCAGATTTTTTTTGTTTTGTTTTATTTTTATGTGTGTATTGTTTGGGCTTTTACCAAAATCTGGTTCAATTTCATGTCAACAGCTCCTTTAGAAATATTATTCCCAGGATGTGTTCAATACTTATTTCCCCCATTGTATCTACAGCAGCTTTAGATGGCCAAAAGTCTTTTTTTTTTTTTAACAAGGCACTCCAATGGCTCTGAAAGTTCTTCCAAAGGCCTCCACCAAACTGCAGGGATTTCTCAGAGAATACTGCATCTCTCTGCATCTGTCCTGTCATCCCTGCATCGTGGGATTGTTTGGCATTGCCTTCCAGTCCAACGAGCACTACGGATTCGCCCAGGAGCTCGTCACGGGACGGGATCTGTTCGCCATTATCCAGCCACGGGTAGGTGATCATTCATTCATTTTCCTTCGGCTTAGTCTCTATTTTATGAACCACCAACAATTCCGGCATATGTTTTATGCAGCTGATTCCCTTCCAACCGCAACCCAGTACTGGGAAACACCCATACACACTCATTCACACACTACGACCAATTATCCAATTCACCTATAGCGCATGTCTTTGGGCTGTGGGGGAAACCGGAGCACCCACAGGAAACCCACGCCAACACGGGGAGAACATGCAAGCTCCACACAGAAATGCCAACTGGCCCAGCCAGGACTCGAACCAGCGACCTTCTTGCTGTGAGGTAACAGTGCTAACCACTGAGCCACCATGCTGCCGAAACTCTCCTTGTTTCAGTGTAACAATATCTGATTGTGCATCATTTACAATCAGTTTGTCAAATAATGCAAAAGTACAGAATATAATTTATGTATGTGTATATACTGTATAATACTGAAAGCAAAAAGGGAATTATACTAATATATTGTAAGCACTAATTATACTAATAATCCTTAATTTATACTTAATATTATACTATATTAAGTCATTATACTAAATTATGTACTATTTTAAATGATTACAAAACATTTTGTTGACAGATCTGTAAAATCTATTGGTTTGAATTAAAGTGGCAAGTATAAAAAATTCAAATGACCATTAATTAGTCTTTTATAGTGATTCTTAATGTTGTCAATTGATTCTTGCTCTAAATACTCTAAAAAAAAATTCTAATATATGTTTTTTAATAGCTTTTATAACCATATAACTATTGTTACACTGAATGACAATTGTCTTATGTAATTCACAGTAAAAATATATTAGTATTATATATAAACTATACATTTTGACATTTGCTTTGACACTTGTTATATATATATATATATATAAATATATATATATATATATATATATACACACACACACACCTTTAGTACACATACTCTTAAGTCTGTCATGCTCTATGTCTGTCATTGCCAGACCGCTTCCAAATCAGTGTCCGACACTTGAGAAGGTTACAACTTTATCATCCCCAGACACTGAAGTGACTCTATAGATGCGGTATATTTTATCCAAAGGGCCCGAGACGTCTGAATGCTTATAGAACGATGTTTGACAGATGCTGATAAAATGTGTTGGGGGACCTGAGAAGCACGTATGTATATCTTTGTTTAGGGATAGCAAGAAAACAAAACAGAAAAAAATAATACACAGCCTCTGTGGCCCTCCAGAACTGAAGAATTTTCAAGAAAATATGAAGTTATTGAAAAAAAGTCGAGATATTTTAGTAAAAAATTTAAATAAAAAGTCTTTAAAATGCCATTTAAACTACTGTACATGGAACCATGGAATCCCATAATTCAACAAAGGTGAAAATGAAGTTCATTTAGATACATAAATATTTGTAACACCGGCTCATTGTGAAAACGTACCCCTGTATTAATTTCTGGAGAGCACGAATTATGTAGCCAGAGCTACGTATGGCTGCATTTAGTCTTTAAAAGGAATGCTGCGGGGTGGTACGACGGCGCCAACAGCTTCTGTTTCTTTTCGCGCTACTAGCTAACCGCTTACCTCTGTGTGGACGGCTTTTCTGCTGTTACCAGTTTGCCCAGTAGCTCGCCATGTATTTTGGCGGACTTGAGACGCAGAGAGAAGTTGACTGAGAAGACGGGGTTCAAGTCTGGCGAAGAATGGCTCCAGAAAGCAGGTAAAACAAAAAAAGGCAAAAATAAAATAAACAAGTAAATTACAGGGTGACAATGTGGTAAGATCTAAAAACGAGGCAATGGCTTTTCTTTTTCTGGATTGCTTTTGAAAACACTGTTGGTTGGGTTTAGGGAAGGGGGTGATCAGGTAAATCTGTGCTTTTGAAAACACTATCGGTTGGGTTTAGGGAAGGGGGTGATCGGGTAAATCTGTGCTTTTCAAAACACTATCGGTTGGGTTTAGGGAAGCAAGTGGGTGGGGGTATCGGTCGGTTGGTCAGTCAGTCAGTTGACAACAGCCTCTGGTGGATTTACGTGAGAAAAGCAGGCGCGAATGGCACACAAAAAACTGCAAAAAAAAAAAAAAAAAAAAACTTTCCTCCTGGGACGCGTTTCGCACTGTCCAGAAATGGATACAGGGGTACATATCAATAATGAGCCTGGGTTGCGAATATTTACTATTGATCATTCTTATAATCAAAGAAAAATTATGTTCACTCAAAAATGAAGATTTATATACACTTTACACAAGATTTAGGTTATGTTGTCCTTCAGTAGAACACTAAAATGTTAATAGCTACTGCTACTTTGAGAGTCCAAAAATATATATACAGGTGAAACCAAATTAATACCTGTGACTCCCGATGATATACACAGAGGTCTCATGATACAAAATGGCCAGTATGTGCAAGAAACTGAGCATTATAACCATTAGAAGCTTTAGGAGCAACGTATACATTTTGTTCTGTCTGTATATATATATATTGTTTTGACTCTTAAAGTGTGGGTAGCTGTGTACTTGCATTTTATCAATCAAAAAAGGTTCTACCAAAAAAAAAACTAAGTAAAAAAAAAATTAAAAAGTCACCTACAGTTGAAGTCTGAATTATTAGCCCCCCTGTATATTTTTTCACCAATTTCTGCTTAACAGAAAGAAGATTTTTTTCAACACATTTCTAAACTTTTAATAACTGATTTCTTTTATCTTTGCCATGATGACAGTACATAATATTTCACTAGATATTTTTTCAAGATAATAGTATCCAGCTTAAAGTTACATTTAAAGGCTTAACTCAGTTAATTAGGTTACCTACACAATTTAGGGTAATTAGGCAAGTCATTGTATAATGATGGCTTGTTCTGTAGACAATCGAAAAAAGAAAAAAAATCACTTAAAGGGGCTAATAATATTGTCCTTAAAATGATAAAAAAAAAATGATAATAATACTTTTATTGTAGCCAAAATAAAACAAATAAGACTTTCTCTAGAAGAAAAAATATTATAGGGAAATACTGTGAAAAATGCCTTGCTCTGTTAAACATCATTTGGGAAATATTAAAAAAAAAAATAAAAAAATTCACAGCAGGGCTAATAACTGTGACTTCAACTGTATATATCAGACGGGTGAATATTGGGTGAACTGTCCCTTTAAATTGATTTTATGTCCATAGTACAGTACAGTATGTGACTAATAAAGTCGCAGGCGTTCACTTCTGTGTACTACAGGCACGTTCACACGCTAACCATGCTCACATGCTTTAAACTGCATAAAGTGCAGGACGTGTGTTTGACATATTTCGGCAATGTTCACATGTCCTCTTAGGAAATCTTGGCGGGTGCGATGTGAGTAAAAGAGCAGAGCAGCTGCTTTTCTCTGTCAGCACATGAGTCTCTGTTACTTCAGCATATCCTGTGAAACCTAAAGCCTGATGCACTGAAGCCCAGAAAGATTTAAACCGGTAATAACGCAGCAGGGGCTCATAAACTCCTGCAACCTTATATTTTAATTTATTATGCAATGATGTTGCCTTGACACAGTTTTGTGTTCACATAAGCAAAGTGTCAGGATTTTTTTTCTTTTTTTTTTGAGACTATTATTATATTACCCAGAATAAATTACTCAGCATATAGGCAATTTCAGTTCATAAATGCTTAGGGTTTGGTAATAAATCATTATTATATACTGTATTGCATAACACACACACACACAGCTCAGGGATAATAAAATTAAACACTTTTTTTTACTAAAATATACCAGTTTAGTTTGTTTAGTTACAGAAATGTAAAATAAAAAATTACAGATTTTATTTATTTACATTTTCAAGCTCACTAAAACACTATTTTAGTTATTAGCATTATTTTGTATTTTCATATAAATTTTCATCTCATTTGAGATTTTTCACCCAAATTATATTCCTTTAAATACCTGCAACTTTGGTTTAAAAATGTTTTGTGTTTGGTTATAACATGTATTTTATTCTATTTGATTTATTTGTATTTATTTGTTGCCCTTTAAATCTTTTTAAAGTCTGCATAAACTGGAAGCTGCTGAGACCTTTATTTCAGTATGCTGATATATTTCCAACTGAAACAAAATATTGAGTAGGGGGCGGGGCTTTTATCATTCTCTCACTGCAAACTAATGTTAAAGGTGCTGTATGTAAGTTTTTGACTCTTCTAAAGCATAAAAATACCATAATATGTTTGCAGATATTTAAGAAACATGCCAAGTGAACATTCTTGTTTATCTGAAAAACAATGCTGAAGTCAGATATTCTGTTTTGAAAATGTGTTTTCCGTGCCAGAACGCTGTCTTTGTTTTGGTTCTTTTAACCTGTCCACTGTCAGTTTAGCCAATTATATTTCAGCACCCCAGGTTGCCTTGTTGGAAAACCGCGTATCTCATTCAGTCAGGAAGGCTCTCAAAGCATGCGTCTGTGACCGAAATGCGACCTCCGGTGGACAGTAGCAGACTCTGAAATGAGATGCAAATTCAGAGTTCCACATGAGGATATTAATTAGCAAATAATATAAATATGAACGTAAACATTAGGTGAGCAGGTTACATTGTAACCCCGTGTACTAACAACATGCTACGTGAAGAAATTTGCAGTGATAAGCAAATGGGCTGTTTGCACCAGACGAAATACGACAGAAATTTAAATACAGCCACCCAGAAGCACAGAATATGCACTCACTCACGAAATGGTAAGGTTTATAATCTAATTAATACATATTAAACCTCTTTAACATTATTAAATGTAGATGCTGAATCACTGATGTGTTGGTTTTGAGTCACAGTTCTGAAGTTCAATTTCAAACGGTTTATTTTATTTTCAAGATCTGAGGTGAACTATCTGCTGCTGCTTTCAGTAGTATGGCAATAAATGTCATGTAAAATGGCATTCAAACTCATATTATTAGCATTTGACACTAAATAAAGCACATGAGGTGTACCTGAGGTGATCATTGTCATCAAGTTTTCTGTTGTTCAGCTGCAAGAAATAGAAGCTGTTTCTAATATATCAATTCAAGGTGTTGGTTAGAACAAAAACTCCTTTTAATATGGAGAATATTCCTTCTATCGTGTGCCGTTGCTTTAAGTTAGAACACGGTTTAAATCAGCCTTTAGGCTCGATCGTCAGACTCTGTTTTTTTTTGGTCCTCAATCTGGCAACCTGCGCTTGCGTTTGTTTTGATCCAGGAATGCAATACCTAGTTCAACCACTGGGTGTCAAACTTACATACTGCACCTTTAAGGGAAGGTATTAATATGCAGTTGCTATGGAAGCCCTCAGGTTGACGTCAACAGTTGGACTACCACACCAAACACAGAAGCAAATGGTCAGACTTTCATTAAAGATTACCAAAACAAACATTTTTTTTTTCAGTGGAATAACTTCCACAGATGAATTATTCACTTTAGAAATAACAATGTGAGCTAGCAAAATAAACATTGTCAATTTTGATATCAAGCGGACTTTAAAGTCCACATGAACCGGAAGCTGCGACTGCTTTTTTTTCGTATTGTGACGCAGTTCCTAGAGAAATGGAATATTAAACGAGAAAGCAGTGGACATGGCTTGTTTTTTCTACTAGGAGCTGAATAGATGCAGTAAAGTAGGCATTTCATTCAGAAAGATCGGGAAATGGGTTTTAGAAGAGTTATTACAACCTAACAGACTCCTCATCCTCACCATTCTGTTTGTTGTCAAAACTGACAGTTGGAGGGGCGTGGTTAAGTATGTTAGCCATGCCCAATACCTCAGACAGACGTAACCGGAGAATTTAACTAAAAAATAAAAAAAGCAACTGCATTTTCAGATTTCAATTAAAGATTACAAGGGCAAACATTTTTTTCTTAATGACATGCCCAGATGAATTGTTCACCACAAATCTAGCAATGTGAGCTAACAAATTTATATGGTTAGTTTTGATTTCATTTGTACTTTAAGCACTGTCCATTTATTTAAAGAATGCTCTTCTGTGTTCTCTCTCCAGGTGGGCATCCCTGAATGTGCAGTGAAGCGTTGTGCCGTCCAGATCTCCTGTGCTCTGGAGTTCATCCACCAGCGAGGCCTGGTCCACCGTGACATCAAGCCGGAGAACGTCCTGCTGCTGGATAACCACTGCCGGCGGGTCAAACTAGCTGACTTCGGCCTGACGCAGAGACAAGGCACCTTCATCCGCTTCATCTCAGGGACTCTTCCGTACATGGCTCCAGAACTGTGCGCAATGGTGCTGGAGGATGGCCAAAAAGAGCCCAAAGTGCTTCCGCTCTGTGTCGAACCCTCTCTAGACACCTGGGCCTTCGCTGTTCTTCTCTTCTGCATCCTCACAGGCTTCTTTCCATGGGAGCGCTGTAATGATAGCGACGATTTTTATGAGGAGTTTGCAGACTGGCGTCAAGCTGTGAAGAAATCGCCAGTACCATCGCAGTGGAAAAGGTTTACACCTGTGTGCATGCAGATGTTTAAGAGAATGTTAACGATCGAGTCTAATGAAAGGTGCTCGATAGCAGAGGTTAAAGGTTATGTGGGAAAGGACTGGGTACGAGAGAAGGATGCCAACGGATGGGTGGGAGAAAATGGGGATATTTGTACTTCCACACCGAGTCCATGTAGGAGCAGCTATAGTGATGAATAGTGAGGTGTTGTGGTTCATTTACACTGAGTGGTATGGCTCAGCACAGCACAGCACAAACACACGTACTGTCCACAACACACATTTACAGTTGAATTCAAAATTATTAGCCCCCCTGTGAATTTTCTTTTTCAAATATTTACTAAATGACGATTAACAGAGCAAGGAATTTTTCACAGTATTTCATATAATATTATTTCTTCTGGAGAAAGTCTTATTTGTTTTATTTCGGCTAGAATAAAAGCGTTTTCAATTTTTTTTTAAACCATTTTAAGGTCAATATTACTGTTTTTTTCTTTTCAATTGTCTACAGCACAAACCACTGTTATACAATGATTTGCCTAATTACCGTAACTTGCCTAATTAACCTAGTTACGCCTTTAAATGTCACTTTAAGCTGAATACTAGTATCTTGAAACTATCTAGCGAAATATTATGTACTGTCATCATGGTAAAGAAGTATGAAAATAGTGAACCGTACCACTTTTTTGAGACCCTTTTCGTAAAGGTACCTAGCACAACAGTACAGACCCAAAATGGTGGAACTAGACTTGCTGCTGAATGCTATTGGTTTACAGAAATCGGTCACTTGCATGTGCAAAAATTTAAATACACATTTGAAACAAAACACCGTAATAATACAATGATGGCACGCAGCAATGAACCATGCTAAATATGTGGCCTAATGGTTAAAAATTTTGACTTGTGATCAAGTCGCAGGTTCAAGTCCCGGCACCTGCAGGGATTGTTGGTAGCGGAAGTGAATAATCAGCATCCTGTTCCACCTTCAATACCACGGCTGAGGTGATTCCCTTGATCAAGCTGAACTCTCAACTGCTCCCCGGGCAGCCCACTGCTGCGGGTGTGAGTTGCGTAAACATGCTCGGGCTCAGAAGGTAAAATTGCAGTGTGAGTGCAAGCCAAGGGGGAAAGGAGAGGGGGACAATTGTGCCCGGGCAACCGCGCCTAGTGTGAGTACATCCTTAATGACCACATCAAGTGTTTCTGAATTTGACACGTACTACAGTCATGTTAAGCGTAACAATATTTCCCATTCATGTGTGTGGATCTATAGACGGTCTCCTGCCCCTTTGAATCTTTGATATCAAGTATATACGCACAATTCAAACCCAAACAACAGACAGTTTGTGTAAATGATCCATATTGTTGTATAATTTGTAGATTTGCCAATCTGTCTCTAGCAGAAATAAGGGTCCAGAAATTATAACCAGACATGCAATTTCCATAAATGTAACATAGATGAGGGCTAGATTTTAAACTACTGTTGTATTTTACTTATGTCTATATTAAAGTTTATTGAAATATATATTTTACAGTTGTATCCAATGTGTATATTTTCCATATTATCTTGTTTGTCTTGGTGTGTTTAAAATTGGTGTCAATTAAAACTATACATAACCCACATGTTTTTTTTTTCTTTTAACTTTAAAATGCAAAAATGAAAGCTAATTTGTCAAAGAAGGTTGACAAAGTATACCATAAATATTTTCCAAGTAAGCCAAAAAAGTGGAAAGGCTAAACAATGAGCAAAATATTTAGCTGTTGTTTCTAAATATTAAATTCTAGAGTTGACAAAAATCCTCTGCATGTGAGAAAATTAGATAAATATAATAGATTGACTAAGATTAGACCTACTGTCTTCCTATCAAACAAAAGGAAAAAGAAATATATCAATTGAAATTTAAAAAAATGTTTAAAAATAAAAGTGGGGTCACCAGAACAAGGTAAACACTTATAAATTAATTCAAAATATGATCTCAAAAACTCTCTAGATTTAAAACATCACAATTACATAATTTTCAATTTATGAGGGGGGGGGGGGGGGGGGGGGGGGGGAGGTGGGTTTTGTTTTTTTAATTTTTTTATTTTTTTTTTTTTTTTTTTTTTTTTTTATTTTTTT
>CAIGQV010017835.1:24300362-24321099 GCA_903798115.1 Danio jaintianensis
TAAAGATATATATATATATATATTTTCCCAATGATTTTCCCAAAACTTCCCTTAAAAAAACCCTAAATTGTACTTTACCGCACAAATTGTGCCTTTTTTTTCATATTTATTGAAACTGCCCTTAATTAAATGAAGTTTACCCATTAAGAAGGGTGGGTTAAAACTTTTTTTAAATATAATTCCTAAATTTTATAAATAAATATTCAAGAGGCACAGGTTTCATATAACTTGACATCAGGGCATCACTCTCTCCAGTATCCCCTAAGGCTTTGAGGGACAGATGTCATGAAACAGCAGGATGAATGAAGGGCTGAAGAAGTGATGCCTCCCGTGTTTCTGACAGCTAATAAATCTGTCCTGTTATGGAAAATGACAATCTCACAGCCAACAAGTTCTTATATCAGCAATCCACAGGCATGTTTGTGAAGGTTATTTCTGCTCTCAGAGTACAGCACGTTGTTGTTGTGTGTCTAGACTCATGGAAACATCGAGCAAAGCATCATCTGAGATGACAGCTTGATAGGACTGCTACATTTCTGAGCATCCATCAATGATGATACATGAAGGTTGTTTACAGGCTGTTATTAGCTTTAGAATCTACTGGATGTTGAGAAAATACACAAAATAATCATTAAATAGATTACACCAAAAAAAGTAGTTGTTTCTTATAGAAAGTCAAAAACAATTGCTAGCACTTAGGGATCTAGACAGGGAACAGATTAGTTACATAAAAATAACTTCAAAAATTAAAACTGTATTTGAAAAAATTGAAATGGATCAACTTAATTGTATTTCAAAGCAGAAAGATTTCAAATACATTTATTTATATAGCACCATGGTCCTGCGAGACACGACATTTCATTTCACTGTATGTCCACACATGGTCTCTGCAAAAAGTGACCGATTGTCGAACAACTAACAAGGTTATAATGTGATTATGAAAGGCACACATAAGAGCAGTTGGCAGTTATGCTTTCTACAATGGTAGAGCCTTGAACCTTCTCTTGAATTGGTAATATTCATAAATTATTATTCTTCACTATATTTTATTTGAAGAATAGGGACATTTTAGCAGGAAAATCATCACCAGAAAGATGTTGTTTACACACTCCTGAAAGATTATTTTACTTTCAATGACACATGAACTGAATACTAAAACATAGCTAGAATGCAAGTTCCCTCAAATTCTTAGAACCATCCTTTAACCTCAGGAAAATGCTTATTTTGTGAACATTTTTGCGTCATTGCCTGATTTGCATACTTTAATAAATCAGCTACTAAAACATAGTTTTTTAAACTTCCCTTACAGAAAAGAAGTTTACACTAAGTGTGCTATTAGTATAGTTCTTTTAAACAAAACATTAAATATACTTCATTTACTAAAGTATACTAAGTACTTCTCAGAAATACCTAATATTGTACTTAAATATACTTGACTTATAGTGACAGAAAAGGCTTAATATATTTGCCCTATACTTTTTCATTGACAAACAGTGCCTACAGAAAATCATCATACCCTGTGAAAATGTATATCTTTTCTTACATTACACGCCGCTTTCAAAAAAACCTTCGGGATAAAGTTGCAGAAAGAGACAGGTTAGGAGAAGGCTACAAAAAACATTTCAAAGGCTGAAAAAGTTATTTGGAATGTGATTTAATTGCAGGCTGTATGACAAATAAAGTAATTATTTCAAAGGGGTATGATGATTTTCTACAGACACTGTACTTTTTTCAGTTAACTGGACTACTTGTGTATCTAAAGTTTACTACTGTTATATTTATAGTACACTTAAAAGTATACTTTTACATACTAAAAGTTCATTCAAGTAGTACACTTAAAAGTATACTACTAATACATACTGTAGATGTTAGTATACTTACTACATCAAGAATATTTTAAAAATATATACTTGAACATTACTGAAGTACAATTAACAAAAATAACTTAAAGTATACTTCTTTTTCCTAAGGGTTATTTTTAAATACAGTATATATGAACAAAAGACAAACATGTCCACAATATTTAATTGAGCATCATGCTCACTAGTTCAATTAGGAATAAGGCATGAACACACTTTTTTTAAGCAGGCTGTTTTTTTTAACAGCTCTTCCGGAACTGTGGAGAATGTTAAATATATCCCAGATAATCCTCATTTGAATTTTGGAATGTTCTATTCCGAGTTTCCGTCCCCTAAAGACACAAGCTCAGTTCTCTACAAAAGAAACATGTCGTGTTTACACAAACTACTTACTGTACAAATAAGCCCCTCTGGGTAAAGCAGATCACATGTGAACTTTACCACAGGACGACATCACTAAAATACAGTAACACTAGTACTACTATTTACAGTACACACCAGCTGTTACTGTGTGTAAATATGGGCATGTGTGAGCGGACTTCAAATGTAATCAAGCATATTTACCATTAAACTGTGGAAGATTTAGGGGAGCATTTCCTGATGAAACAGAGAGCAAACTCTTGTGCTGTGAATCAAACTATAGTTGTTGTAGAGGAATACAGTTTAATACACAACACCAGAGCAGGTCTCCACTGATATCATTTCTCCCTCCAGCTTCACTGGCGACGCATGCCATTTAAAGAGTGTGCATTGTAGTGTACACAAGAGTCAGAGCTATCAATTATTTTAATGTGAAATAAACCTTAAATGGAAAAACCTATAAAAGCAGTTTTAATAGCAAGTAGATCAAATAAAAAGAACAGCAAAAACAAGCTGAAGACAAAGCTTGTTTACAGCTGTTTACTTGAGCTTGGGATTTAACAAACAAAACATCATTTTATCACCATAATTACATTTAAAATACATACGATCTTGAAAAAAATGTGAATTACGTAACTAATTATTTGTCATAACTATACATTTAACCATGTTCATGAGTAGGCCCATAATAATGCATTTTTTTTATTAATTATTAATAATAAAAACGTCTGGATTCAAGTCTGGCAGCAGGTTTTTTTACATTCCAGTGCTGATTGTTGTAACATTTCTTTTATGCATAACTATTCTTATCTTATTAGTCTAATTAACAAACAGTTCAATTCAAGGTTATAATAGTTTGGGATTTTTCATTAGTTTTAGTTTTTATTTCGTTTTGACTTTTTGTTTTCAAATTCAGTTAGTTTTAATTAGTTTTTAGAGGCAGATTTACTAGTTTTTATATTTTGAAATTGCTTAGTTTTCGTTTAGTTTTTATTAGTTTCAGTATTAGTTTTACTTTTTTTTTTTTTTTTTGTAAATTAGGATATTTGTTAGGTGCAAGATTCAAAATCATCAGAATAAATATTGTATAATAAAAACTAGGCTACTTTTTTTTTGACGTAAGAACGCTACCATCTACCTATCCTCAAATTCAAATACAACAGCCCACAAGACAGCAGCCCGAAGTACAATATGTGTGCAAGGCTGCTTCTGAGGTTAGATCATAGAGTTAGATACGCAGTAATGATGGGAAGTTCGGATCTTTAACGCGAACCGGATCTCTGTGTACTGTTCTAATAACTGAATAATTCTGTATATATTGATTTATTTAGAGTCAGAGGGGAGTGTCAGGCATGTTAAAAAGTAAGTTGTTTGTGGATAAGTGTTAATTTTAACATTAATGTTACTGAAGACGCAAATCGCTTCAAATGATTCAGTTGGATTTGGTAAATTACTTCAACTGGTTCACTTAGAAGATTCGGTTAAAACGGTTAAAAATGCGATTCATTCGCGTTCAGGATCACTAATACAGAAATAAAACCCATTATTGGGGACAAATGTGTTAAATTAATACTTTTAAGTGTCTGCTTGGGTCGTATTTAATGTTGTCACCATTCTGCTGTCATGTCCAGCCTTTTTTTTTTTATCACTGGAGCAACAGCGAGGATGACTGGAGGAGGACCGCCTTGATCTGGCCAATGGCATCAGGATTACAGACTCTGAGGTGCCATACGGGTCAAACACCTGGCAGCGCAAAGTAAATAGATTTACTTCTAAAAGGCTTGCAGTATGTGTTAAATACATTTACAAAGACTAAAACGAAGGACGTTTTTGCTATCATTTTAGTTAGTTTCAGTTAGTTTTTTATATACACAATACAGTTTCAGTTAGTTCTAGGTTTTTTTTGGTTTTTTTATTTCAGTTAACAAAAATGTTTTTTCAATTCTAGTTTTTGTTCGTTTTCATTAACTATAATAACCTTGGTTCAACCATGTTCATACTCAGTGAATTAAGTTCAGTGTCCAGGTGTATATATTATGTGGGCCTATTTATGAGATTCAACATCTTAAATTATTGAAAAGAATTTTAAAAGAAATAGAAGCAAACTTCAAAGTGCAACAAAACTTAACAAACAACAAAGTTTGACCATCCCGTCAACAATTTATCAGGTCATAATCTTACAAGCTTTACCTAAAATCAGTTTTACCTAAGACTACATCCACATTAATCCAGATACATTTGAAATTTTCATATTTTATTTACAAACCAATGTTTTGAAGCGTTTCCTAAAATGCTAATATCATTGCAACGACTGCATTAAATGTAATAAATGTTCGATTATTTTGCCTTATACACTCTATAAGACTCAGATTCAGGTGTCTCATAAATGTGTCCGTCAAGTTTCAAACTGACACCTAGAACTAGCACAGAAAGCTTACTGTCAGATGGGAAGGTGAAGAATTAAACTTTTAAAAGTAATTTTTTCCATATATACACAAGGTTATGTCAAAAGCACACAAAAACTCAATGTTCACTTCTGTCATTACAACTCCTGGGAGAGATTTAGGTCCAATCCCAATTCTACCCCTTAGCTCTTCCCCTTACCCCAACCCCTCATTTTGCGCATTTACTTGAAGGGGTAGGGGTGTCCCAATTCTCTTTAGCTTGAAGGTGTAGGGCTAAGAGGAAGGGCTAGATAGCCCTTGAAACAGAGATTTTTCAGGACCACACTTGAAACCAAGGGGTATGAAATTTTCCCAGAATACACCATCTACAACGGCAGCATGGCTGACACGGAAGTAAGGAGATGCACAAATTAGTATTTTTTTTTGTCATCGTTACGAATTTTTACAACAAACAAGCATATGTTTTAATACAATCATAACGGCGTTTGTGCTTTACCGTTTAATTTAAAACATAAAAAAATAAATGTATATGGATTAATGGATGTACACTGCATGTGTAAAATTTTAAGTTAAAAATCATTTGAATATCATTTATAATTTGGTGGTCCTTTTTGAACATCGTATGGACTATACTGTAAGTTACATTGCAACTACATCTCATTAGAATATTAGTAGGTAGTCTGCTTGATATCTGCCAATACCGCTCCACTTACATTCTTCTGACTATATGAAATTTTGCAAGTACACAACTTGCACTAACCACATCCTTACAGTCTATTAATTATCTAATGAATCTGTATGATATTCATATCTCTAATGAGAATTAGTTGGTATGAAGATACAATGTAACTTATAAAAAATGTGTTAAAGGGACCATCAAAATAAAGTGATGTCATCATTTGTACTGTAAATGGGACTATGTTATCTTCCCAGTGAAGTATATGAAGTTGGGTCTGCTTCATCATTCTGCTTGAGAATGAACCTCCACCTGTGTGGTCACCACCTTCCCATTTGCGCCTGTACCTGCTTCTGAATCTGAATCTGCCCCTGCCTCCAGATCTACATTTACTCTTGCCTCAGGCTTTGTCGTCTCTACATTTTCTTCATGTGTAGCCTCGATGGACATGACATCATCATAGTCATCCTTCTCTGTCTCTACTTCATACAAGTCCTGATCTGCTGAGAGGACAGAGGAAAAAGCTCACCACAATTTCCACAAGAATTCAAACCAAACGCAACAAACACACTGTGTGAGATGTGGATTGTAATGGTGTACCAAGGATATTCTCTGGTCTCTTGGGAAGGAGCGGACGGTTGAGGTTATCATCATTGAAGGTTTGGGAAGGAGATCTGCTATTGGCTTGTCCTTCAATGTCATCATATTCTGTTCCAGAGGAGCCTTGACTTTTATCATCTTCTTCATCCTCCTCTCCTGTTGGAAAAGTTAAAAAAGTATTCTCAGACACACACTTACACAGTTATCTTTATGGGGACTTCCCATAGACATGATGACTGTACAGACTGTATACACAGTCCCCTAAACCCAACCTTCTCTCACAAGAAACATTTAGAATTTTTACACATTCAAAATACTTCATTCTTTGTGATTTATGAGTAGTGCCAGACAGAATCTGCAGATATTTTTTGCCATCTCTGCACAGAATTTTGTAAAAAAAATCTGTGGATTTATGCAGAATAATTTTATATATATAAAATAAAAAATAATACATTTTCAACTTTTATTTAATGTTTACAGTGCGTCACGGTGGCGCAGTGGGTAGCACGATTTCCTCACAGCAAGAAGGTTGCTGGTTCGAGCCCCAGCTGGGTCAGTTGGCATTTCTGTGTGGAGTTTGCATGTTCTCCCCATGTTGGCGTGGGTTTCCTCCGGGTGCTCCGGTTTCCCCCACAGTCCAAAGACATGCGCTATAGGTGAATTGAATAAACTAAATTGCCCGTAGTGTATGTGTGTGAATGCAAGAGTGTATGGGTGTTTCCCAATGTTGGGTTGCAGTTGGAAGGGCATCTGCTGTGTAAAACATATGCTAGATAAGTTGGCGGTTCATTCCGCTGTGGCGGCCCCTGATTAATAAAGGGACTAAGCCGAAAAGAAAATGAATGAATTTAATGTTTACAATGCAAATTCAATTAGATCCACTTATTCTGTAAACAAGGCAAGTCTCTCATATAATATAGACAGAAAATATTAAATTTCAAACTGTATTGTAAATAAATCATATGAAAATCTTCATATTAGTTAATAATAGTATTAAAACTAATTTAAAAATGGAATAAATATAAATGTACACACATTTGCACAAGTAAATAAATATACTTAATGATGGGCTAGAAATCTGCAGATTTCTGCGCGCGGAGATTCTGTGTGGGCCTAATCATGAGCAGTTTTCCTTGTGGGGATCATGATGCTCAAAATATACTGGTAATTGCTATATTGTGGGGACATATGGTCCCCATGTTAGGAATACTCAGAGCACACACACACACACACACACACACACACACACACACACACACACAATTACCCATAAACCAAGAAAATTACTCATAAACCAAGAAAAAAAAAAACACACACACAAACACACACTCTATTCATTATTATGTCATGTCTTGTTGTCTGTCTCTGTGTTTTTTAATAGTATTTGACCAAAATAACATGAAAAACTAAGAACCTCAAACACTGACAGCAATTTTGTGGATTAAAATTAGTTCAGATTGTGTTCATATATTACAGTAAAAAAAGAACTGGGTGGACAAACTGTAATTAACTGTTACATTTAGAAATGAACAAAATTGTCCCATAATAAATTACCTGATATTATAAGCGTAATATTGTAATATCTCACCCGACTTCAAGACAGAATCCACATCCTCATAGTCATCATGATCCAATAGTGAAGCCTTTCGTTCAGACAAGTCTAAAAAATGATTCATATTTTTGCTTAAAAACACATATACATATATGAATGACAAAGGAGATAAGCAATGAATTAAATTTACATTAAAAAAAGAATGTATGTTTTGCAATGAAGGAAACCATTAACTTGAATGGAAGTATAAAATAATGTACCTCCATCCTCCATGCTATCCATTTCATTCCCATTAACGCTAATGTCTTTTTCTTTCTTGTTTCTGTAATTTCTCACTGCAGAAACAGGTGGAACATTATTGGTGGAACATTGAACGTCTTTTTGAATTTAAGATGAATAAAGAAACAAATATATCTTTATATTTTGAGAGTGGATTGCTTCTATTGGCTATAGCTAAAGCTGTAATGAGACTAAAAGTGGGAAACACTGCCACCAACAGGATAAAAACAAAAGCACTTCAAATATCATTATGCAATCCTGTAGGTAGGGCGACGCGGTGGCGCAGTGGGTAGCACGTTCGCCTCACAGCAAGAAGCTCGCTGGTTCGAGCCTCGGCTGGGTCAGTTGGCATTTCTGTGTGGAGTTTGCATGTTCTCCCCGTGTTCGCGTGGGTTTCCTCCGGGTGCTCCGGTTTCCCCCACAGTCCAAAGACATGCGGTATAGGTGAATTGGGTAAGCTAAAATTGTCCGTAGTGTATGTGTGTGAATGGGTGTGTATGAATGTTTCCCAGTGATGGGTTGCAGCTGGAAGGGCATCCGCTGCATAAAACATATGCTGGATAAGTTGGCGGTTCATCCCGCTGTGGCGACCCCAGATTAATAAAGGGACTAAGCCGAAAAGAAAATGAATGAATGAATCCTGTAGGTAAAAAACAATTTTGAAAATCTTTCTGAATGCTGGAAGCGATACTTACAGGCTACAAGCAGACGTTTGCGATTTATCCACATAAAAACCAAAACCACCAATACAAGCACAGCCAGTATCGGACCCACGATCAGACCCGCTGAAGAACTCTCCTGTGGTTCAATATAGCCTGCAGTTTCAAGATTAAATTTAATAGGTTGGACTGTTTATTAACCTTTACTCACAGATATTCAACCTAATGCAAGAAAGCAAGCAGTGCCAAAACAAAAACTATTTTCCTGTGTTAAACTTAATTTCAGTACCTTGACATTTGATTTCAGCAGGTTCGCAGAATGTTGCTTTCACAGACTCAACACACTGAGAAAAGCTGTAGTAATTTGGTGGGCAATGAATGAAAACGTTTTTATCTCTGGCTATTTGTTTTTCATCCACTGGTTTCTGTGCAGTATTTGTGCAGTTAAGAACACCACAAACCTCAGTGTTGTTTATATTTCCACATATATAATGCCACTTATCATACTTGATCACAAGCTTTCCGCCACACTTCTCAGTGGAGCTGAGTCTGGAGCTTAAACTGCCTGGAATGAAAATGCAAATTATTAGCGCAACTTAGACATTCTGTACATTTGACTAATCATTTTAATATTTCAAAATGTGCATTACTCTGCTGAAAGAGAGTCACTTAACATACAAAAGGAATAATTAAAGATTTTAAAGTATTTAAAGTATTTTTCAGTAAAATACTGTTTATATTTATATTTATATTGTTTTTAAAATTGTATCTTTTTCTTTGATGCAAAGCTGAATTTTCAGCATTATTACAGATGTGGCTACTGAGAATGCGCGAGTGAATAAACGTGACCACACGCAGTGCTGCAGTACTGCGCGGCACAGCACAAAATGGTCTAACATAAGAAAGACATGACCAGCAGGGGGTAGTTATGTAACATAGTAAACATACTGAACTGATATACTGTAGCAGCCAGAGCATGTGAGCGGAGCTGAGCGGTGTGACGCTGGTCGTGCGCTCCACTCAGTTGCTCAAGCGCTCCGTTAACATTCCGCTCATGCTCACCTGTAAACCAATACCGCTCAGATCCCGCACCAACATAAACTTTCTCTAGTAGGCTAACTCTAATTTTCTTTGTAACTAAAAATTCTTAAATAACTGTCTAGAATTAAAGCATTTAATAGAATATACTGGTAGAATACTTAATAGAATTAAATAGATTAAATAGATTTAATTAGTCCTACTAAATCTATGAAACGAAAGAATTAACTTACAAATTAATTCATGGCATTTAAGCCTGAACAAAAGAACAAAATTCAAATCGAATAGATTCTAAAATGAATTTGTAATTGAAGTCATAATATGTAGCTTAAAGATAACTATTCTAAATTCGTGCCCGTGATTTTGTCATGCATGTCATCAGGGCTCCGTAGCCTTTTAAATGTGACAAAAACTCTCGACAACTGAAAGTTACTGGCTGCTGTGTCTTTAATGTGGTGTAAAGAATATTATGCGTTATTGAAACATCAAGGAGGACGCAGCAAAGAAATATCACTTATTAAATTAAAACTACTTTATTATTTTATGCAACACCTTTAAATTTAAAAGGGACATATATGGGCGATCTTAAGCAAAAAGACCCCTAGCCTATAAGATGTTTTATGGAATATCTTAAACTGACCAGTAGCTATGTTTGTTTTCTTTCCCTTATATTTATTTATTACAAAGATAGAACTTGGGACCTTAGTTGGCTAACGATGATTTTCGGAAACGCACCCCTGGGCAGGTTGTTTGTTTTTCGCTCGCACTGGCCCGACAATGGAAAAGCGGTTGTTCCTTGCGCCACCTGGTGGATATTGCATAAAGCACAACATTTTTTTTGTTTTTTTTTAATGAAAAGGCTGTCTTTGCTGCTGCAGCACTGCGCGTGAAGAAACGCGCGTTCTCAGTGGCCATATCTGTATTCTAGTCTTAAGTGTTACATGATCTTTGATAATCACATTTGCTTTTCAAAATTTTCCTCATTTTAAAATAATTATGCTGCTTAACTTTTTTTATTACAAACAATTTATATAGTTTTCAAAACGCTGTTCTTTTGAACTTTGTTGAGGATTTTAGAAAATGTTTATATTTTCAAAGGACATTAAAGACTGAAGGAATGATAATGTAAATAAAATTTTGCCAGCACAGGACTTAAAGGGGTGGTCCAGAGTGTGCTTTTAAGGCTTGGTTGTGTTTATAAGATGCAAAGCAATGTGTGCTCATGCTTCATTTGTAAAAAAAAAAAAAAAAAAAAAAAAAAAAAAAAAAAATCACCATATCTTTTCATATATCTTTTTTTGATTATATACAGCTACTTAACTAACATGAAAATGACATATTTCCTAGTTCCTCCGAAAGGCCCGCCCTCAAGAGGCTCTGATTGGACAGCTAACATAATGTGCTGTGATTCGCAGATTCGGCTCCACGTCACCAGGAAAAGCATCACGCCTCTAATAGCGCACTGTGCCTCTGCTGTGTAAATACTGTCAGTCAGAGTAGCTGTTAGTCATATCAGTTTGAGCCTGAATCAGACAGAAAATGAAGAGGACACAGCTGAACCTCACGCCTGCTCTCTAAAATAAAATCTGACAAGTGTCTTTCACATATATTCGGAATAAGCATGTGTAAGTAATATGAAACGTTCACATATCTTTTGCAAGTTTGTTATTTGAGACGTAGAACGCAGGGAAAGTGGCCGCATAGACACTGCAGTGCTGCTAAAGATTGTGGGTGTTTACAGCAGTTTGACGGATAAATATGAATTTGTAGCTAAATTGTTAACAATGCCAAACATCATTTCCCATTGTTTACATCCTTGTTTAGGTCCTTGCTACAACATACCGTTAACGCTAGACACTATGCATGTAATAGATCAATTTTAACAAATAAAAATAATAGGTTGTGGCTCACAATCCACAGCTTCGTCTATTATGGTTGGAGCTGCTCCTTCTTTGAGGAGTTTTTAGCCAAATCCAGCACTCAACTGGGAGAGATTCTGGAAGTTTTGTCTCCTTTGTCAAATGCTAGCTATATATTTTTTATAATTCTCTAGAACATAATTAAATTGTAAGCACTTCTCTCTTTGTGTCGCGTCCTTTGGAAGCCCAAAGAAACAGAAGAAGCTCTGGAAATAGCAGTGTTTGGACGGCATTTTAGCTTTCTCTGCAATAAAATTACAGCGCCTCTGGCCACGCCCCTTCGCTGCATGTACGCACGTGGGGAATGCCAGTAACCTGAAGCGTTTGTTATGTATTAACCCGGATGTATTTTTTTGTTTACTGTAGGCTTTGCTAAGATAACTCTGTAAAAGCCAATGTCTCCCTTTGCATTGAACTTTCAGTGTATTACATTTAGAGATGTTGTTTATGTTCACACAGCTACATTACACATGAACTAAAGTGTAAAATATGATATCATAGTGGACCACCCCTTTAAATTCATTTGAAAACATATTTAAAATAAATATTTTTTTGTATATTACCATTTTTGCTAAATGATCAAATTATCATATTCCAAACTTTTGACCATCAGTGCAGAAAAGCAAACAAAATTCAGTCTCATACTGATACTGACATATTTCTAATTTTAGAGGTTTTTAACATCAATTTATTATTTACCTACATTTAAATTCCTACTATACCTCAGTATCATGTGGAAGACTTACTTTGACAGGCCACAGAGATCTTTTCACATCTGGCCTCTGTCCGGCTGCATTGGCCCAATAACATCTCTTTTCCTTTGCAGCTCAATTGCCAGGAAGTTTTAGTAGGGTCTGATGTGCTCCCGTAGTGGAGGGCTTTACCACACTTGAGGCTGTCACATAAATCATTAGACATGTCATTGGTCCATTGAGACTCTCGTTGACAAACTGTCTTGTTATTGATGAGCACCTCGCCTGAGCAGTTTTCGGAGAGCCTAACAGCTGGTTCAGCTGGATAGGAGTGAAAAAAGACATTTAGATATTACAGTACTACAAGGCCTGTGAGTTCAGAAAAACTCAAAATGACTGAATGTCATTTATTCTAGGTTAGCATATCTAGAGGTTCATGAACTGAAATGACTAAACAACAATCCGAAGAAACTGATTGGCTACCCTTTGAGAGTCTGACATCTTTTGTTATGGTTCATAAAAAAAGTAACCATTACTTAAAATAGGAAACAAGTTATTAATCTGGATTACTTAATGCAATTTCTCAAGGAAAACACCCTCAAAGAGTAAAAGATTATAACTGAGATGATTCCTACCATCGCATTCAATGTGCAACTGTTGTTGAAGCTGGACAGGTTGATTGTTTCTCTCACATTCCCACATTTTCATCTTCCCCGAGCAGGTATAAGTCTTATTCCACCAATTACTTGCATGTGTATTGTCTATGGATATACTTGAGTGACTTTTGTAGTTTCCACACTGCAGATACTGGCACAGGATTTGGCCTTCTTCTTTTCCCCATCCCTGACTGCTAACGAATAGCGTTTCTTTTTTAGTATACATGTACACCAGACCCTTGCATGCATGTTCTTTATTAAAGAGGAGCAGTCCTGTGTGTCCTGTTCAAATATCAAAGGTTTTCGTTAGCATGTAAAGCAACAGAACACAAATGCAGCGGATGCCCTTCCAGCCGCAACCCAGTATTGGGAAACATCCATACACACTCATTCACACACACACTCATACACTACGGACAATTTAGCCATCCAAATTCACCTATAGCACATGTCTTTGGTCTGTGGGGGAAACCGGAGCACCCTGAGGAAACCAACGGAAACATGGGGAGAACATGCAAACTCCACACAGAAACGCCAACTGGCCCAGCCGGAACTCAAGCCAGCGACTTTCTTGCTGTGGGGCGACAGTGCTAATGACTGAGCTACAACCAACCGGCCCTGCACTCAAAAAAAGACTTTTGCTGCTTGTTCAAACTGTTTATTTAAAATAAAAATAACACAATTTTTACGTTTTTTTTTGGAACAAACTTAAATGTTTTATATTCAATCAACTTAAATTTGTCAAATTGATGTGTGTTGGGACAACATAAAGGGATTGTGTGGAACCCAGTATTTTTACAGTGTGTAAACCCTTATTAAAAATTCAAATGTAAACTAAAAAAACAATATAGCAAGTGTCTTAAAATCATTAAAGGTTCAAGACACCCTTGAGTACTTTTTTTTTAATTTTAACATATTTATGTGTGTTGAGCATCAATTAAGACAACGTTAGCACCTCTCAGCTTTAATTGTGGGGAAAACTAGATCATTTTGAGCTTTTGTCAGCTAATTTCATCTTCCGGGTTTAAAATGATTTTTGGGGCGGGATCAAAATCGGTGACGTAGCGCGCAAAATGGCAAGCAGTATTTAGCCGTTTATGAAGGGTCGTAACGTTATGGATTGTTTCCATGATTCACGGGGTTTGTTGCATGTGTTTCCCCACGATGCTGTCAAGGTCGATACAGCAAAGCTGCAGCAAGCATTTTTTGTCGAGAGAGCTGTACGAGAATTGGAGAATGGCGGACTTTGTCTTTTATCAATGGAGTTTGTTACCATTTGGACACAAAGCCTATTCATGCTGCTGTGTTCGCCTACGTTTAAAATCTCCAGATTACCGGCAGGGATAATGGTTGAAATAGACATGGCAAGAGACCTGCTGCACTGCTATCCACTGTGTCTGCATTCAGACCCGGGGATTCAGGAGGAGAGAAGTCCTCCTCATTTATAGTGTTTACATGGTTATCTGTAGCAGGGCATTAAATTACTCACTGTTTATTTCTTTGCATTTTTAACTTTGTATACTATAAAATCATGAGTCTCCTCACGGTTTGTCTCATTTTGTGAGCCAACTGACAACAGTTGCTCGTTCCCCTCTTTTTCCCCTGCTGTTCCGGCCACGCCCACTCCACCCCCTGCTCGCAGCGCTCCACGCCCATTATAAAGCATTTTTGAAAAAATCTCAGGTAGACTTGAACTGAAAGAGGGGGGTTTCACGGCCCTTTAAAATAAAATAAATATATACATAAATATTATGGTGGGTGCTAACAGATAATATCAGAAAACTTTGTCCATCAAAATGATGGCTAATTATTAAGTCTAACACAGGGGTGTCCAAACTCGGTCCTGGAGGCCCAGTGTCCTGCATATTTTAGTTCCAAGCCCGAATAAACACACCTGAACCAGTTAATCAAGCTCTTTCTAGGTATACTAAAAACTTTCAGGGAGGTGTGTTGAAGGAAGTTGGACCTAAACTATGAGGACACCGGCCCTCCAGGACCGAGCTTGGACACCCCTGGTCTAACACAACCTCTGCTGTGCACTTACAGTATGAGTTTGATGGATTAAAAAAAAAAAGTGTTAAATACCTGTGCATGTCAAATAGCCAACATGACATTTTCTTTTCCTAGAAATCGTTTTGGAGACACATTCGGAAACAGATTTGGCATCTTTCAGACATTGAATTCCTTCCAACTCGAGCTCCTTATCCGAACTATCAGCTAACTCCCCACAATTCAGTTCCTTGCAGATTGCATTGTTAAGCTCTTCATTAAGACTGTCACGGCAGACGGGTGTCCATGCTCCAGTATAAAACAGTGACACAATTCCAGCACATTTGTCTCTAGGATCCTCCAGTCTAGCTTTAATGCTGCCTAGAGGGAGTGTATCAAAGAAAAATTTAATCAAATGGCTTTTACATTTTGTTGACACAAAAACAAAAACCATTCAGTATACATTACCTGTACATATCACTTGGGCTGGACTGTTGCAGGAGGAGTCTTTGATGGGAATGAAATTGCACATGCTCATTTTCTGCACATATTTTGAACAGCGCACACTATAGTCATTCACAGGTAGTACAACTTTAATATCCATCTGAAATGACTCGCTCTGAACTGAAACTCCACACTCCAGATTCTGACAGATTTTGTCAGAGTGTTCAGAAGTCCATGTCTCTCTGCAAACTCCTCCACACGTGTCTCCTCTGCAGATCTCCACTGCTCCCCAGCATCTTTCAGCAGCCAAGTTTTTAAGCTTAACGTTCACTGACCCTAGAAATGGCATCATAAAGAATTTTCACTATCATTGCACCAATTGTGTCCTACAGGATTCTACAGAAATCATTCTACTTTGCTGATTTACTGCTTAAAAATTATGATTACATATTTTTAAAAGCGGCAGTTGAAGTGTTGCTTCATATTTTTGAGAAATCTGTGATGTAAAAACATTCAAAAGGAATGAGAAATAAAATAAATATAAAATACTTTAAAACAGAATTTAATACAGCTTTAATAAACAGGAATATATTCCATTTTAAAATATTTTTAAAGAGTCAACCGGATTTAAATTGAAATATTTCAAAATAGTACTATTTTATGGTATTTTAATCAAACAAATAGGAAAACGCTTCTTTTAAAAACAATAATGAATAGTTTTTAAATATTAACATGCTGTGTATTTTTCTCTATGATATGATGTGAGATGTACAAAGGAATTTATGCAATTTCCCCAGCTGCTACAAAACATTAATTATTTTAATGCATTTATCAAAGTGTATATGGGTAAAGACAAAGGTTGGATGATGGATTCAACTTCCCATTAAAAATATTATCCAATAAAAAAAAAAAATGCATGTTGCTTTAACGAGAATACCCTTAGACTTTTTATTTTAACTTAAGCCTTGAGCCTTCAATCATCATAAACCTTTAAAAAAATCATAAACCTTAAAAAAATGGTTTAATTAACAGCACTATAATGAGCAATACAATTTATTGTACATAAGAGTGGTACTATATAAGTGTTATAAGAAACATTCACTAACCTGAAGAGAAAAGAAAGAAATAAACAAACAAATGAATGCTCCAAAAGTAATACTGCCTCTGTAATCCTAAACTTAAGTCATATTTGGATAAATAACATGTTTGCGTTATATTGCAGTTGTATACTTGCATAAAAAAAAAACATGTACCTGAACATGTGACATTGACAGATGTGGTGTTTGGCTCTTTCTCAAATGAAAGCAGATTTCCACATTGCATTGCGCTGCAAACGTCGCTGACGTTTTTCCTAATCTCTCCCTTTGGTTCTGTATCATCAACAGACGTTATGCGAACTCTTCCCCGGCAGGGCGAATCACCTTCAAAGAACATCAGCTGCTCCTCTGAAAACAAAGATCAAGGATTTGTGGTTAATTTCTACAGGTAAATTAAAGTGGCATCTGAAACATATGCTAAATAAACAAAACTAAGAAATATTTGGATAAACAATTACGACAATTAAATAGTTTCATGTTTCAATAAAACATTGGTACAGTTTTTTTATGTTTTGGAAAGACGTTTCTTATGCTCACCAAAGTTGTGTATAGTTAACAAAAACAGTATTGCAAGTTAAAAACCAAGTAAAAAAGGCATTTGCGGGTATCCGAGAGGCTCTTTTAATATGCGGAAGACTCCAGGAGCTTCTGGGAGACTTGGGATGTCTGCTTATAGTTACCTGCACTGAAGATTTTTTGTTTGTCTTCAGTTTTCATAATACATTTTTCTAAATTAATTGATGTACAGTACATATGACCTCCGTTTAAAAAATATATTTAAAAAGGTTTTACTGTCACTTTTGTCCAATTGCTAAATAGGTCTAAAATTAAAAGTATATAGATAAAAGTATAAAACTCTTACTTAGCCCCAACATTGCAACTGGAAAAGTTTTATATTTATAATAAAATTATAATAGGGCATCACGGTGGCGCAGTGGGTAGCACGTTCGCCTCACAGCAAGAAGGTCGCTGGTTTGAGCCTCGGCTGGGTCAGTTGGCGTTTCTGTGTGGAGTTTGCATGTTCTCCCCGTGTTCGCGTGGGTTTCCTCCGGGTGCTCCGGTTTCCCCCACAAGTCCAAAAACATGTGGTATAGGTGAATTGGGTAGGATAAATTGTCCGTAGTGTATGTGTGTGAATGAGTGTGCGTATGGATGTTTCCCAGTGATGGGTTGCAGCTGGAAGGGCATCCGCTGCGGAAAACATATGCTGGATAAGTTGGCGGTTCATTCCGCTGTGGTGACCCCAGATTAATAAAGGGACTAAGCCGAAAAGAAAATGAATGAATAAATAAAATTATAATAATCCGCTTATTGAAATGGTTTCTGAAGGATCACGTGACACTGAAATTTTATATTTATATATATTAAAACAGAATTTTACAACATAACTGTTTTTACTGTATTTTCATAAACTTTGTGAGAATAAAAGCATTTGAAAATATTATCCTATATTTTATATTTTACCTTTACACATTATTTTCATTATTTCTCGTTGTGCTTGTGGTAAATTTGTTTTCTCAAAGCACTCATGAAGCTTTGCTGAGGGGTTTTTACACTTAAGGCTCCATTGCTTCAGTGTTTGCAGATTCCCGTTGGCGAAGAGTTTTTCAGGCATTGTGCCAGAATTTCCACATCCAAGTTGTTTACACACCATATCAAAGTTTTCAGTGGTCTTATCATACTGAATGGACCACCATGACCCTTCCCATTTCACCTCCACATGTCCAGAACATTGACCCAGACCGTCCTTCAAACGCACATCCAAGCTGCCTGCGGTATACAGCAAAAAAACAACAGATTATATTGGAAGATATAGGTGATTTGGGTCTTTTTTCTTGCATGTTCTGAGTATTTTAAAGACCGTCTCAGTTACCTGAACATGTAACTCTAGTTGTGTCGCATGATTGATGCTCATGCCTCGCCAGGCAATGCCAAAGTGACTTCTCGTCACCCTGACACTCAACATTACTCAGCAAACCATTATTTCTAATGAAGGAGCCCTTCTTCACATCCTTCACCTCACCACAGCCGAGCTCTCGACAGACCACCTTCCCCAGCTGATGGAGCAGATCCTGACTCAAATCAGGGTAGCAAACTCCATATTCAGCTCCATTCACAACAACGTAAACATCTCCAAAACACTTTGATGTGAAGTTGCTAAGCCGGACGTTGTCTGTAAATGCAGAAAATGTTATTTTTATTTCTACAGGCTTTATACCTTTTATTAAATAAGGTATCTTAATGGATAAGTAACCTACAAGTATTTATGGGTTAAGAAGTCACTTTTATAATAATAATAATAATAAAAATAAAAAAATCACCCTATTATTATTTGCTGTCCACACCTTTTAAACCATCCATATTCATCTAAACATCACTCTTAGTAATGAGAACGATGTAACGATGTGATTTTATTCAAAGTAAGAAACCATTACCTGAGCATGTCAGGATGTTAGTTCCGTTATAATTTGTGAAACTTCCATTGGAGCCACAGTTCAGTTGAGTACAGATGTATGCAGGGTTGATATCTTTCTGCTTAAGACGATCCCATGATTTTTTTGGGAAATTGTACTGCTCCACTGATCCAGAGCATACATTATTGCCATCCCTAAGACGAAACCTCCTGTGTTCTGTGTAATACAAACATTGCAGCATAAATATCACTGTCACATTTTACAGACAAACAATTGGAATAATGTGAATATTTCAGATAAATTTAAAACATCACTGGGAAGAAATTTGACTACAATTTCAGTTACCTGAATAAGCTTTGCTATAGTTGTTAACTGGTTGTATACATTTTTGTTGTACACGGTGGTACAAATAATGTTCCTTAAAGATGGAAGGATATGGTACAGAAAAGACCTCTTATGATACTGTTCTGTACCTGTTATGGTACAATTGAAATGAAGGTACACAATTGTTCTTATAAAAAAGGTACATAAGAGTCGGACAACTCCTTTATTACAATATCTATGTAAATAAATATAACTGGAAAGGCAAAGTGATTTTATGAATAATTTCCATATTAAAACATGAATCATCATTTAAAAGCATATGTTTAAAGAAACTCATAAACATTAATTATTAAGTTATATAATACAAAAACAAAACTGGTAAAACAAAACTATAGGTATTTTAAACTAAACATTTAAGGCATTTTTAATAAACATTTGGTAAGCATTTTCTGATAAATACATTTTCATTATTGATATCCGCACCTTTTGGCGTTTGCTTTCCAATATGCACGTGAGCTGGCAAAAGTCCTTCATATGCAAAGTGTTCATGCAGACATTTTAGTATTGTAAAACTAATCAAACATTGTGCATATCTCGTTACAATACTTTTGCATAATTCTATTTCTATTTTAAAATTAAGTAAATTAAATGAACTTTTAAGTGATTACAAAGGTATTGTGAGAAAAAAAATGTTTTATATTATACATGGGAGAATGTATTTCTGTAACATTTTTGTGAAAAGTGTTGCGAAATGTTTAGCAAAAAATAGATCTTTTGATTTATGTTAAAGTATTTTTTTATTCTTTATTGTAAATGGAAAAGGTGCATTTATACAAAAAAAGAAACTTTTTAAAAACATTGTTTGAAAATGTATTTGATGTTTTATATTTACTGAAAACAAATTGATGCATTTTGGATATAGCTAAGTGCCTTTAAATAGATCTTGAAGGAACACATTTGACACAGTTAAGGTACAAAGTGTCTTGTCACTGTAGTGGTACCTTCATGGATCAGATTTGTACCTTTGATGAAGGTACAATGTTGTATCTGCAGGTTTTAAAACCAAAGGTACATTTTGGTTTCCCAAGGTACATATCATGCCCTTAAAGGTACAAACTGCAATGGTACAAATTTGTTTCTTTGTCTTAAGGTACAATTCTGTTCCATAAAAAGGTACTGCCCCAGTGACAAGGGTTTGTACCTTCTTTGGTACAACATTGTACCATTTTTTTCTGAGAGTGCACATTAAACTAGCTCATTTTTAAAACAAAGACTTCCACCAATCAGAGAGTTGCACTGAGCAAAGCATGACGAAAGAGATCTTTAGCTTGGCCCACTCCCATGACACAGTTAATAATGTTATCCAGTTGGTCTCCCTATACCAGGGGTGCCTAAACTCGGTCCTGGAGGGATGGTGTCCTGCAGATTTTAGCTCCAACTTGCCTCAACACACCTGCAGGGATGTTTCTACTCTTAAAATACTTAAATATTTTTATACATATTTTGTTATTAACAATACAAAGAACCAATGATTTGAATAGTTTTGTATTTTTTCATCATCATTTGCAATGATTCATGGCACTGCAGTTTTTCTCCATTAAAACCGCTGATTTTCTTTTAATTTTCATGTACATCTTTTCTTCAAGTTTACAATATTGTTATTCACCTTGTAGCTGATTGGTTTAGATATTGGCTTATAATACTTCAACACAGATGCATGTCAATCCAATAATAATAATAATAATAATAATAATAATAATAATAATAATAATAA
>CAIGQV010017835.1:24321109-24339803 GCA_903798115.1 Danio jaintianensis
AATAATAATAATAATAATAATAATAATAATAATAATAATAATAATAATAATCATCATCATCATAATAACAATAATCACCACCATCATAAAAATATATATGATTATTATTATTATTATTATTATTATTATTAACAATAATAAATTAAAAACCTTAATTTTAAATTCCAGGACATATAATTAAATGTATTACCTAAATTTAATAATAACAAGTCACTTAATAATTAGACATTTTTTTACATTTGCTGACAATTTAGTGATTTCCTGCATTTGCTGTAAATTCATTCAAAACAGTTTGCAATACCATTGCACAATAGCATCACCTTATCAAACAATGCTTTTGGTTAGTTTAACTCTTGGTTTATAACGATTCAACAAAGAGGAATAGGAAAAAATTCAGAACCTGCAATGCAGGAAAAGTGTCCGGGAACTAATGCAACAAATGACCAATCAGAGTAAAGTACAAGTAAACGTAATAGTACACATTTTACTTACTGGTGCAGATGACATTGGCTCTATCCTGGCAGTTTGTAGTCGGCTCCATACACCGCCAAGAGGACTTCTCCTCCCCAACACAATTAAGCTTCACATTTTCTTTCATCGGTTCTGTTTTAAATATTTTAGCTTTGGGAATATAATAATGATCCCCACAACCAAGCTCCCGGCATACCATGTCTGCTTTTGCTTTATCTGGCCAAGAATAAAAAAAAAAGTAAATACATGAGACAATCTTTGCATTACTATAAGTGTCAGTTGTTACTATGAATACTAAACCTTTTCTCAAATGATTTACTGGTCAAATATATACATGCATAAATAAAATGTAGAAGCAATGACTACTAAGATGATGCAATATGTGTTTACAATAGCAAGTATAAATAGAATTTACTCTGTAACAAGTTTTTTTTTTTTTTATTGTGGATGAATATGAAGAAATCAAAAGTAGGATTACAAACCTAATAAGCACAATATGAACTAATGTCTTTAAACCACAAAACATATTTAAATATGAAGTCTCCATGTTATGTTTGAATAAATGGCAGTCTCATTTTCTGCACACAAATTTTATGATTTGATCAACACATCTGCTCTGAGAGTCAAACTAACCACTGCTTTCATTTTTATGTAAAAAAAAAAAATCATGTACAAGCAAACTTAAGCATCTTCATGACCACAAGTCAAAATAAGTTTAGTTTAGCTAAACTTGAAGAAACTGTAGACAATTTACAGTAGGCCTATAGAATATAACTTTTTTAGGGAATACACTTCTCAGATACGAAAAAAATAAAATAATAATAAAATAAATAATAATAATAATAATTGGGGCTGCACGGTGGCGCAGTGGGTAGCACGTTCGTCTCACAGCAAAAAGGTCGCTGGTTCGAGCCTCGGCTGGGTCAGTTGGCGTTTCTGTGTGGAGTTTGCATGTTCTCCCCGTGTTCGCGTGGGTTTCCCCCACAAGTCCAAACACATGTGGTACAGGTCAAGTGGGTAAGCTAAATTGTCTGTAGTGTATGTGCGTGAATGAGTGTGTATGGATGTTTCCCAGTGATGGGTTGCGGCTGGAAGGGCATCCGCTGTGTAAAACATATGCTGGATAAGTTGGCGGTTCATTCCGCTGTGGCGACCCCAGATTAATAAAGGGACTAAGCCAAAAAGAAAATGAATGAATGAATAAAACAGAATCGGAGAATAAAACAAATTCACAATTTTTTTTTCTCTAATTCATAGAACATATAAATGTATATATTTCTAAGAAAAGAGTTATTAATGTAATTGTAAAATATGTTTTATGTTTATAATGAAACAGACAAGCATTTTTGGTTACTAAAAGTGACATCAATGTTTAAAATAAACCCTGAAAATTCAAAAATAAAAAAGTTAATTGAAAAGTATTTTGAGAAAAATAAAAGGGTGTTCACAGGAACTAATATATGACATGAAATTTAAATTGTTTGTTTTGTGGGTCGCAGTCTGTCTGTCGTGATAATAGTCATTGTAATAGATTGATGTTAATTAGACAAACAACTTATACAAAATTACATGTTTAATTTCAATATTCAAAAACGCAACATATACATTTTTTTTGTATTACATATAATTTAATATTGAAAAAATATTCCGCTAAAAAAAGTATTTAAAAACTAGCCTTTTATTGGGGGGGGGGTGTAGCTAAATGATAAGTCTTTTTATGTGAATCCCGTGAAATTCCTACACTTTCTCTGCATTTTGACTGATAATAACTTAGGCACTGAGAAAAAAAAAATGAAAAAATGAATTAGGACTGAGATTTATAATTTAATTATTTGATTTAGTCGATAAAAAAATTATATATATAACATTTGTGGCAATCAACACTTATTAACGCAAATTAACTTGTTAAATGTCCTGTCTGCATAAGAATTATTTGATTTGCTCATTATATTTATTTTAATTAAGCAATACGCAGCTTGTTTTTATTTTATCCTGTAATTATATTATTAGTTAATGTAATTTTGGTTCAAATAAAAAATTGCATTGCTTAAATTATTGTTATTGCTAATTGTTATATATACATGTGTGTGTGTGTGTGTGTGTGTGTGTGAGTGTGTGTGTATGCGAGATTGGCTTTTATACACTTTTTACTGCTCTGTTGCATTTCATTCACAATATCTTAAAAAAAAAATGGGAAAAGCTTATCAGATTAATCGACCGATTACAGTGGTAGATTAATCGATTATTAATATAATCGATAGCTGCAGCCCTAAAATAAACATTGTTTCTTACCCCAATTAGAATTACAGACACCAATGACGCTGTTGTGTGTTTGAAACTCAACTGCTCCAGCACATTTATCAGTCTGTCCATTCAGATTCAAACGCAGTGTAACATTTCCTAAGGCGAAAAGTACTGATTAATTTCTGGATATCCTCAATACAAATAGAAAACATTATTTTTTCACAATTAAAGAAAGACTACCCACCAGAGCATTTAACAGCAACAAAACTGTCTTTTTTGCAATTTTGATCTTTTGGTTCAACAAATGGGCATTCCCAAAGGCTCTTTTCATCAGATCTGCACTGCACTTGATCCATCAAATATTGTTCTGGTAGAGATTGATCTCCATTGTTGAGGATCATTTTTATACCAGAGAGCACATGGTCTCCACATTTTAATGATCGACACACAACCTCTCCATTTTCTTTTTTCCAGCCGTAATGACAGACCAAACCCCACTGCCTGTTACTGTTATAGACCTCCAGACGGCCTTCACACGGACTGTTAGATCCGCGCAGAGTCACATTCAGACCTGTAATCAATCAATCAAATTTTATTGTAATATATCTATTTATTTTTTGGCAATCTCAGTGCATATCTACAAGGACCTGACAGCCTGTTCTTGTGCATTTCAATTTTCTGTAATAATTTGCAGGTCTTAGTGTGTCTTCCAAATGTGTTTTATTTTAATTCATAAAAAAAAAAAAAAAAAATATATATATATATATATATATATATATATATATAAACTAACAACTGTATTTTTATTAACTAACCTCTAACTGACCAACTAATATGAACAAATACTGTAATAAATGTTTTGTTCTGCATTAACTAACATTAACTAGCATTAATTAATTTAAATAAAACACATAGCTAGCTGCAAGACACACTAAGACCTGCCAATTATATTCCAGAAAATTAAAATGCACAAGAACAGGCTGTCATATCCTTGTAGAGATGCACTGAGATCGGCAAAAATGAAATAAATAGATACAAATAAATAAATAAATAAATACAAATTACAACAAAATTAAATTAATATGAGATGCATAAGAAGATGTTTTCAGATCAATGTAAAGACATATTCTACCGAGCCTTGCACAAAATGACATTAGTTAAAAATAAAAATTATATTAATTATATATTATTAATTATAAAAATAATTAAATTCAAGTGAAAAAAAACAAGAACAGGCTATGAGATCAATGTATAGATAGACTGAGGCCTGCAATAAATAAATAAATACTAATAAATAAAGAATAACTTTTAAATGAATTAAATAGGAAATGCATAGGAAAAGGCTGTCAGATGGTGGCAAAGACAAACTGAGACATGCATAAAAAAACCTTAGTTAAAAAGAAATCAAATTAAAATATTTAAACAAATGCTTAAAAGAATGGTCTTAAATAAATTCAATTCAATTTAAATAAAATAGTAAATGATAATAAAATGTTTTTAAAAGGCTACAGGGCACAAACTTTATTTTCCAGTGACATATTAAAAGAAACAAAGGTTAACTTATTAAATGATATACGATTATGTTATTGGAGTCAAGGTGTCTTTTTGAGCCTTATATGGTCACTGGAAAATGTGGCTGTGCAGTCTGAGAACAGATGAACCACATGCTCTGCAGAAACTGATGTGGTCTCTTATCTGTCAGTGGCTTCCAGCGCTCAAATTTTTACAAGTTGCATGTTTATGCAGATTATGAGATAAAGCCACTACACACTATCGGTAAGAAAACCACAGGAGTAACCGTGCCTTTCCACAGAGAGTTATGAAGAACACACGCATGAGAGACAAACCACTGCGTGATCTTGGTTTCTTGGTATATTAATGTCTACATCTTTAATTAAAATCGACTACATCATTACATTAGCAAAGTCATATCAATAATTTAATATAATACACATTTTTATCAACTAAATAAATAAATATCACAAAACTTCACCATCATATTCATATTAATCATTTTAATTTAGAATGAATTCAGTTTAAAGTTTTTAATGTTGCGTTATTATACAGAGAGGAGACATGAACAATATATTTTTAAGTTTTTATATTGCATATGTGTGAACAAATAACCTCTTTTGTTTTGTCAGTTATTTATTTGTTTGTTTGTTTTCCATTTTTTATTCCAGATTTTCTTTAAATGTACTTGTTTTGTTACATTGCTAAATAAACAAAATAAGTACATTTTACAGTGCTCAACATAAATGAGTACACCCCATTTTGAAAATGAATATTTTTATCCATTTCTTAGTGAATATAGGTAATATATTTTGGTGCATTTGATCAAAAAAGATTTTTTTAAAAGATACATTTATTAAAATTATATTTTAGCCAACGAACAGCTTTAGAAATAGAAATATAATACATTTAAATTCATGCGAAATATTGAGAAAAAAAAATTACAAACTACAAAATTTTATAAAAATTTTTTTTTTTTTTTTTCAATATATTTTCCCTAACATATTAATGTGGGTGTACTAATTTTGGGCCGTTATCATTAGTTATTTTGTTAGATTAGCTTCAGATTTGCCTTTAGTAATGTAATGTATACGCACAAATATTACATTGTTAAGCTTCCTATAGAAAATATTCATTTAAATGAGATTTGTGAGGGGTGTACACATATATGTACTGTATAGAACAACACTGCATTGTCATAGTCTATATAATAATCAATGTGGCTATTTTAATTTATAATTAATTTAATTTAGTGATTTTAATTTTGTAGCATAAAAAGAGACCAGTGAGCAAAAAGAAAGGCTGAAAGTATTTATGCGCATGTATTCTGTAGTATTGCCAGTGATTTATTTAATTGTTTGGTAATGTTAACTCGTTTAAACTTATTCAAGTACTTGATAGTAGAAAAAAAACACATAAAAAAAGTACATTTACATAAGCACTAATATTCAATAAGCACTAATTGAATATAGCATTTTAGATAGCCTTTAATTTAACAAAGTTGCATCACACATCTATATATAAAACCCTTGCGGTTCATTTAATTTAGAATAAATACTTATGATTTAGATTTTGCTGAAATTAAAAAGAAAGCCTCAGTACAAATACAAATATTTAATTGATTAACATATAATATACCACATTTGCTATTTTTTATTTATTTAATGTATGTGCAGAATGCATTTCTATTTTTTCTCAGTTACTTAATAGTAGTTACATACAGTTATAGTCATACACAAAAAATATCTGACTTCTTTTATTTATGTATTTTTATAAGATGTCTATTTTAATCTTTAAATTTAAAGATTAAATAAAGATTAAATCTTTATTTTAATGTTTCATTCTAGAGATTATTTGATGAAAATGGTGATACTAAATAAATAAATAAAATAAATAAATATTTTTCAATAATAAATATCCACATTACAAAAGAATTATTGACACTTTCATTGAAATATAGCACATATATTCTGTTCTGTGCCGTTATGAAGATAAAGCTAAATAAATGTAACTGAACTTATAATAAACAATTAAATATAGAAATATTTAAATCAATTTGCTAATTTCTGTCCATGTTCAAATAATAATTATTAAGTATATTAACACTTAAAGTTTCCTTCATACTGCATGTCATGCACCTTTTATAACAAAAATAAATATAGAAATTTTGTATACATACATATGTATATAAATTAAATAGAAACAAAACTGATAAGTGGTACTACTCCTAGGTTGTTGTCCAAATGAGCCATTTTACCATACTGATTATGAGAACCTGGTTCATTAATCGTCTTAAATCAAATTTTGTTGATGTTCTGTAAAATTGCCCAAATATTTAATGAGCAGAATACTTTCTGCCGTTCAAATTCTATATTAAAATTACATATACCATACAGATTTATTTTTATTAATTAAAAAACTTCTAAAATAAAAAAAGTTTAATTACCCAAAAAATAAATAAAAATGGGCACTTCCATTTTTGTCTGTTTTAAAACATTTAACATAAATTAGATGTATTACACCATATGTCTTTTTAAATTTTCTTTAAACCTGATTTGTTACATTATTAAATATGTTTTAATCATTTTAATTCTTTCTTGTTTTTATTTATTATATTATTGCGATTATTTTACGTGATTATTTTAGTAAGAATATTTAATCCTCTTGTTTATGTAAAACACTTTGAACCGCCATTGTGTATGAAATCTGCAATAAAAAAAGCTTACCTTGCCTTAGAAAATGTTTGATCTCAGTTTAATTAGTCACTTAAGCAAAATAAGTTATTATGCATGTTATTTCAGTATTTGTTAAGCATTAAGTACCCCATTTACAGCAGCCTGGAACACAATGCATGTAAATGGAGTCAGAATATTGATTTCTTTAATTTAGAAAACACAGTTTCACTTGCCTTGAGTAGCTGATATTTGCAAAAACAGGAGCAGGAACCACATGATGGCAGAAGAAAGGAGGACGGAGAGGACCAGGCCGCATGCTGTACCTGCTTTTAAGTGCTCTGTGATGTCACAATTTTCTCAACATCCTGTTCACTTTCCTCATATACATTTCATTTGATTAAATGAGCTTTGTTTTTAGTTTGAGCCAATATAGGATATATGCTGAAAAACTGTATCAGCTTTTATGAGTAAGTATGAACTGATCTATGGACTTTTGGGGTAATCAGATATTAATCCATCCAGTTCTTTGTACTGTTGCTGTTGTGTTTTAATATTCAGATGTGATTATGAAAAGAACTGCAAAAGTTTGATATCAATCAGCAAATGTGCAGGTGTTTGGTACCTCTGTGGAGAGAATCTTAAGTAAATCTCCATATTTAGCTTATCAAATAAATAAAAAAATAAAAAAATAAAAAAATAGTCATTAAAAATAAATGAATGTCATTAAAATAATACTTTTGAACTATTAACACATACAAAATCAGATGCAACCCATTTTCCAGAATAACATTTGTTGTGCGCATCATATTCTCCACTGCCAAAGCTTTGAAATCTCATTCGTGTCTAGATTTTTTTAATGTTTTTGCATTGTTTCCAGTCATCACCATTTGGGCAAGTGAATTAGTAATGATAAAAAATGTAACTCTTCCGTCTTGACGTACCTGTTGTTGTCGCGTTGCAGTTCCTCTACCTGCCGCTAGATGTAAGTGTTGTGTAAACATTCCAAGCCCTTTATAGGCCTTCACTCTCTTTCATTTGCTGTAAACACTTAAAAGCTAAAAAGAAACAACGATTATTTCTGGTTTTAGGTGTGCTTCTGTTGGTTCTGGCTACAATGTGAGAAAATTATATGCAAAACGCTGAGAGAGGCAAGATGGACACAAACATATCGAGACATACTCGGTGCGTTGTGGTTTCTTTCTGTAGATCTGTGGGCTGTTTAGTTGAAGATGAAACGATTCCGCAAGCTAGTTAGATAGGCTATCTGAATTTTTCTCAAGATGTAGAGAAAGTAAAAGGTACTTATTGCGCAAGAAACTTAACGAGACTGACTTAACTTATAAAGCGTTCTTTCAAAAAGGGAGTGAAAAATCTTGGTGTTTTCCTTAAAACTTATCATGCAGCTTGTGGTTCAGGTCTGTTGTGTGTGCTCCGTTAAATGTAGTCGTCAGTTCATGCTGTGAGCTATTTCTTCGGCAAGCAGGTGCGATTAAACTAGTTTTCTGAGTCGGTTTAACGTATTTTTCGCATAGTGAGTGAGATAACGTGAAAATGTCGCTCAGTTTGCTGTCTGTGTTTCGTGGGAGTGGGCGGGGCGAATTATCATTTTGGCGCGCGTTGTTGACGGTGTCTCTGATTGGTGGGATTTTCTGTAGCCTGCTAGTAGACCTACGATTGTTTTTATAAATAAAATAATGGAAAATTGTATTGAGAACGAATTCGGGTTCAGGGGGCATACACAATCAACAACTTCAGAATCAACAAAATGTCTGTCTGTATTGTTAAACATCCGTTTTACCATGAAGTAATACAATGAATTGAGTTTTTACTTCCAGTACACAACTGTTGCTTTTTTAAAAACATTCTGTTATGGTTTTCATGGTTTACATGTCATTCCAAACTATATGACTTTATTATTAATCACCACTATCGTTTATTGATTGATTGATTGATAAATTTAGACCCAGGGAAAAATGATCTAAATTCCGGACATGGAAAACCAGGCCAACTTCATCCATGGACAGGTTGCAGATGATGGTGGAGGAGAGATTTAAATTCAAATCACATTCCTGGACTGTGAAGTAAGTGCTTATTACATAAAAAAAAAAACATAATCAATGCAAAGCCAATAACCTGTTCATAATATAGTAAATAACCAGAATCAGATTCTAAAGTTAGCCCAATTAGAGGACAAAAAACAATATGAATGCCATCTAAATGCTATCTCGTTGTGAGCAATTTGTCCATAATATTTAATCAGAATATCCTAACTGAATTTCCATGAAAACTAGATACTTTTTTTTCTGGTCTCATCCTTTGTTTTTCTTTTTCAATAATCCATTACATTCAGATGTATGTCACAATATGGAAAAATTGATCAGTTTACATTATTATTGAAATTTTAACATCAACATTTCCTGCACCACATTTGATCTTCCAATTAATTCCCAGAAAATAAAATCAAGCCCCAACCAAAATATTTCCAAATATTTCTAAATATTTTGTTCCTCTCAGAAATTTTACATTATGGTATTCAAATTAATTTTGAATGCGTTTAGTGTTGACCTAAAATTAAAAGATTGGCTGCAGTGTGGGTAATTACGCTCATCTAAATTATTATGATTTAATGGCAAATTCCCACATTATGCAAATTGGTAGCCAATTACACAGTGCTCCCTCAGGAGAAAAACAGAAAACAAATAGTCAAGAGACTTTTAAGTGGATATCTGAACCTTTGCAATCAAGATTAGCACTATGAAATATCATATGGTGTCAGCAGATCTGAAATAAAAACATAGCTAAAAACATATGATATTAATAACAATAACATAATATTAATTTAAAAAAAACGGGCGACACGGTGGAGCAGTGGGTAGCACGTTCGCCTCACAGCAAGATGGTCGCTGGTTCGAGCCTCGGCTGGGTCAGTTGGCATTTCTGTGTGGAGTTTGCATGTTCTCCCCGTGTTCGCGTGGGTTTCCTCCGGGTGCTCCGGTTTCCCCCACAAGTCCAAAGACATGCGGTATAGGTGAATTGGGTAAGCTAAAATTGTCTGTAGTGTATGTGTGTGAATGAGTGTGTATGAATGTTTCCCAGTGATGGGTTGCAGCTGGAAGGGCATCCGCTGCGTAAAACATATGCTGGATAAGTTGGCGGTTCATCCCGCTGTGGCGACCCCAGATTAATAAAGGGACTAAGCCGAAAAGAAAATGAATGAATGATAATTAAAAAAAAACATACATTTTCTGTTCAATTACTTACCCTCAGGCCATCCAAGGTCTAGGTGAATCTTTTTGTTCAGCTGAACAAAGAATAGGCGACGCGGTGGCGCAGTGGGTAGCACGTTCGCCTCACAGCAAGAAGGTCACTGGTTCGAGCCTCGGCTGGGTCAGTTGGCATTTCTGTGTGGAGTTTGCATGTTCTCCCCGTGTTCGCGTGGGTTTCCTCCGGGTGCTCCGGTTTCCCCCACAAGTCCAAAGACATGCGGTATAGGTGAATTGGGTAAGCTAAAATTGTCCGTAGTGTATGTGTGTGAATGAGTGTGTATGAATGTTTCCCAGTGATGGGTTGCAGCTGGAAGGGCATCCGCTGCGTAAAACATATGCTGGATAAGTTGGCGGTTCAACCCGCTGTGGCGACCCCAGATAAATAAGGGGACTAAGCCGAAAAGAAAATGAATGAATGAATGAACAAAGAATATTCTAGTTGAAATGTAGTACTTGGTCATTCATAATATGCAAGTCAATGGTTACCAATACTGTGAGAATTAAAATTAAAAACATACATGCAAAATAAAAATAATACTTGTGGCTTTTTTTATAATTCATTGAGGTCTTGTGAAGCAAAATGGTCAGTCTGTCCAAGAAGCTGAACATTATTTGCAAAATTACCTTTAATCAGAGAGTGATGACTTGCACTGTTAACAATTTCCTGTAGAGTCTGCAGTAACTTACTGGCAGCAGTTCGCCAGTAACCTACTGTAAATCAATTTCAGAAAAAATGCTGTAATTACATGTACAGCACCATTTATCTTGTTGCATATGTTTTTACAGTTTTGTATATCTTTACTGTAAAATACACTGTAATTTTCACAATGCAACTTTAAAATACAGTAACATGCTGCATATGCTGCATATAATTGACTTATGACTTATAGGGGCAGTTACGGCTTAATGGTTAGTGAGTTGGACTTGTAACCCAAAGGTTGCTAGTTTGATTCCCGGTCTCGGCACAAACTGATGGTGGAGGAAGAATTGCACTCTCTCCATTTTCTACCTTCTTGAGCAAGGCACCTAACCAGGGTGCGAATTACAGGGGGGTTTGGGGGGATTGATCCCCCTAATTAATGCTTGATCCCCCCTGAAGGTCGTCAAAACAAGATGTATGGCAGGGTCAGCCCTTTAATAGTGAGAAATAGTTTTCCCTGATCTATACCTTAAATAATAATATTATTAATTAAAATAGTAGATAATATAAATATACATTTGACCACCCCTGTAATGGTTCATACCGTTATAGGGGTTCATGCATAATCCCGCCAGTCAGTCTTTGCAAGAATCATTCAACAATCTAAACCAGCAGATCTAGAGCAGCGATGGATATCCTAAGTGGTCACGAGACACTTTTCTTGCAAAACATGTGTTTGTATTTAAATATAGCCTAAAAGTGAAGTAAAATTAGACGAATAGTTTCAATAATTTGGGCTACAGTAACATCTGAAATAATCAGAGGTTACTATCAGAATACATTAAATATCTAAAAAAAAAAACACTGAAAACTTAAAAACGTCTTATTAATAAATTTGATGTCATTTAAATAAATAAATTTGATTCACCGAAAACTTACCAAAAAATTTGACCCCCCTGATCGCCAGTGTATAATTTGCATCCTGCACCTAACTCCTAATTGCTGGAAGCAATGGCTGCCCACTGCTCCGGGTGTATGCTCACACTGTGTGTTTGTGTGTGCTCTCACTCCTTTCTCAAAATGTGTGTGTGCGCGTGCACTTGGATGGGTTAAATTAGAGGACAGATTTGTAGTGTGGGTAAAACCATACTTGACAAGACTCGCTTCTTGACTTTCGTGTTGTATTGTTCAGGAAAATGGCAGTTACTTGAGCTTCTCCTAGATCAGGGGTGCCCAAACTTTTTCTTATGAAGGGCCAAAAACCCTCTTGTTTGAGGGCTGTGGGCTGAAGGTAAATATAGCAAACTGTATTACATTAAATTTGCCATTCCTAATTTATTTTGTTAATAAAAAAAAAAGAAAACATTGCTTTATATGAACTAATGCAGTATAATTTAAAAGATAATATATATATATATATATATATATATATATATATATATATATATATAATGAACTTATTACAGTAAAAACAAAAACAATCCTATTTATTACACAATGGAGTTCAATGCCAAATAGCAACACAAGTCAAGCTTTTGCATTGATCTGCTCGTGATGTTATGTGCATTGTCCTCCATTCGTCGAGAGACAGTTTACATTATAAAAAATCCGATTCATTTACAGCATTTAATTGAAATGCTTAATTTCAGTTTGCTATAAAACTATAAAACAGACAAAAAAGGTTACGTTAAATTCAAAATGACGATCTCTGTTAAAGGGATTCTCCCCAATGCTCCCCATCATTCTCTTTTCAGATGAGATGGTGGGCCAAATCAAAGCTTACCATGGGCCAACTTTGGCCCGCAGGCCCTAGTTTAGACATCTCTGTCCTGGATGCTGCAGTATATAAAAACTAAGATTACATTTATGTACACAATCTCAATTTGGAAGGTTGAATTTCCACAGATACCCAACTGGATTAAAAGTAAGAATGTAGTAAAAAAAAGAAAAAAAAAGAATCATTTTCATTAGACCTCTGTATATCATCAGGAGTCAAAAGTATTACTTTTGTGTTGCCTGTATATGTTTTTTTGACTGTCCATGATCTATTGACAAGCATTTTGTGAATTCAATACATTGATTTTATTGTATTTATTCAATTGAGAGCCGACAAACGTTGTATTTTCTGAGTTCTGTTCACTTTATTTGTGGAATAGACGTTACACCTCTGTGCTTTTGAAATCTAACTCTTTAATCTCCTACCGGGAGCCGTTTCATCCAACACCGCCTGCCGAAAATGAGCAGGTGCCTGACCAATTACTAAATTTACCACTTCACACCGTTTTATGAAGCTTGAGAAAAAACAAAAAAACAGACAGAACCAAAAATGAACGTAAAAATAACTTACTAACAATGCTTGTAAACAGTAACAAATATATTTCTCATCACAGTCAAGTGCAAATTTGCATTCCTTCTTTTGTTATTCTTGTTATCTTTCATTTCTGTTGTAGTAAAAAATAATTACACTATTATTGCCTGTCTCATTTGCTGCTTATGATTTTTTAAATAAACATGAACAGATGAGAAATGGCTCACTGGACCGTTACACAGCCTTGTTTTTTTCGATGCATGAACTACCGTATAAAAATAGCCAGCCAGGGTTTAAAGGTTACACTTAATTACCAAGCCAAATGAAAGATAAGTTGAAGTGACTCTAATTACTGCTGTAAAAACTCAATGACAGTGGTAAACGCCCTCCAGTCGCTTTAAAATGCTAAAGAAACCCTTCATTTTCCCATTGGAGAAAACACATAAAAATACCTACAACGGTATCCATGCATATCTGTGATCAAATAACACAAGTTCTTTCCAATCGCTGCCCAATCACACATTCACGCAAACACACACTCACAGCCGCACTTGTCTGGCTTCAGATTTTTGCAAAAACATGCCTGAATTTTTTTTATTGTTTACATTTTTTTTTGTTTATCGATCTTTTTTTTTTTTCTAATGTGCACATCTGGTGCATCACGTTTGCTCATTAATACTCTGTAAATATCATCTCTTTTTTTTTTTTTCTTCATTGATGTTAAGAAAGAAAACAGGACAAACAAAACGGAGGTAAAAGAAGTACCATGCAAAAAAGTATGTGCGAGTAGCATGTTGGCGGCTCCATTCTCTGCCATGGTATCTACAATACAACATGCATGTTTGGGTAGGATTGCTCATGAATCTCTTCTCTTTTTTTTTCTCCTTGTGGGGGGTTTTGAAGATGCATGTGATCTAAAGAGGTATGATACAAATATTGATACATATACACCATCTGCCGTCATTTTTGTTGTTGTTATAGCATTTTTTTTTCCCTGCAAAGATCTACGGGTTGAATATTTCCACTTTTTTTTTTGTAATCTCTCCCGCAACTGTATTACGCAGTGGACATATAGGCATAATTCCAGCTTGTTGAAACATTGCATATCTTTAAAAGTAAAAGGCCTTCAGTGCCGCTATAACTGCTGATTTATCGTAAAATGCGATCGAGTTTTTATGCAGTCTTTTCCCCCCAGGAATTGTTCAAATTCTGAAGATCACAAAAAAACGCACATCAGCTCATGCGAGTCCATGTGGAAATGTCCATTTGGAATGAAGCAGATGCACTTTGTCCATCATGTCCTTTCCGTTGTGCAATAATAGGGGGATGCTCGTGTGCTTGTGGCAGTTATAAGGAGGAGATCTTCACTGTCTCGTGGGTGAAGGAACTGGAGCGAGAGTTGCGTAAGATGCCGGGAATGGCAGGAGAGGGCGGCAGACTCTCATCAGGGGTGTTGGCAGGAGGGGTTGGTATACTGATTATAGCTGCTGTGAAATCCCGGTCATCACAGTTTAGCTTCAGGTCTTCTGTCCGCGCGTTCAGACTGGAGCGGCTGTTTTGTAGATGCACAAACACATGGAGTTACAGTAATATTGTGACATATTTCTAATTTAAAATAACTTTTTTTAAAATTTGAATATATTTTACAAAATACTTTAAGAATAGTCTGTCATACAAATTTTAAGCACAACATCTGTTTAAAATATAACATCTCAAATGTTAATATGGATTAATATAATATGGATAAATGTTAATATAATAATAGTCAACCTTTTCATTTTTCAATATACTTTCTGCAACAATTCGGCCTCAGCAGATATGTAAAAAAATCAGAACGCAGTTTTTGATCCATTTCATATGATCGACTACTATATATATATGCAATAGTAGGTCCATAAATACAGTAATAAATACAGTAACACATCAGGAATTAGGAAAAAAATATATTAGAGATCAAGTTATATATGGGATATCGTTGTAATTGTATGCCTAATTTTTGTATCATTTATAAGCTATTGCAGTTTTGTTTTTCTTTCTATTGTTATGTTTTCATAATTTTAGTATAATAGTTTTTATAATTTATGTTTTTATCATTTTAAATTTGGATTTTGTTATATCTTGTTATGTTTTTATTAGTATAATTTACAATAATTTAAGTGTCTCGACTTATTTCCAAGTTATAATGTTCAATATTGATCAAATATTTTTGGAATTTCAGACTTATTTCAATGAACAAAATAGACTTTTAAAAAGAATTGTAAAAAATATTAGAAATATGCAATTTTATAATGTAAAAACTGTGATATTAATGAATTTCCCAGTACTGGGTTGCGGCTGGAAGGGCATTGCTGTGTAAAACATATGCTGGAATAGTTGGTGGTTCATTCCGCTGTGCAACCCCTGATAAATAAGGGACTATGCCGAAGGAAAATGAATGATATTAATGAAGCAACTTTGTTTATCTGTGTGTAAAAATTAATTTTTTTAGAATTTCTCATTATTTATTTAATAGCTTATTGAAAGCATTTTGTGTAAATGATGCGTTATGGCAATACGATGCATTATATTAAACTAATATAAAGCAAAACATACAGTACGAGCATCTAATGTATCATCTTTGGAAAATGTTTTAGATATTTTAGGAAAAAATGTTTTAAAAAAAGAAAATAAAAATAGAATTCAACATAAATACTCATTCTTATTACGGTAACAAATACGAATGAAATTAATTATTTATACAGTAATATTCTGTACCGTTTGCACAATAATAATACTTTTAAACAATATTCCAATAAAAAGGATGCAGAAATAAATTACATATATTTGATAATCTATATACACTTAATTTACCTATTAATTATATATTGTTTAAATATAAAGTAACATCATAGTAGTATTAGTAAAAAACACCTGGGTCTATGTTTGATTTATTACAGTAATCAGAACTAATGAAAAGGGAAGTTATCTGCCAAAAAATACAGAAAGAATAGAAGAAAATAGCAAGAATGGTGCTAATAAAATATTCCTATGACTGTAAGGAATAAATATGAAACGTATTTTTACATTTTATTTACATATTAATTATATTTACATGAACAAGTGTAAAAATATCATGGTATTAGACCAAAAAAATACCTAATTATCATTGTTCTATTAAAGAAACCGAAGGGAAGTTTGATTGTCATGAAAATGTCAAAATGCTAGAATGGTCTTAATACACTCAACAAAATGATGTTTGCTGTTTGTTCAAACTCCTTATTTAAAATGAGCTGAAACAACACAATTCTTGAATTTGTATGGGACAACTTAGTTGTTTTATGTTCAATCCACTTAAATTTATGAAAACTAATAAATTAACTTAATTCCTCTATGTTGTCCCAGCACAAATCGATTGTGTGGTACCCATCATTATTTACAGTGTAATAGGCTACTCTAATGTTAATATTTTTAAGGCAAAGTCAAGTCAAGTCTAGTTCTTAGCACCTTTCACAACATATTTCAAAACACACATCTGCATTTGTAGTAAAATCTGGCATCCGTGTACCTCTGTGGTCTGATAGTGGTCTTGTGCACGTGCAGCGTGTCGAGCTCCTGTACGCTGCCGCGGCTCACAGAGACGGTGGAGTTGGCCAGGCGGATGGCTCTTCTCTTGGCTCTGCGAGGGCAGCAGGACGTGGAAACCCCCTGCTGGCTGGACATGGAGGTGCTGCGGCTGGTGCGGTAACCCACAGACTCCATCATGCACATCTCACTGAACGTCAGCTCGTCTGTGAACTCATGATTCTGTAGGAAAGTACAAGAAGATATGCTTCATGATATACACATTTAGACGGACTCTAATACAGTTAAAGTCAAAATGATTAGCCCTCCTGTGAATTTATTTTTCTTTTTCAAATATTTCTCAAATGATGTTTAACAGAGCAAGGAATTTTTCACAGTATTTCCTATATTTTTTCATCTGGAGAAAGTCTTATTTGTTATATTTTGGCTTGAATAAAAGCAGTTTAAAATTTTTTTTAAACCATTTTAAGGTCAATATTATTAGCCCCCTTAGCCGCAATATTTTTTTTTTGATTGTCCAATGAACAAACCATCATTATACAATGATTTTCCTAATTACCCCAACTTGCCTAATTAACCTAGTTAAGTTAGTTTAGTTAAAATGGCACTTTAAGCTAAATAATCTAGTAAAATATTATGTACTGTCATTGTGGCAAAGATAAAAGAAATGAGTTATTAGAAATGAGTTATTAAAACTATTATATTTAGAAATGTGTTGAAAAAAATATTCTTTCCGTTAAACAGAAATTGGGGAAAAATTTACAGGGGGGCTAATAATTCAGGACGGCTGAATTATATTGGATAGAATTCTGATAACTTTAAAAAATATATATATATATATATACAGTATTTACATAAATATATTTTTCTACAAATTAGCTGCACATAATCCGTACAGTGGTATGATATTCCTGTTACTCAAAACAATTTTAGATACAATTCTTCCAAATATATATTTTTGTAAATAATGGACACAATGTTCATGAATTTTGAAACTGAAATACATTTTAATACATGAAGGTTCAAATTAAATATATTTAATTGAGCCTCACGCTTACAAAATAATATGCTGTATTTTCACCCCAAAAATAAGTACCATTGGTGAACAAGACTTTATTAACAAATGAGTTTATATCCCAATAGTGATGTTAAAATTGAAATATTTAATAAAATTCACACTTGAATAAACTAAATGAAAGCAGGTTAATATATATAGTGCCAAAAATTGAGCTGTGATGATCAGTTTCCGCTTATTATAACCTTACTTCAGTAATGAAAAGGGGTTAATGCAATAACTGTACATGACAACATGAATTGTTGCCTTAAGCATAATCCAGTGAAGAGTGTGCATATTAAAAAACACTCATTAATTAGTGTCCAGTAAGAGAGGATCTGTACTTACTGTTGTCTTTTCCAGACAGTGGAGTAGATGATGATGTTGGTGCTCAAATGAAGATCTGTTCTTCAGACACAGAGCGCCGTCATGGTCCCGATCCTGACACAGAAAAACAACACCAGAACAGAAACCTTAAAACATCAATCTTACAGTGGACACAAGCCTATTTAAAGAGACTGTTTCTCTTCTGAGGATGGCAGCATCATCAAGACAGGTCTATTTTAGTGAAGTTCACTACACAATTTGTTCACTGTCATCTCCAAGTTATATTTTATAAGCTGTGTATGTTTCACCCTCAGAGATATTGCTATTGATTATTTTTGCAAAACAATTTTGTCTTGAGAACAATATTTTGGTTAAACCTTCATTACAGCTGTTTTTTCCACTGTTATGTTGTTATAACAGGGCTGAGTTTATTAAAATGGGAAATACAATAAAAACAGTAATATTGTGAAATATTATTCCAATTTAAAATAACTTTTTTTGAGTTTGAACATATTTTACAAAATACTTTACTCTTAAAATAGGTTTGTAATACAAATTTTACAAGTACAACATCTATTTTAAATATAATATCTCAAATGTTAATATGGATTAATATAATATGGATAAATGTTAATA
>CAIGQV010017835.1:24340203-24355513 GCA_903798115.1 Danio jaintianensis
TACCTAAGAATACCTGGGAACAAGAGTTGGGGATCACCATCAGTGAAGTAGAATGGGATTATATACTCAATTTTGTACACAGTTCTTCTATATGTGCCCGACATAGTTTAATGCAATGCAAGATTTTTCACAGAGCACACTACACTAATGCCAGATTAGCCAAAATATACCCAAATAGAAGTAATACTTGTAATAGGTGTCAACAATCTCCAGCAAATCACACACACATGTTTTGGTCTTGTCCAAGATTGACAGTGTTTTGGTCTAAAATATTCAATACTTTTGAAAAAACTTTTAATATATCAGCCACTCCAAACCCTCTAACAGCACTATTTGAAATACCTTTTGAGCCAAATTTGCCTTCAGAAACACAGAACGTTGTGGCTAGGAGGCTTATTCTCCTTAAGTGGAAACAAACATCTCCACCTTCATATGACAGATGGATAAAAGAAATCGTAACGGTTACTAAAGTAACCCTCGTTCCCCGAGGGGGGGAACGGAAATGCTATGTGGAAACTTCCACTATGGGGATTTCGTCAGAAAGCCAATCATTCTGAAGAGTAATTAAACGGGCCAATGAAATGCCAATGAGTTGGCGGTGTCAGCGTGCACAGCTGGCAGCAATCATAATCAGCTTGTGAATAAGAATGCCCGCTGTGCCACACAACCACACCTTTTCTAGCTGAAGAAGCCGAACTACAGCTGTCAGCTAAGGCGCAATCCCTGTGGCGAAGGAACATAGCATTTCCGTTCCCCCCCTCGGGGAACGAGGGTTACTTTAGTAACCGTTACGTTCCCCAGCGGGAGGGGAACTACAATGCTATGTGGAAACTTCCACTATGGGGAAATCTATGGAAAACGCCACAGTGATTGAACCTTACCACGTCGCTGGTGAGAGGTTTGCCAGGCTCCGGCGTGAGCGCACCATCATCACCAGAGACGCAGCCCACCAACGTGTCCCCTGGCCCTAACTTACCTTACTTACCTGTGAAGCACTTAAAGGCTTATTTATATTTTTTGGGGAGTCGTAAAAAATACACCTAGTTAAGATACTAGGAATTTTAAATTACGACAGTACGTTGGGAAGCGTGCAGTCCCGATAGGGAGGACGCTGCGGAGGCCACCTGCTGCCCAATGGGGAGACCTGGTGGCAGGAAGACATATGGACTAACCCTGAAAAGGGGGAGAACACATATGAAGGATGGTTAGCGGGGAGGGAAGACACGGGCCCGCCTAAGAGGAGGAACTACACCGTGGCTGAATGAAGCATATGGGATCGCCAGCGGGGATCGCGCATAGCAGGCACCTATACCCAGAACGCGGGCTGACCAAGTGGGCATGCCAACTACGTAATGGGCCAGGCACCTGACTCCTCCGCTGAGTCAGATGCTGGGGGCCTCGGAGGAACTCTGCAGGGTTCGCCAAATGGGGAACTCAACTGAACAGAGTGAATAAGCGCACGAATCTCTGTGTTTAAAGAGAAAGGCGCAGCAAGCGTGTTTCAACACCGTACTGAATTTCCTCATTCACTGGCGTATCCAGCACACGTGAGGAAAATCAGCCCACTCAAAGATTATAGAATCTTTACGAATGTATTAGGTGTCGCCCAGCCCGCAGCTCTACAGATGTCTGTTAGAGAGGCGCCGCGTGCTTACGCTCAAGAGAAGGCGATACTCTTAGTCGAGTGCGCTCTCACTCCCGGGGTACGCGGCTCACCCTGGCATAGAAAAGCGAGGGAGATGGCATCCACTATCCAGTGGGCCAACCTCAGAATGGATATGGCACTTCCCGTCTGCCGATCATAACAGAAAAGGAGCTGCTTAGAGTCGTAAGCTCTAATGCGGTCACAAGCGCCGAGCGCGAACAGGACACAGCAAGAAAGGGGCTGGGTCTGCCTCCTCCGTGGGCAGCGCTTGCAGGTTCACTACATAGTCTAAAGAAGCGCTGTAGGAACCTCGGGCACATAGGTGGGCCGGGGTCTCAGGAAAACGTGAGAGTGGACCGGCCCGAATTGCTGGCACACTTCGCTGACCGAAAATGCCTCCAGATACCCGACCCTCTTGACCGATGCCAACGCGACCAGCAGAGCTGTCTACCTGGACAGAAAACTTAAAGATACTGAGTCGAGTGGATCGAGCAGACCTCTCCTAAGAGAGATCTTCAAGTGGGTATGAGAGGGGGACAGGATTGATTTAATTAACCAGCGTCTCGCCCCTCTGAGAACTGGATGATGAGGCGATGCTTTCCCAGCGCGCCGCCATCCCCGCGTCCTCAGAGCGGGGATGATCGTAACGCCAACCCCTCAGTGCGAAGGGGACAGCCTTAGCTCAGCCAGCTGAAGGAGGAAAGCATCACACTGATCTGGCATGTCCGGGGTCTTTCTCGGAGAGAAGTACACCACACAGCGAATAGACTCCACTTCAGGGCGTAGGCATGCCTCGTAGAGGGTGCTCTAGCCTGAGTGACGGTGTTAACCACCGAACCGGTAAGTCACCTAAGTCCTCCACGCTCCATCTATGGACCTTACACGTGATTCCAGAGATCTGGGCGCGGGTGCCAGATGGTGCCTGTTCCAAAGAAGAAGGAGCTTCTTCAAAGGGATATGCCAGGGAGGGGCCGTCACGAGGAGAGAGCTGAAAACAGATCAGATTGAGCCAGAGGCGCAATAACAGACCTGGTCCTCGTCCTCCCTGACGTAACACAGTATCTGCGAGAAGGCTCACTGGAGAGAAATGCGTATTTACGCACGCCCAGGGGCCAGCTGTGTTAGCCAGCGCGCAGAGCGCACCTATAACAGCTGGACAGCCGGGGGTGGAGTCTCAGTTTTCCCGGGCGTGAACTGCCGTGAGAGCGCATCGGCTGCACAGTTGAGTTCGCCGGGGGAAAAAAATGGCACGCAGCGATTCCGCCGCGAATGACTCCGGAGGAGCAGACGGCGAGCGAGCTGAGACATGCGGCGAGAGCGGATACCCCCCTGTGCGGTTGATATACGCCATCGTCGCCGTGCTGTCCATCCTGACCAGCACGTGTTTCCCCTCTAGCACCGGTAAAAACAGTGCAGCGTGAGATACACTGCCAACAGCTCCAGGCAATTAATATGCCAATGCAACCAGGTTCCTTCCACGGACCCCCAGCTGCATGCCCGCAACACACGGCCCCCCAGCGCGTACTGGAAGCATCCGTCGAAACGACGACATGCCTGGACACTTGTTCTAGAGGCACACAGGCCTGTAGAAACCCAGGGTCCGTCCAGAGGCTGAGGGCACGGCGACACAGCGGAGTGACAGTCACCCGGTGCGTGCCCGCGTGCCATGCGCGTCTAGGGACCTGATCGGGAAGCCAATGCTGAAGCGGTCTCATATGGAACAGCCCGAGCGGCGTGAAGCGGCCACGGATGCCATATGCCCCAGGAGCCTCTGAAATGATATCAGTGGGACCACAGTTTTCCTGTCGAACTCTCTCAGACAGGTCAGCATCAGCCCAGCGCGCTCTCGAGGGAGGCGCGCCGTCATGGTGATCAAGTCCAGCTCCAACCCGAGAAAAAAGATGCTCTGCACGGGGGCGAGCCTACTCCTTTCTCGGTTGACCCGAAACCCCAACAGGTCGAGGTGCCGGAGCACCCAGTCCCTGTACATAATCAATTGATCCCGCGAGTGAGCTAAAAAGCCAGTCATCGAGATAATGGAGTATGCAGATGCCCGCGAGCCGAAGGGACATTAGGGCATCCTCCGCGAGCTTCGTGAAAACCCGCGGAGACAGGGAGAGCCAGAAAGGGAGGACTTTGTACTATCATGCTTGACCCTCGCACGCAAACCGCAGCCGGTGGCGTGGGAAAATGTAGAATGAATGTACGTGTCCTTCAGGTCTATCGCTGCAGACCAATCCTGAGGACGGACGCACCGGGGGATGTGCTTCTGCATGAGCATTCTGAGCGGCTGCTTGTAAGGCAGCGGGTCAAAATGCGCAGAACTAGGATTGGTCATAACCCACTGCTCTTTTAGGGTACGATGAAGTACAGACTAAAAAGCCCATACCTCATCTCGGCTGGAGGGACCGGCTTGATTGCATCCTTCGCCAGGAGGACAGCAATCTCCTCGCACAAGAGAGGGGCGGACACAGGGCTGACACCTGGTGTAATACACGCCCGTGAACTTGGGGGACCGTTTAGCGAACTGAATCGCATAGCCGAGTCTGATTGTCCGAATGAGCCATCGCGACGGGCTGGGCAGCGCTAACCAGGCTGGCAGAGCCCACGCGAGTGACATCATCGGTGCAATCACTGACGCACCAGCGGTGGGGCAGCACGGGATGGGAGAGCTCACCCCGGGAGGCATGCGTCCCAAGGAAGAGCGGAAGTTTAAGAGGTTTAATCTTAACTTCGTCCCAAGAGCCCGCAGGGCGGCTAGGAGTGCGAGAGAAAGGAGCCCGTCCTCTGGCACTCACAGAGCCTGTGGCGAAGAGCACCGATCCTGCGAGCTGGAAGGCATAGCGTCCCATACTGGCAGTGTTCGGGCTATCACACCCAGAGAGAGGAAAAAATTGCTCTTAAAAATTTAGTAGCCATACGGCCTTTTTGTTAATGATATGGGTGTCCCTGGCCCTCCGCCAGGGAAAGAGCAAACATCCTTTTCTCCGAGTGGCCCGTCTCAGGGACGCTTCGCGGTCCGTGCTGGACTTAGCGGCGCCCTGAGGCGGGGGGCGGGGATCGTCTGTGAGGTGCTCAACGCTGCCGCTTAACCAGTTGAACGGACAGGGCGGCGGAGCAGATTTTGGAGCCACAGACGAGCGCCCTCGGCGAGAAGCAGCCAAAGTGGACGAATCGACGGGGAGAGCGGTTTTTGAGCCCGCCGATCGCACTTGACTACTCTTTCACCGAAGTGAATTCCTGGGTGAACTCACCCCGGTGTCGCCGAACAGGCCAGCCTGGGATATGGGTGTGTTAAGAAAGCGAACTTTGTCAACGACACGCATATCTGCCAGGTTTAGCCAGAGGTGGCGTTCCTGGACCACTAGTGTGGTCATCGTCCTTCCCAGGGCACTCGCAGCCGACCTAGTGTTTTTAGAGCAAAGTCGGTTGCAGTGCGTAGTGCATGAAGCCTGGGTCGGAACCTTCCTCGTGCCGCTGCGCCAGCGCTTGGACTAGCCGTAGCAAGCAAAACGGAAGCAGCCTGGCCCGCAGCAGTGTAGGCTCTGGCCCTGAGGGACGCAGACAACCTACACGCTTTGGACGGGAGCCGAGGCTAACCACGCCAGGAAGGGACACCACGCGGGCAAGATTGACCGCGCTAGCACACTCGACCTGGGGTTTTGCCTCGTACCCCCTGGCTGCTCCGTCATCGAGGAAGGTGAGGGCGGAGCGCACGCAGACCGGGCAGAAAAAAGGTGCCCTCAGCGCTGCGTGAACTTACTGTGCACCTCCGGGAAGAAGGGGACGGGAGGCTTAGAGGGTTTCCCCTTCTTATCCTCCACGTAACACCCGTCTAATCGGTCCGGCGACGAAGCTGGGGGACAAGCCATCTCCAGCCTCGTCGCCGAAGCAGCCCGGGTTAGCACGGCCATCATATCAGATGCCATATCCGGAGCCTCGCTTACCACCCCTGAGGGAGGAAGCGGGTCCGAATTGTCATCGGAAAATGACAGCCCACCCTCCGATGCAGCGATGGACATCTGGTCCTCGGTGTCATCGAGTGAGAGGGCGACCCTCCCGAAGGATGGTGCGCTTCTCTCACTCGAAGCTTGGATGGAGCGCGCTGAGGAATGGGAGGTCCGCAAGCCCGAGGGCGGCGGATTGACCCCCACTGTGACCCTCAGATCTGCCCGAGTGCCAACCGCTATTTGCGGGGGACAACAGGGGTGGTTCGCCCTTTTGCAAGAGCGAACCGCGATCTTAGCTGCGCAACAGACATGCCATCGCAGTGATGGCATGCGCTGCCCGCGAGCACCGCATTAACATGCTGGTCCCCCAGACATGCAATACAGTGCTCGTGCCCATCATCCGTGGACAGGAAACCACCGCATCCAGAAACGCACGGTCGGAGCGACGTCTTTAAAAAGACGCGCTGCCCGACCGTGTTGCTCTTTTAGGAAATTTGCTTAAATTTATACGCACCGCTCTTGAAGTACCGGTCCAGCGAAACGCCCAGGGACAGGAGAAACACAGCTCGACCACCGCTGCTCGCGTTGTTGCTCGCGCTGGAACCGGGAGAAATCAGCCTCTCAGAAGACGGCAGCTTTCTCTCACTCTCTCTCTCTCGAACAAAGTCGGAGGATGACAGCAAAACGTCTCTTTCAGACTGCACATGAGGCTTCTGAAGCGAAAAAGGTGTGGTTGTGTGGCACAGCGGGCATTCTTATTCACAAGCTGATTATGATTGCTGCCAGCTGTGCACGCTGACACCGCCAACTCATTGGCATTTCATTGGCCCGTTTAATTACTCTTCAGAATGATTGGCTTTCTGACGAAATCCCCATAGTGGAAGTTTCCACATAGCATTGTAGTTCCCCTCCCGCTGGGGAATGTTTATTACCTAAATAGTGCACTTTTTTGCAATTCACAAGTTGCAAATCCTAGTTTCCTTTATGCTAACAGTGTATACTGGTGTGTGCAGTGCATTTTAAAGGCACTTCATTGCCTTAAAAGCAACAAGTTGACTTTTTTTAAAGAGGTGAATAAACGTGTTGAAACTTGGAACTGTTAAGTTGACTTAATATTTATTATTATACACAAAGTTAATTTACTTAATTTGTAAGGCAACAGGTTTAATAACTTTAAGTAAAGCCAACTAATCGCTTTAAAAGAAACTGGTTTATTTACCTTTTTAAAAGTCAACTAATCGCTTTAAAAGCAATGGGTTTACTCACATTTTTAAAGTAGTCAACCATTCACTTTAAAAGCAACAAATTTATTCACTTTTTTAAAAAATTAAGTCAACTAATCTCTTTAAAAGCAACAGGTTTAATAGTTTTTTTTATGTAAATTTAACTAACTGCTTTAAAAGCAATGGCTTTACTCACTTTTTAAAGTCAACTAATTTTTTTTTTTTAATCAATGGGATTACTCACCTTTTAGTATAGTCAACAAATTATTTTAAAAGCAATGGGTTTACTTAATTTTCTAAGTAAAGTCAACTAAACGCTGTAAAAGAAATAGGTTTACTCACTTTTCTAAGTAAAGTCAACTAATCGCTTTAAAAGAAATAGGTTTACTCACTTTTTTTAAAGTAAAGTCAACTAATCACTTTAAAAGCAATGGGTTTACTCACATTTTTAAAGCACAACATGGTTACTCACCTTTTTTCCAAGTAAAGTCAACCAATTGCTTTAAAAGCAACAGGTTTACTCACTTTTTAAAGTAAAGTCAAATCACTTTTAAAGCAACATGTTTACTCACTTTTTAAAGTAAAGTCAATTAACTTTTTAAACAACAGGTTTACTCACTTTTTTGAGTCAAATAATCACTTTAAAAGAAATAGGGTTACTGACTTTTTAAAGTAAAGTCTACTAATCGCTTTTAAAGGAACAGGTTTACTCACTTTTTTAAAGTCAACTAATCACTTTAATATAATTGGGTTTACTCACTTTTTTAAGTAAAGTCTTCTAAATCACTTACATAAACACTTTCATTTTGATTTCAGGGAGACTTTAAACATTTGTATGCAGTAGTAAGCTTCACTGACCTCACATTACCCGTGATCTGACCTTTACTTCACCACACAACTACCTCTCAAGATAGATCATTGTCCTTGATGCCACTGGCACGTATCTGGTAACCTCTACAACCTCTGGTTGTAAAACGATCACATGCAAGGATGTCGCATTCTGAAGAACAAGTCTCTCAAGAAACATCAATCCCAGAGTCTGCCTTTAATGCCTCCTGATACCATCTAGCCCCAAGCTCTTTGTAGTTCAAGTCAAGGTGGTTTATCGCCATTTCGGCCGCCGTCTAGAAACAGCCCATCGGAGGCCTTTAAAAGCAGCAGATCTTATCGAGGAACGGGAGGACGGGATGTTCGGAGTGGCTCTGACAGCCAGGAAGGAGCAAGGACGGCTCTGTCTGCCACGGAAGTGCCCTGTCAGCCCAAACCAAGGGTGGCTGAGGGATTCGGAACAGATAAGATCATCAATAACTGGACCCAAGCACAATTATGTTTGTTTTAGCTAAACTAAAAGTCCCAAAAAGGGAATGACACAGCTGTATAACTGAAAACATTTGTAAAAGTTTGCTCACATAGGGTGCGAGTGTAAACAAAAACAGCAGTTCCTGTTCATTTGTGGCACCAAACAGAATAGATCTGGAACTGATCCGAACAAACACAAAGCGTTTCACTACAATATAATTTAGTACATTAACAAAACGCCCCAAAGCACAAGTATATGAGAGAACAAATTCTGCAGAGCTGTTTTAATAAAAGATCCACTATGTTATGTTGACTTACAGCAACAATACAGCAGGAACTCAATGTGATGCATATTTACTGTAGCTGAGAAAATTAAAGAATTTCAATTTGTCATAATCTATTTTCTGTTTGACCCCAAAGTGAATTTCTCTGCCACCCAATCGCAGGTATGTGAGCAATAAATTGCAAATAGATACATTTTAGTCAAATCTACAGGCAATGATGCTTTCTTCCCGAACACTCCATCAGGAAAAAAGATTTGCCTCCCAGCAGAGGAACCTCAGAGGGTATTAAACCATCAATCACTGACAATTCCATTGTTAAAAAAAGTGCTGATAGGGACGTCACGTTAACGACACAATTTTCTCAGCTGAGACAAGAGATACAGACACTGGATGACAAAACTATCCTTGATTAGCATCTATGCTGGCTATGTAAAAAAATTATATATATATATATATATATATATGCACATCAAAATGCAGCATGTGCGCAAATATACAGCTTGGTGATTGAAAAAACATACAAACAAACAAAAAAAATCTAGAGAAGTGGAATGTACTGGGTGTTTTCCTGTCTTTCAATAAGTGGTTGTGTACTGGTTTAAGTCAAATGGTGCAATGGTCACAGAATGAGTCACCCAATTACATGTTTTCAATACTAATATACGTAATTAGTTAATTAGTTATTAACACTAATTAGTAAATTATACGTTTGATAATACTATTAGGGCGTCACGGTGGCGCAGTGGGTAGCACGTTCGCCTCACAGCAAGAAGGTCGCTGGTTCGAGCCTCGGCTGGGTCAGTTGGCGTTTCTGTGTGGAGTTTGCATGTTCTCCCCGTGTTCGCGTGGGTTTCCTCCGGGTGCTCCGGTTTCCCCCACAAGTCCAAAGACATGCAGTATAGGTGAATTGGGTAGGCTAAATTGTCCGTAGTGTATGTGTGTGAATGAGTGTGTATGGATGTTTCCCAGTGATGGGTTGCAGCTAGAAGGGCATCCGCTGCGTGAAACATATGCTGGATAAGTTGGCGGTTTATTCCGCTGTGGCGACCCCAGATTAATAAAGGGACTAAGCCGCAAAGAAAATGAATGAATGAATGAATAATACTATTAAAAATAATACACAAAATACAGTATTATACAGAAACTTACACCTCATATTCAAAATATAGACACTGATGCATCTAATAATTCTTCTTCTTCTTCTTCTTCTTATTATTATTATTATTATTATCATCATCATCAAAGAAAACATTTATTATTTATAGTGATTATAATTACAATTATAATATCAATTATTATTATTATTATGGTGCAAATTCAAATATAATTATGATCAATAACATTTTTACTAACTGAATATAATATTGCATTCTATAAAAATCTATTGGAGAAAAAAACATCATCTAGTTTTTACTTAACAAATTTACAGTAAGTAAATACATGAACAGATAAATCATACATAAATCACAAATTGGTGCACATTCAAACATCCTTTCATCAAAGACCAAGACCCGCACAGACTCTTGAGTGCTGAATAACAGCGTGCAGAGACAAAAGCAAGACCTAAGTAGAAATTCAAAGCCAGAATAGGCTGAAGAGTTGAAAAAAAGCCTTCGTCTGGTGTATAAATAGCACTGCAGGCCTGTTAGTAATGGGTTTATAAATCCATGCTGAAAAAAATACCCCCTCGCTGGGGAATTGTAAATATTGGATTATTGTGGGTTTCACAACCTGAGAAGATTGCGGAGAACTCTACCTGCCGCATTAGTAAAGACACGGACTGAATCTCTCTCCCGCTTTGAATACAGCAACTTTTCCTGCATGCTTAAGATACATTTCTGAATGGTGTGTTTATGGAATGGAGCCTTGCTTTAATCCCTGCAGTAATGATCTGATAAAGTGACAGGCCATGAGTCTGTGGCAGATGCCTTTTCAAGAGCAGCACAACACAAAACACTTACAAAAAAAAAAAAAAAACTGTAAATCCTGCTATAAACAACATGCTATCCATCTTAGTTATCTGACAGCAGTGGTCAACATTCACTTTCATTTTATAAAAGAGCAAATTGGACGATCACACACCAGAAATAAAGACACATATTCGGAAGGACATGAAATCTTTTGCAATGTATTGTTGCTAGGGTGGTTTTTACATGGCTGGTCATTGTTGGCGTGGTTTTTAATGGCTCGTACCACTGAGTGGTACAGTACAGTACATATTTGTTTCTGTTTCCACTATCAAAAATACCAGTGATACGTACTTTCACTAACCTTTTGTAAAGGACCCTAGCATAACAGTACAGTAAAAAAAATGTAGAGCTATACTTGCTGCTGAATGCTATTGGTTTACACAGAATCGTCACTTGCATCTGCAACAAGCCAGATGAATGACAGGAAGTGCTATTTATAGATGAAGGCAAAAATTATTAGCCCTCCTGTAAAATTCTTATTCTATTTCAAAGTCATTTTTAATGGAAAGAAGATTTTTTTTTTATCAACACATTTTTAAACATAATAGTTTTAATAACTAATTTCTAATAAATAAATTCTTTTGTCTTTGCGATGATGACAGTACATAATATTTTACTAGATATTTTGCAAGATACTAGTACTAGTTTTCAGCTTAAAGTGACATTTCAAGGCTTACCTGGGTAATTAGTTTAACTAGGCAAGTTAATGGACAACAGTGGCTTGTTCTGTAGCCAATCGAGAAAAAAAACTAATAATAGCTAATAATATTGACCTTAAAAATTTTAATTAAAAACCTTTTTAAAATAAAAGAAAAACTTATTTTAATCCAGTTAAACTTAAATAAATAAGGTATTTCTCCAGAATAAAAAATATATAATTATTTTTTATTATTATTATTATTATTAACACTGTCGCCTCACAGCAAGAAGGTTGCTGGTTCGTGCCCCGGCTGGGTCAGTTGGCATTTCTGTGTGGAGTTTGCATGTTCTCCCCGTGTTGGTGTTGGTTTCCTCCGGGTGCTCCGGTTTCCCCCACAGTCCAAAGACATGCGCTGTAGGTGAATTGAATAAACTATTTTGGGGGGTATATTTGTATAGGGTATAGTTTTTAATTTGCTGGATTTTGGAAGGTTGGTTTTAAAGTCACCATGAAACTAAAGTTAAAATTCTCCTTTTTTTCCTCTATTATGACATACATCTATTTGAAACAGTCCTGAAATGATTGAATGAATGGTTCATGATTTGGTCCATTGAGAACCGATTGGATTGTTGTAAGATGGGCATTGCTAACGAAATGAAAGAAGATTGACGAATGGATGAAGGCAGAGCATAAATGAGACACGCCCTGATAGCCCTGCCCTAAAGGACTGATAGCCCTGCCCTAATTGACTGATAGCCCTGCCCTAAATGACTGATAGCCCCGCCCTAAAGGTATTCCATGTGACCAGAAGTGAAGAAAAGTCGTATAGAGGGGGAGAGAAGGTTACTATATTTGATTAAAGACTCTGAGGGCAAATAAGTTTGACAAAATAGTGAAGTGCACAGATACATTGTTTATAACAAGCACTACTATATACATATAAAAGTAAGAAGAGTAAAATTTTATTTCATTCCGACTTTAAAGCAGCTGTGTGTTGGCAGGGAGGTGTCTAAGGAACTGCTAGGAACTAACAGGGTGGATTTTGATTGGTGTGGTTTTGTTTGGGTGGTTAATAATAGGCTGGGTGTTGGTAGTGTGTTAATTACGTGGCTGGCCATTGCTTGGGTTGTTGGTGGCTGTGCATTGCTAGGGTGGATTCTTAGTGGTCAGTGTGGCTAGGGTGGTTGCTAAATGGGTGGCCGTTGAACGTTTAATTTCTACACATTATGTTGATACAATGGCTGTAAAATGGTATGTTGATGTCTGGGATTTGGTATGTTGGTTTCTAAGTGGCTGGACATTGCAAGGGTGGTTTGTGAGGGTTCACCGAAGCGTTTTTGTGCTGCAAAAAAGACTCAGCTGTGAGCATTGTTGTAGCACATCGCTTTTTTTAGTCCGTTGCTGTGATGCAGAGTATCCCCGCTGTACTGTTACAAGTTGAAAGTCTTTAGCAGATTATTTGTTGACAGTTGTGTGATATTGTCACACCCCTCCTCCACTGTGATTGAAATAGTGTTGTCACAATGCTGCAATTTCGGTACCAAATGGTACTGAAATTTAAAAAACGTCCAACATCCAGACCCTGACACAAGCGGTTCTTATTTCTAGCTCAGCAATGTTTTTTGGTGCTACGTAAAGCGATAGTTCACCCAAAACTGAAAATTCTGTCATTATTAACTCACCCTTCCCTTCTTCTGTTAAAATAAATAAAAATTAAATAGATAATTTTATTAGTAGCATAATAAAATAATACATTTTGAAAAATGCTGAAAACCTATTACCACTGGCTTCAATATGTTTGAGGTCAACGGTTACAAGCTTCAAACATTTCTCAGAATAAATTATTTTGTGTTCAACAGAAAAAAAGACACTCAAAAAGGTTTGAAACCACTTGAGTGTGAGTAAATAGTCAATAAATAAAGGGTGAACTATCCCTTTAGGAACCACTTTTCCTGGTTCAGAGCCGATGCTTAGGGCGTCAAAAGACAAAGAACCGATTTGGAAACAAGGCTTTGGCTCCAAACCAGAACTGGAACTGCACTGGTGGAAAAGGGGTATAAGTGGGCATTTGTGAGGTGGATTTAGGGTTTTTGCTAAAAAAAACATTTTTTAATAAAAAACTATACTCCAAATGAAGAAACAAAAAATCCCTCAGTCTTCCTAGCAAAAAGTTCACCTTTTAGCAACCACAAACAAAACTTTAGCATTATGTTGGCAATTTCAGTCAAGCACCACTCACGTATCCTTCAGAAAAGCATCAGGTTCATTTTTATCCCTCCTTGGACTTTAAGCAACTTTGAATTTATGTTAAACAAATGGGAAAATCCATACGCTGTTATTTACACTGTATATCTTCATTTTCCACCCTTAACCGTGAAGTAGACTCTATATTCAGAATGTATTAGAGGAGGAACACGATCAGCGACAGGTGCAGTAAATACACCCTGGAGCAAGAGGAACTGCAACGAGTGCAATAATTACATAAAACCACAGAGAGAAACAGATATTTAAACAGGTTTGTTTTCCCTGGGATGGCAATTACCGCAGAATAATGATAACCAGGGCTTGCTCATAAAGCCAGGGATTGGAAAAGGGCAAGGGATTACTTCCATTGGAATAAACATTGTACTTAATATTACTTAATGCAGCAGAGAAAATGCTATTTGAGGATGTTAAGCGTATCCACGCGCTGGAGTGAGAAAGAAAACCTGTTGAAATATGTTACAAATTGCTGAATCATACTGTGATAAATGACTTCATGAGAGAGGAGATCCAGGTCAAAACTACACTGCTGGTCCCAAAAAAAATATTAACAAAGATGGCATTTATGTGATCACAAATACAGTAAAACAAGAAATATTGTGAAATTTGACTGTTTTATTAGTGTAATATATTATGTATTCATGTGATTCAAAGCTGAATTTTCTGCATCATTAATTTAGTCAGTCTAATGTGCTGATTTTTTGCTCAAGAAGCGTTCATTATTATTATACAGTAAATGATGAAAACAGCTTTGGCAGTGCTGCTTAATATTGTTGAAACTATATATATAATTGTTTTTTTTCTCAGTGAAGCTTATTTTTAATACTCTGATGAATTAAAGCCATTTATTTGCTTTTTTGGGTAATATTATAGATGCTTTAACTGTCACTTCTGAACAATTTAATGCACTGTTGCTTTTTTTATTTGATTACATTTTATTTAACTTGCTGTAAAACTGTTAGTTTTTGTTATTTATAACAACCCTTTAGGTTATTAGGTTAACCTTTTTCCACCAAAATATTAAATAACAGTACAGTTTCATTAATATTAAGCATATTTTCTTTTTTTGTTTGTTTGTTTCCATTTTAAATCACCTTATAAATCATTTTACAACAGAAAAACTTTTCAATTTTCACTTATTCCTTTTCAATTTTACTGTTTCATCTCATTTTAACCAAATAATGTCATCTTTTGGATTTATTTATTTATTTATGTTTTAATGTCATATCGGCAGCATTGGCTATAGGTACAGTATTAACAAAATTTTAAAACATTCATTCATTCATTCATTTTCTTTTCGGCTTAGTCCCTTTATTAATCTGGGGTCGCCACAGCGGGATGAACCGCCAACTTATCCAGCATATGTTTTACGCAGCGGATGCCCTTCCAGCTGCAACCCATCAGTGGGAAACATTCATACACACTCATACACTACGGACAATTTTAGCTTACCCAATTCACCTATACCGCATGTCTTTGGACTTGTGGGGGAAACCGGAGCACCCGGAGGAAACCCACGCGAACACGGGGAGAACATGCAAACTCCACACAGAAATGCCAACTGACCCAGCCGAGGCTCGAACCAGCGACCTTCTTGCTGTGAGGCGAACGTGCTACCCACTGCGCCACCGCGTCGCCCATTGTAAAACATTTAAATTATTAAATAACATTGCAGTTTTATTCAATCGTAAATGTTTTCTTTTGTTTGCTTGTTTTTAGCAGCAAATGATCCATTTCCATTTTAAATTACATTATAAAACATATTACAACAACAAAAAAATAGATGCTATTTTGTAATAATATTCTTTTTCAGTTTTACCGTTTTATCTTATTTTGACCAAATAATGCCATCTTGGATTTATTTATGTATATTTTAATGTCACGTCAGCAGCATTGGCTATACCATCTAGGTACAGTATAAACACAAATGTAAAACATCTCAATTATTAAGTAAAATTACAGTTTTTTCAATCATAAACGTTTTCTTCTGTTTGCTTGTTTTTAGCAGCAAATTATCCATTTACATTTTAAATTACA
>CAIGQV010017835.1:24355523-24371627 GCA_903798115.1 Danio jaintianensis
TTTGCTTGTTTTTAGCAGCAAATTATCCATTTACATTTTAAATTACACTATAAATCATTTTACAACAGAAAAAAAACACTATTTTGTAATAATATTCCTTTACAATTTAACTGTTTTATCTTATTTTAACCAAATAATTCCATCCTGAAATTATTTATTTATGTATGTTTTAATGTAATATCAGCAGAATTGGCTATATAATCCAGGTACAGTATATTCATTCATTCATTCATTCATTCATTCATTCATTCATTTTCTTTTCGGCTTAGTCCCTTTATTAATCTGGGGTCACCACAGCGGAATGAACCGCCAACATATCCAGCATATGTTTTACGGAGCGGATGCCCTTCCAGCTGCAACCCATCACTGGGAAACATCCATACACACCCATTCACATACATACGCTACGGACAATTTAGCTTACCCAATTCACCTATACCGCATGTCTTTGGACTTGTGGGGGAAACCGGAGCACCCGGAGGAAACCCACGCCAACACGGAGAGAACATGCAAACTCCACACAGAAACGCCAACTGACCCAGCTGAGGCTCGAACCAGCGACCTTCTTGCTGTGAGGCGAACGTGCTACCCACTGCGCCACCGTGCAGCCCCAGGTACAGTATAAACAAATGTAAAACATCTAAATTAGTAAGTAACATTACAGTTGTTTTCCATCAGAATTGTTTGTTTTTTTTTAGCAGCAAATTATCCATTTACATTTCAAATTATAAATCATTTTAAAACAGAAAACAATGTTATATTGTAATAATATTCTTTTTCAAATTAACAGTTTTATCTTATTTTAAACAAATAATCCCATCTTGGATTTATTTATGTATGTTTTAATGTCATATCGGCAGCATTGGCTATACAATATAAGTACAGTATAAACAAAATACTTGTTATCACAAAAATGTAAAACATCTAAATTATTGAGGTCTCCAGACAGTGTAGTTCCATCATCCACCAGCAGGGGGGTTTAAACGAACCGCTCTCACCTAAACCTGACCTTATGAAGAAAAGACAAAAGAGCCAAATCAAGCTTCCTGAGTCTCCGTAATTACTTCCACACCTCCCCCCTGTCCGGCATCACCTGTCTTTCCTGTTGTTAATTGCTATTTCCTCGCAGCAAGGACATGGCGCCCCGAGCTCGGCCCTGAAAGAGCGTTTAGCTGACTCCGAATGTCAGCGGCCATATGAAACAGCTGTTATTACAAGACACTTGTGGGACCGAGACATTCATACAGAGGCCACATGACTGACCTTTACACACACTGTAACGCTGTTTGATGAGATCAAAACGAGCGTGTGATCATTAATATCTGAGGAATGGCTTCTGCCGGCAGCCCAATGCTCTACTGTAGTTTTTACGAGCTGCTGTGCTGCTCTTTAATGACCCTTCATGTCATGCTGAGAATCTGAATACTTTGATGCTGGAGCTCAGATTCTCTTCTCGCTGCTTTCCGCTGTGATTTAATGTGCTGTGCTAAATTTTTATAGATTGTGTTTTTGAAAATCGGTGGAATTTAGTCTGTCGTAGTCTGCAGTGTGGTTATTAATGAACAAAGATGTTGTGATTAATATTTTAATGATTAATATTTTTAAAGAGAATGATTAATTTACCCTTGTGTCGTTTGTTCTTTTGTGTTCAACAGAATGAAAGTCAAACAGGCCAGATTAAAGGCCTAGATTAAATAAAAAACACTAGATTTGATTGTCAGAGCACCTTTAAGTGCTTAATCGTGTTCGTCACACACACAATGAGGTAATTTAAAGGTGTGACAACTGCATTTAACAACCGAATTACATTATTACAGGTAATAATGGAAGTTATAACTATATTTACAAAAAATATATGCAGTGAATACAGTACAGAACTAAACTATTAGTTGTTGATGGCAACATGTTAAGTGTATATCAATGTACTCAAAGTCAATCAGTCCTAAATTAATGAAAATTAATTTATGTCATGCCCAACCTGTCTCATTTTAATATTAAATTTTATCCTTGTTTTAATATTATATTTTATACTAAAATTATATACTCGTGTCATTCCCAACCTGTATGACTACAAATTTTTAAGTTATTCTTAGTAGAAACCACACTGGACCCCATTCACTTTCAAAGTATGGACAGCACGCACACGCACGCACACGCACGCACACGCACGCACACGCACACGCACACGCACACACACACACACACACACACACACACACACACACACATACGCACACGCACACACACACACACACACACACACACATTTGTACAACTATCTTTATGGGGACTTCCCATAGACATAATGATTATTATAAAGCTGTTTATTCAATCCCATATCCCTAAACCCAACCCTCATAGAAAACATTCTACATTTTTACATTTTCAAAATATTTAGTTCTGTGTGATTTATGAGCAGTTTTCTCATAGGGACCAATAAAGGTCCCCACAAGGTCAAAATTTACTGGTTTTGCTATACTTGGGAGGACGTTTGGTCCCCATAATGTGAGGAATACAAGGTATATATATACACACACACACACACACACACACTCTCGTATGAACAGAAACACAAACACACACACACAAAATGTACTTTGAAAAAAATTGGGGTGCAGTCAACAATAACCCCACGAACTCTCACTGTATGAACAAAACCATTTTCTCAGTTGGTCAAGGTCAATAAAAAATGACAAAAATTTTAGGGTCTAACTATCCATTTATCTAACTATTAAACAAACTAAAGTATTGAGCTCAAAATCTGTTTAGCAACCTGGCCAGTACCGTACTGTACAGGATGTGTTTTTCATTCTTAAATTTGCTGTCAAGCGAGATGCTACTGTACAACTAGCCTCTAAACAGAAAATCACCTTATTATGGAAGATCCGATATCAAACATTTCTTCTGGAGAATCATTGAGGCATCTATTACACGCTGTGTAAGCGGACACAGCACTAACCGTAGAACACTTAGCAGTTCCTTCTTCCCAGAACACATACAAATATTACTGTCTATTTTCCCCTCACCTCACATATTCAGATGTTAATCGTCCTTAATGAAAGATTCCCCCAATGCTACAAAACTCTATCTTTTAAAGACAACTACTTCCTGCTTGGATGTTCTCAGTGAATCAGCATGTGAGATTGATAAAAACTTTGATCCTGCAGAGTTTCTCTTCAAAATAAAATGAAAAATATACTCACCATGTTGTTCCAAATCAATGTGTTTTTTTTTTATATAAGTAACATACAGAACGAGGAGAAATCTTATCGTTTTAACAAGGGATGGGAGCTTTTCAAGGGATAGTTCACCCAAAAATAGAAAACCGGCCATTGTTTACTCACCCTTGACTTGTTCCAAACCAGGAGTTTGAGTTTTTTGCTCTCATACACAAAATAACATATTTTGAAGAATGTTGAAACATGTAACCACTGACATCCATAGTAGGGAAAACAAATACTATGGAAGTCAATGGTTACAGGTTTTCGTCATTCTGTAATATACAATATCTTCCTTGGTCTTCAACAGAATAAAAAAACAAGTCAGGGTGAGCAAATGATGGCAGGTTTTTCATTTTTGGGTGTACTGTCCCTTTAAGCTCCAAAAAGGACCAAAAAAATCAAAAAAGTATCATGAAAACCAATAATTTCTGTCCCATAATTCATGTTTCTGAAGTTATATGATGGTAATTTGGAAACTTTTTCTCTATTTTTGCAAATACAGCTTTGCTGAGGATTAAAGACACTTTAAAGACACACTTAGGCACTGTGTGGTGGTGGTGGTTAGTGGTTTTCCAAAGTTATTAGCCACTCAGTGTTTTCACTGGCCACAGTTTGGTTGTTGGGAAATAGTTTTATGTGACTAAAGCTAATGCTAATTCATTTGCTTGCACTTTTGAACACAATTTTTTTTTTTAAAGAACGCAGGAAACCGATAAACACTGTCATCCATAGTATTTTGTTTCCTACTATGGATGCCATTATTGGCAACAGGCAGGGTGCGAACTACGGGGGAGCTAGGGGGAGCTCGGCTCCCCTAAATAAGGCATGGGCTCCCCTGAAAACATAATTTGTGAAATTTTGGGGAGTCTCAAAAAATATTGACAGTGTGTTATTTTGACGTGTGGTTTCAGTATTGTGTAATGTGATCATGGATTATTATGTGTAAAAGTGCAAAAATATCATTGATTCATGCATGATGGAGATTTACACCTCACTTAAAAAAAGATAACTACACATGCTATTCTTGTCATGAGCATCAAGGTGTGGGGGTGCTGTGGAGCAAAGTCATGTCAAAGACTGACAGCCAGATGCTTTCATATGGACACTGCTTATTCATTTTCCGAAACAAATGATGTGACGTTGTGTTTCGTTTTATTTGCTTCATACAGTAGGCCAATACATTGTTCTTTTTAAAATAAAAATAAAAACACCGTGACATTGCTGTAAACATGGTGGACAATTAAGCTGAAAGCAGGTAAACTTGACAAAACGGAACCCCTTTCAATGGCGTTTCTTTCTTTTTTGAATTCGCAATTATGTTTTACCGGATTGAAAAGTGAGATCCCATGACATTCTTTATCCCTATGTAAAATAAAAAAGCATATGCTGTCCTTAGAGCCATCATCTTGAACTTATAGACCATTTTGAGGGATGTAAACAATAACAATGGTCCTAGCATATTTCCTGTTATACATATTTAATTTTCGTAGCTTCTGAGAATCCAAAAAGATCTACATATTGATATATAATGTTATGATCGCTGTTATAATCCTAAATTGTGATTAAATTGCCTCTTGTTACAATTATGCAATAGTTTGACAACAAGAAGGAAATGTTCATGGGCCAATGACATCACTACATTGAAATGGTCCATAGAGCGAATAGGAAAATGATAGGCTACATCACGAGGTTATTTATTTTGTTGTTAAGTGAAACATATTCATGTTTGTTGATTAGACAACAATGTTCTGTTGTTTAGGCTGCTGTTGTTTGTGCATGTAAAAAAAAATCCCTCAAAAGATATTATCAAGTGTCAAAGAAAGTTATTAATGGGAAAACAAGCGCTTTTTAGCAGAAAGTAAACCGAAACTATCGTGTTGTTTTGTTCATTTAGCCTACTTTGTAATATTAGTTACAATTATATAAATATTTGTTTTATATGTATAGATTTTTTGTTTATACATTGCTGTTTAAAGACAGGGATCCTGTGTGTTTTATAGCCTACATCATTGTGGCAAGGGACTCTCAAGATTAAAGCAATTTTATTCTTTAATCTTTTTTACGTTTTGGGCCTTTTTGGAGCATGAGAGCCTAAACACTTCTGTCCTGAAACACACTATAGAATTCCATTTCTGACAAAAAAAAAGTACAAATGAGCAGTTAAAGTCTGCATGAAATCTAAACTTATAATGTTTGTTTTGCTAGAGCACATTGTTAGTTTTAATCTGACCATCTGCTCTGGAATGGCAGTCCTTCTCTGATGATGTCAGTTTGACAGGGTGGGCGAAATATGCTTAGCCACGCCCCTCCAATCATTTCACTGCTAGTGAAAGACGAGAGGAGGAGCTCAAAAATAACCTTCACCCCTACTGAATATTCACTGAGTTGGAAATAATAAAAGCCTCAGCAACTTCCGGTTCATAGTTTACTCACATTGTGTGCAAAATAGCAAAACTTAATTGAAATAAAATTATTATTAATCTCACATGAAATCCTCCTTCTTCTTTGTACTGTAGGAAGGCGTTGGTGGTTCCCTTCTTGGCCAAGCGAATTCTGGCAAGTCGAACTTTCTGTAAAACAGAAGAGAATTATCTGAATCGATCGTGTCAGCACTTGTTTCGCAGACAACTACAACAACTCAGAGCAGTAAGGATGCCAATGAGGCTGTTTAGTTACATCATGAGGTAGTTTGATGCTGTTTTGGATCCTTTGGCTACTTTTTGCAAAACCAGATTCAAACACACACTCATTACATGATAACCGCAGGTCTATGTACTCCATCAAAACACATGCAACTCTGATAACATGATTTATATATGAGTTTATACTTATTAACTATTGTATAAGTTTATACATGAGTTTATACTGCACAATTTTCACTCGCCAACAGGTTTTTTTTTTATTGCTGACAAATGCCTGGAATCCTAAAAAAGATGTATTGGTGATCCTTCACACAAATGACAGTGGATGATCAAAGTGTGGATGATCAAAGACACAATTAGAGAAAATTGCCAATGTGTTGCTGACACCCGTGAAATATTTAGCATGCTAAATAACTGGACCTGTTGACAATTCAGAAATCATGCCGTGTGAAAAGAGTTCTGACTGAAATACACATCGCCGATGACCTGCAGCCAATGAGAGAGCAAGATACAAAGCAGCAGGGTTCAGGGTGGAGTTATTGACGACAATATCAGGAAACATGGATTCTGTTACAAGAAAGGCTCTTTCTGAGCCATTTTGGACCCAAGAAATGGAAGAAAGTTTGGAAAAACCCACGTCTTTTTGATGTTTTGTCTGAGATGCATCACAACGGGGTCCCATTTCAAGTCTTGTGCAAGAACTTGTGTGACCTTGCGTTATTTCCTGTAGGCCCGCGTGGAAACTGTGCCCGAAGATTTCCACAAATTTTGAGCCCATCATTGAGTATTTATTTATGTATAATATAATAATTATAATGTATATAATAATATCTAATGTATATAATAATATATTATATACATTCCTTCATTTTGCTTAATAAGGGCTTAGTCCCTTATTTATCAGGGGTTGCCACAATGGAATGAACTGCCAACTATTCCAGCAAGTTTTACGCAGCGGATGCCCTTCCAGCTGCAACCCAGTACTGGGAAACACCAATACACTCACATTCACACACACGCACACACACACACACGCACACGCACACGCACACACACACACACACACACACACACACACACACACACACACACACACACACACACACACACACACAATATGTTGGGGAACATATTAAATAAAAATCTAATAACCAGGAAAAATCAAGGGAAAAATATTCAATTTTGTTTAAATATAGTTTTTGCAATAACTTGTTTGAATTTAAATGTGCACTCTTTCTATTCCTAAAGATGTTATGTGGCCAAACTCTTATTTTAATGAATATAACCATAACACTCTTTCATTTAAATGAACCAAAATATATTGTCTACATTCAATGAAAAAATTTATAATATATCAAGGAGTGTGCTCATATATGCTGAACATTATATTTACCACACAAGTGGTTCTAATTGTATTTGCATTGTAAACCTTAAAAAAAGTTAAGAAGATTTTTTTTAATGCATTAAGTTTTCCTATATGATCAAAAACATTTAGCATACATCTGCAGATTTTTTACACAATTCCATGCAGAAATAGCAAAAAAAAAGTCTATTTGTGAAATGTAGATTGCAAGCCAGACAGAGTTGTTGGAGATTCTTATAGTAAAGTTATGCAGTGTGTAACGTAGTGTCAATGATCCATTGCACAAAATGAACATCACACAGTTATGCAGTATGAAAACAGCGGCGATTGGGCGATTTAGAAAACAATGCAGTGTGAACTCTGCAAAAATCTAACCAGACCTGCAAAATGTGAACACACCCTTAGAAGTTTTCTCTAATGAGTCAGAAACAGCAAGCTGATAAACTTGTTCTCAATAAAAACAAGACAATAGAGAAGAAAAGGGTTCTTTAATACCTGCTGGGCTCGCATCTTGTCCGCTCTTTGATTCTGATGGTAGATTCGGCTGAAGTTGGACACGATAACTGGAACAGGAAGAGCAATAACCAGCACGCCGCTGAGAGAGCAGATAGAGCCGAAGATCTTTCCGGCGATGGTGTTTGGCACCATGTCTCCATACCTGCAACAAACACCAATGTCCGTCAGTCAGTGTGTGTGTGTGTGTGTATATATGAGAGAGAGACAATACGAATTTGTCTGAATATGATTATGCTGATTTAACGACCAATGCTTGCTCAGAATCTCTTTTGCAGTCACATTTAATGTAATTGAGTAAATTAGTTTGGAAAAGTGTATGCGTATTTCAATTCGCAAGGCTCCAAAGCTTATATCCGAGGCCCCCGGGGGCTTTTTTAAGGCCCCCTAATACAACCCATTACACAATTTTAATAGCAGAATACACCAGCACAGAAATGCAGAAAGCTATTAAGGTGATGCATTTCTCACAAACACACACACATGCACACACACCGCAGTGCTGCTGCAGTCATAATCACCGCTGTCCTCCTACACGCTGTATGACAGTTAACTAATTTACAGGGGTGGTCATGGTAAAGATGTAACCCATAAATCTCTGCGAGGAAACACTATATGCTTGGAATGGTAAGACATTATATTACTCATACAATTTTTTACAAGTATGCATCCTGTGCACAATGTGTACATTTTCTATGTGCATGCAATTCCTGGATGACATTAGCAAAAATAAATGTAGTTTACAAACTGAGCGTGTTAATAAATACTCAATTTTACTTCAAATTTCTAGAATGAACCAAAAACAACTGCAACCGGCTGTACAAAGTGTGTAAACTTTATATTTGTGCTCGGAAAAAACATATAATGTAAAAATGCACAATATGTTGCATGCATCATAGATGAAACTTGATGAATTAAATATAGTACAGTATTAGCCCTCCTGTGATATTGTATTATTTTAAAAATATTTATCTAGTGGTGTTTGATGGAGAGAACTTCATATTTTTGAACATATTTATAAACATAGTAATTTTAATAACTAATTTCTAATAACCTATTTCTTTTGTCTTTGCCATGATGACAGTACATAATATTTTTTCTAGTTATTTTGCAGGATACAAGTACTTTTGTTCTGGAGCGAACCAAAAAACATATTTCTTTTGGAAATAATAATTGTTAAAAAAAATCGAATTAAATATTAAATTAAATTAAATTAAAAATTTAATTAAATTAAAAATAAAATAACTGCTTTTATTCCAGTCCAACTAAAAAAATAATAATAATAAAAATTCCAGAATAAAAAAAAAAAATGAATTACTGTAAAAATTTCCTTTCTCTCAGTACTTATATTTACTAAATATATATATATTTTAAATCCTTTAAACTGAATACAGTGAAAACATTTGTTGGTAAAAAAAAAACAAAAAAAAACAATTTTTACTCACGTTAAGCACAATTCCAAAAACAAAGAATGAAACAGTGCTAGCTAAACCAGCTGTAATATTTTAAATTTAATTAACACAATATTAGTGACATCAAAAATGTTTCACATCAGTATTGGAAATAGCATGTACAGTATATTACATTAAACAAACTGCCCAAAGAAATGAATCAATAAAAAAAAAATCTGCAACTAGCAAGAGTTCTGTAATTAATTTTAATAGTAAGTACAGTACATCAAAACTCATCCCCATCTCAAAAATATCTAGAGGAATGTGCAAAAAGTGTGGCCAGTACAGCAAATCCGTCCACAGCTGCTTTTTGGTTTTGGATGGTGCGGTACAAAACGCTCAAAGCACAATTATTCAGAGCTTTACGCAGAGACAGCAGCACTTTTGAAATGTCATTTTGTGATGTTTCTGAAAGGTTCCTGGTGCGATACACATTTCACAGAGGTGCACTGTGAATTTCAGATCAGTCACTGACAACACAACAAAAGACAAAGAGAGAGAAAACGCAATCATCATACGACACATTCACATTCACGTCATGTTTCATCCCTTCACAGGAGACCGATTGGCAGGTGGTGTAAATTAAACCAATATTTGTTTTTACAGCGGTCTGTTCTGCACTTAAATGCTGTACCTGCCTCCTGCTCCAGCAGACCGAAACTGTCTGAACACTTCCTTCAAGAATACGGACAATATGCTAATCTAAATGTGGATATGTTTTCTTTGAGAATTTCATCAAATACTATTTGAATTGCATTCAAAGCTTATGTTTTATCATTTTAATGCATTGTCTGGGAATCAAACAGTGAGGTTGTAAGCATTGTGCGTTACTGTTTGAGATGTAGGAATATACTGCACGTTTGAAGACAAAATTATTACCCCTCCTGTGAAATGTTGTAGTCCTTTTCAAATGTTTTCCAAGTGCCGTTTAATGGAGAGATTTTTTCAAAATGTTTTTAAACAAAATAGTAGAGCCCAATTGATATCTTTTTTTTGGTGGGCTGACTCAATTTAGTTCAATTCAATTCATCTTTATTTCTATTGCGCTTTTACAATGTAGATCGTGTCAAAACAGCTTAACATAGATGAAGTTCTAGTAAATTGAAGCTGCTTCAGTCCAGTTTTCAGAGTTGAAGTTAGGTTTAGTTAAGTTCAGTGTAATGTAAATATCAGTTTCGGTATCGATGCCGATACCAATATCAGAGAGTAAAAAAATACTGATATCGATATATCTGTCAATATTATTAATATGCATATTATAGTACGGTAGCAGTCAAAATGACACTTTCCTATTTTTGTGTATATATAAAATAAAACCGTAAAACTTTAAATAAATAAATAAATAATTAGTAACATTTATTAAAATTAATTAGACTATTACCTAGAAAACACTTTTTATTTATACTTTTATTAGCCATCCAGTATATGTTTTCCCCAATTTCTGTTTAACGGAAAGAAGATTTTTTTTCAGCACATTTCTAAACTAAAGTTTCAAATGAAAAAGTTTTAATAACTGATTTCTTTTATCTTTGCCATGATGACAGTACATAACATTTTACTAGATATTTTTCAAGATATTCAGCTTGAAGTGCAATTCAAAGGCTTTACTAGGTTAATTAGGCAAGTTAAGGTAATTAGGCAAGTCATTGTATAACTGTGACAAAAAAATATTGCTAAAGGGGGCTAATAATATTGATCTTAAAATGGTTTAAAAAAGTGTAAAACTGCTTTTATTCTAGCCGCAATAAAACAAATAAGACTTTCTCCAGAAGAAAAAATATTATAGAAAATACTGTGAAAAATTCCTTGCCCTGTTAAACATAATTTGGGAAATACTTGGGAAATATTTGAAAAAGAAAAAATTAATTCACAGGAGGATAATTTTGACTTTAACTGTATAAATACATATACAACACCACAACAATGTTTTTAGTAGCAACTGATGGAATAAACCTGAATTCAAACCACAACAAATGAAAACACTTCTTAGAATTAAGTTTGTTTGTTTATATAACTACTATTTTCATTATAGCACTTCATTTTTGCATCTCATTTAAATACATATGAACAGCAGCTACGCTAATTATTTTCTTTATTCTCTATTTGCACCTGGGGATACTCATACTCAGCGACTATGCAGCGCCATTGATGCGATTCAAGGCCTGTGAAGAAATGATGCCAAGGTATCCATAATCCTGGACCAGGCCATATCCTGAGCTGATGCTGTGGTGGTCATGGAGGAGTGGAGTACATAAGACTGATGCCTGAAAGACCACAGTGGCAGATGAGTCCCTGCATTGATCCTGTGGGCCAGCCTGATCACCCCCCCGGTGACCTACTCACACCTGCAGTTCTCTACGATGGACGTCCAGCGTTCTCCAGCCTCCGGTGCCTAGACTGCAGCTCCACACAGCAAGTTTGGCCAGAGGAAAAATGGTCGTGCCCAACAAAGCCTGGTTTCTCTCTAGGTTTTTTTTCCTTCACTTCGTCAGTTGGTGAAGTTTTTTTCCTCGCCACTGGCTTGCTTGGTTTGGGACTTGTGGAGCTGCGCATCGATGGATTTGCTCTTCAGTGTTTGAGCTGTCAGAAGTGAAACTTAAACCACACTGAACTAAACTAAACTGAACTTCAACTCTGAAATCCGGATTTTACTAGAACTTCTATGTTAAGCGGCTTTGACACAATCTACATTGTAAAAGCGCTATATAAATAAACATGAATTGAATTGAATTAAGCAAATACTATCAACCTGCTCAAACCCATACCTAATAAATCCAGAGAAACTGAGAGTTTTTAAATGGTCTCTTCATTTTTTTTCCATAGCACATGTAAACATATTTCTTGTTTTAAAAAAAACAAGGACCTCCTGAAAGTGGTCACATCCAGGCCTGTCACATAAATCATACCAGGGTTCTCTACAACATTATATTGGGCTCTATAACAATATCTTAAACTCTCTTCAGTGTCGCTCATTTGTCAGAACCCCATTGCACACTGTGCTCCCAGAATTAATCCACATCGGCCACAATCCAACTGGTAAACTAGTCCAAATTTTGGCATCGGCAGATGGCCTCGGGTGCACAAAGAGGGCAGGAAGCAGATATAGATTTGTACAACAACAATGCTTATTAACCTTCCAATGCTTCTTGATCTTTGAATGTTTGTTGTTGTTTTTTAAGTATGCATGCACTATACATTGCATATATCTCCTTTATTAACTGCTGATCTAGCTGACTAGCACTAACAAACAACAGAACAAACAACCAAGTTCTTAGAGATGCGGTCTGTAATGTTATTAAAACTAAAACTCCATCTACTCTTTCCAAATGTTTATGATCAGAAGTAAGGCAATGCAAAAGCACACACAATAAAGAAAGAAACAACTTTAATGGATATATTTGAAAATGTATTGCTTTTAATGGAAACTGTATTGGTCAACTGGGTCTCTATTGGTTCCTCTTTGCCTTCTATTAGTGGTATGTTAAAACCCATATATCTAAAAGAAATAAGTCCGAAAACACACTAGAAAATGTTAAAATGTACTGGTTTTAATGGTACTTGTGGTGAAAAGCATTAGAACATCTGTGATGGTTTCTATTGTTTGTTCCAGAAGATTGTGGATCATTGAATGTTTGTTCTATATTTTTGTCAGTGTTAGTCAGATAGATTAGCAAGTTCTTACAGATGCGTTCTGAAACGTTATTAAAAATAAAAGTTCCTCCACTCTTTCCTAATGTTGAGGTCAGAAGGAAGGTTATACACGTTTTTGTTGTTGTTGTTTTAAAATTGTAAAGCTTTTAATGGATATATTGGAAATGTTAATGTTTTTGCTGGAAACTACTTTAGACTGTACTGCTAGTTTTTTTTTACCTTCTATTGGTTATGTGTTAAAAACCATATATCCAAATGGAATAAGTCCCAAAACACACTAGAAAATATTAAAATGTATTGGTTTTAAATGTTAGAATATAATAGTTCGTAATGTTTTTAATGGTACTTGCAGTGGATACCATTAGAATTTCTGGGATGTTTGTTCCAGAAGGAGCTTGATCATTGAATGTTCGTTCGTATTGTTTGTTAGTGTTAGCTAGATCAGCAGTTAGTAAAGAAAAAATATGCACTATATACTACATGCATACTTAAACAACAACAACAAAGGACCAAGTTCTTACAGATGCGTTCTGTAACTGTTCTGTTATTAAAAATAAAAGTTCCTTCCCTCTTTTTAAATGTTGGGGTCAGAAGCAAAGCAATGGAATTAGTTATGATAAGTATGATGATGTTTTTTTTTTCTAATTCCTAAGTTCCACTATAGAAGTATTAGTGTTATTTATGGACATATTGGAAGTTGTATTGCTTTTAATACAAATTGTAATAGTATATTGGGTCTCTACTGAATAATTTGTTTGCCTTCTATTGGTGGCATGCTAAAACCAATGAATCCAAATGGAATAAGTACCATAACACATAAAAAAAATAAAATATACTGTTTTTAAAGGTTAGAACTTCATGTTTTGTAATGTTTTAATGGTATTTGTAGTGGAAACCATCTATTCATTTGTTGTCTTGATCTGTAGTATTGTTTGTTAGTGTTAGTCAGCTAGATCAGCACTTAGTAAAGAAAAAAAGCTTTCACAAAAGCATCATTATCTACATCAGTGTTTCTCAACCACGTTCCTGGAGGACCACCAGCTCTGCACATTTTCCATGTCTCCTTAACCAAACACACCTAATTCAGATCATCAGCTCATTAGCAGAGACTGAAAGACCTGTAATGGGTGTGACAGACAAAGGAGACATTCAAAATATGCAGTATTGGTGCTCCTCCAGGAACGTGGTTGAGAAACACTGATCTACATTATGAGGAGGATATGGGCGATAACTTTAGTCTGAGAACACAAAACTGCAACATAAACAGGAACAGTTGCAGCAAAAAGGACAGGTACTTATTTTTATTTTTTTTTACTACACAGCATAAACTCATGCATAACATTCAGGCATTATCCAGGAGAGCTCACTATCCCTTTAATTTTCCTATAATAGAAAGTCTTAGACAGACGTCCCATGGGCGTGAACGAGGCTGCCTGGCCTAGATGCCGGTCTGGAAAGGGGTCAAGGAGGTTTGCCAGAAGTTCACGGAGAACAATGTATGTAAAGATTAAACGCTGTACATGCATGGAAAACATCAGAGGGAAAACAGCAAACGGTTGTTTTTGTGGCTGCTGATGCTTCAGTTTTTCCCTCTCCCGCACTGGGACGTCACCACTTACTCTCTCTCTCTCTCTCTCTCTCTTTCTCTCTCGCTCTCTCGTGGAAACCTTGCTGGAGATAAAAAGGACGATTAGGTACAGAAGGACGGAATTTAGAGAGCCCGAAATAAAGCTTCCTCAAACATGTCTATTTTTGCGCTCCTGCGAAACTGATACAATCCTGTTTCCCCTGGCCTTGAAACATGACATCACTTTAAACTCAGCAAAACTACCGCTATGTATAGTACAATCGCAATTAGGAGCACGTCATGCTGAAGTCCTTCACCGTATGACAAGCACAACATCACGCAACACACAAGGGCAGCGCACTGAAATACAAACTGTATACTGCATGCAAAACTGTAGGTTATACAGTATGTGAAATCTCATGTTGAAGGTTGTTGCTTATAAAGGTTTAAAAAACAGACCAAACAGTACCTATGAAACATATTACATGTAAAATATTCATTCATTCGTTCATTTTCCTTCGGTTTAGTCCCTTATTTATCAGGGGTCGCCACAGCAGAATGAACCACCAACAATTCCAGCATATGTTTTATGCAGCAGATGCCCTTCCAGCCGCAACCCAGTACTGGGAAACACCCATACACACTCATTTACACACACTCATACACTACAGCCAATTTAGTTCATCCAATTCACCTATAGCGCATGTCTTTGGACTGTGGGGGAAACCGGAGCACCCGGAGGAAACCCACGCCAGCCAACAAGGGGAGAACATGCAAACTCCACACAGAAGTCCACACAGACTCGAACCAGTGACCTTCTTGCTGTGAGGCAACAGTGCTAACCCCTGAGCCACCGTGTCGCCCCTATTTTCACATTTTATTCTACAAAATAAAAGATTTAAGTAATACCCCTTTGGGATATTTTTAAGGATTTAGTTGTCTTGAAAAAGCTGGTTTGTAACAAGCGGCTAAATGTGAATACATAAACTGAAATTAAATATCATCAATCCAGGGTTGTATATAACTGTGCAGCTGTAAACTATATAAACTCAAACTTTCAGAGGAAAATACTTTGAATGAAGACTGAAAGTGTGTTACTGGAGTATTGTGATCATACAGTATCTAGACATAAAAAAAAATTATACATCTTTAAATAAATTTTGGGTCACTTATAATTCTTCAAGATTTTATTGATAAAGAAAGAATCATAAACTGTTATTGATCACTGCTTCTATTCAACAACAATCCCAAAACCAATGGAAAAAATCGTATAGGTTGTTTTATTTTTTGTCTAGGGAAGCAAGGTGATGCTAACCTAAAAATGCATTATCACTGCAGTGCTCTGTTAGTCCCGGTTCATTCGTCTTGCTGGAAATAAAAGGTCAAGCAAAGTGCACTGCATTGTGCGAAACTGTATGTTGTGCAGTAGTATTTATTTCATGCATACACTCACAGGAAAAAAAAGTACAAAATCAGTCACAAAGAAATACTAATATCTACAATTTAGGTACCAATATGCACACTTCAGGCACTAAAATGTACCCACAATGTAAAATTGGGTAAATAAGGAGTTAAATGGATAGTTTATCCAAATATCTACTCACTATTATATCACTACACTCCAAACCTTTTTTTTTATTTTTTTTTATTCTGTTGAACACAAAAGAAGATATTTTGAAGAATGCTGAAAACCAGT
>CAIGQV010017835.1:24398806-24417834 GCA_903798115.1 Danio jaintianensis
GGAGGTAATGTCCGATTCCGATCGAGTCTGAAACCGCATGATCGGGCCCGATTTGCAATCACGTGATCGGATCTGGACATCCCCACATTTAAGGTTCTTTTCCTACAGGTCTATGCTTAGTTTTTTTATAAAGCGACCTATTATGCAAAAATGACTTAGGGGTAATAAAAAATAAAAAAATAAAAAAGGGTTTAAACACAGTTGTGTGGCAACAGTGTGTGAACATAGCCAGCTTTTAATGGTTAAAAAAAGAAAAGAAAAAAAATATATATTTTTTATAATCTTTATCATTTTTATAGGGGGAAAGCCCTGCCCATTAGAGACAATCTCTCCCTCATTAGCATAAACAGCCCTGAGTGAGAAGCAGCCGCCCGCTATTAGAGATTTCACGGCGTAGCTGCCTTAATCACATACAACTAAATAGAGAAAGCTTTGGTGAAAATTAAGGGAATATTACATAGACTGCCTTCTTCTGAGACACTTCTTTTGACATTTTCAGTCTTGGAAAGGTATTTAAATAATTCCTATCCCTTCATAATTAATTACATGAATTTCTGTGATTTAGCTTTGAATTTACAACATATTTGAATTCTAAAAGATTGTACAACTAATTCCAGTGTAATAATTTCTCTGTTAAAATTAAATAACCATCAGCGTAGATATCATCTTTGGAGTGAACAGGCCTTAAGTAAGCCCAAAAACCCATAAAAAACAACCATAAGAATCTGCATTTTTATTATTTAAAGCACTGCGGTATGAGTGCTTACTTTATGTATGTCATTGAGGTGGAAACTCTTTAAAACTACCTTCAGGGTGTAAAGAGTTCAGACAGGACAAAACAATACATCAATGTCACAAATGCACTAGTGCTTGTAATGCCCAACAATCAGCCATCAGGACAAACCTTGGAATCCAACACTACAAGCAAAACACAGTATAAAACATCCCTGGGTTACAGCAGAACTCCAAGACTGATCATAATTCCATTTGTGGATCCTTCCAGCATTGACATTTTAAAGTGTGAACAGCTCAGGAAGTTTTCCCACAAGTTTTCCTCTACATTTGCTAATGATTCATTAAAAAAAAAAATTGACTCAAAAAGTCTCCAGAATTTTGAGAGTCTAATGTTTCTTGAGTATAAACAGTTGACATCAGAATTATTAGCCCTCCTTAATTATTAGCCCCCCTGTATATTTTTTTCCCCAGTTTTTTTCACGAAATGACGATTTTTTTCAACACATTTCTAAACATTATAATTTTAATAACTAATTTCTAATAACTGATTTCTTTTATCTTTGCCAAGATGACAGTACATAATATTTAACTAGATATTTTTCAAGATGCTAGTATCCAGCTTAAAGTGACATTTAAAGGCTTAACTAGGTTAATTAGGCAAGTTAGGGTAATTAGGCAAGTCACTGTATAATGATGGTTTGTTCTGTAGACAATCGGAAAAAAAATATTGCCTAAGGGGGCTAATAATATTGACCTTAAAATGGTTTTTAAAAAAATTAAAAACTGCTTTTATTCTAAGCGAAATAAAACAAATGAGACTTTTAGGAATTACTGTAAAAAATTCCTTGCTCTGTTAAACATCATTTGGGAAATATTTAAAAAAGAATAAAAAATGCACAGGAGGGCTAATAATTTTGACTTCAACTGTATATCAGCTACGTCACGGTGGTGCAATGGGTAGCACGATCGCCTCACAGCAAGAAGGTCACTGGTTCGAGCCTCGGCTGGGTCAGTTGGCATTTCTGTGTGGAGTTTGCATGTTCTCCCTGTGTTCATGTGGGTTTCCTCCGGGTGCTCCAGTTTCCCCCACAGTCCAAAGACATGCGCTATAGGTGAATTGGGTAAGCTAAATTATCCGTAGTGTATATGTGTGAATGGGTGTATGTTTCCCAGTGAAGGGTTGCAGCTGGAAGGGCATCCGCTGCGTAAAACATATGCTGGATAAGTTGGCGGCTCATTCCGCTGTGGCGACCCCGGATTAATAAAGGGAATAAGCCGAAAAGAAAATGAATGAATGTATATCAGCATCTTGCCCTCATAGCAGCTATATTATTGTGTGATGATAATATGATAATCTATGATAGATCAAGACATGAAGCGTGTGCTGAACAACAAACATTATAAAAGCTTTTAGATGGACATTTGGATTAAACCAAAGTTGTGTAAGCTTATTGTAGAGACTAACTATCCTTCCACTGAAGCACAAGTAGTTAAGGTCAATATTATTAGCCCCCTTAAGCAATATTCTTTTTCCGATTGACTACAGAACAAACCACTGTAATACATTGACTTGCCTAATTACCCTAACTTGCCTAGTTAACCTAGTTAAGCCTTTAAATGTCACTTTAAGCTGAATACTAGCATCTTGAAAAATATCTAGTAAAATATTATGTACTGTCATCATGGCAAAGATAAAAGAAATCAGTTATTAGAAATGAGTTATTAAAACTATTATGTTTAGAAATGTGTTCTTTCCGTTCTAAAAATCTTCTTTCCGTTAAACAGAAATTGGGAAAAAAATATACAGGGGGGCTAATAATTCAGGAGGGCTAATAATTCGATAATATGATAATATATGATGGATCAAGACATGAAGCATGTGCTGAACAACAAGAATCATTATAAAAGCTTTTAGATGGACATTTGGATTAAACCAAAGTTGTGTAAACCTATTGTAGTGACTAACTATCCTTCCACTGAAGCACAAGTTTGAAGTACCAACTTCAGTCCAAACATATTTTTGCAGATGTTAGCAAAATGCCGGCACCAAGACAGCATCAACTAGCCGTGTTCATCAAAGGACAGTCTGTCAACTACAAAGTGAACCATCACTAAATGGATATCCACAGACTGCAGACCCATCAACATTGTTCAGGATAGTACCAGACCGTACCATCAACGGGAACTATTGTTACGAGAATACATGTACTGTACGATATTGAAAAAGCTAAAAAAGTGAGTCAGTTTGCAAAAGACACTTCCATTGCACTTACTGGAGACCACTGGACATCATTAACCAAAACTAACTCTGACAGAAACTTACAGCACAGCTAATCAATGACAACTGACATATGCACCTACAGTGGGTGAAATAAGTATTGAGCACTTCATGTTTTTTCCTGGGAATAATATTTGTAAAGGAGCTGTTGACATGGTATTGAACCAGATTTTGGTAAAAACCCAAACAATACAAACATATAAATAAAACAAAACAAAAAATATGAAAAATGTGTTATGTATAATAACAATGGAATGACAAGGAGAAAGTACTGATCTGTTGAAACATATTTAATACTTTATATATAAAAGGTTTTGTTTTGGTGATGGCAGCTTAAAGACGCCTCTCATATGGAGAATACGTCACATGCATTGCTCAGCTGTGATTTTTTCACAGACTTCAACAGAGTGTAAAAATCTTGATGGTTCTGTGGGTCTCGTCTATCAAATCTGATCTTTATTTTGTATTTTCTATTGGATTTGAGTCAGGTGATTGGCTGGGCCATTCTACAGCTTGATTTTCTTTCTCTGAAAGCATTTGAGAGTTTCCTTGGCTGTGTTTTGGATCATTAGGTACGTTTCCATCCACCTATTTTTATGCGCATTTTGGATATGCGCATAAAAAATCGGTTGATGGAAACGCTAAGATGCGCATAAATTTTGGAAATGCGCATAAAAAATGTATGCGCATAACTGAGTAGGATAAACTTTTTATTCGATAAGAAAAGATGCGCATAAACTGCGATGGAAACACTTTTACCGAACAAATTCCAGTATGTGCATTAAAAAAAGGTCATGTGATTTGGTTATAAGAGATCATGTGATGATAAAAATGTGTGTAAATGGACAAACCAGCAGGCTGACCACATTGTAAAACATCTGAAATGTTGTTTTGGTCATTCTAAAATGCCTTAAGCATTTCAGTATTAGTGTTATTATATTATTAATGACCTCCAGAATTGTTAAGTGCGTCTGTGCTCCGCGTCTCACGCCTTCAAACGCAACCACGCGTTCACTGCGCGTCAGCATTGTCTTCTGAGGCGCAAGTCATTTATTAAATGAAGAAAAGATTCACGCAGCTTCTCCTACCTCAGCAAATTCCGTTTTTACTGTTGATATTTGGCGCCATTTAATCAGGAAGTGACGATTTTGTTCTCTTTGACTCGTTGGATGGAAACGCTGCTTTATTCGCACATCTTTTATGCGATATTCCAGTTTTGCGCATTAAGTTAATTCGCATTTTTGGATGGAAACATAGCTAGTGTCTTGCTGAAATGTCCACCCTGCTTTCATCTTCATCATCCTGGTAATGTAGATGTTGAACTGAAGCAGCTAATATTCATTTACAATGATGAAGGGCAGAGGGTTGCTGAAGAACTACTAAGAGATTTCAGCTGCTGTCTGGGCTTTCACTGCCTTTCTACACCTCCCTTTCTTCATGTGTTCAATACTTTTCCCTGCGTCATTTTATTTTATTGCACATAACGTCCTTTGTAAACTAATTAGATTTGTTTGCTTTGCATATATGGATTCTTTTGGTTGTTACCAACATTCAGCAAAATTTCAAGCCAACGGCACCTTTAGAAAAATGTTTTCTGAGAAAAATGGTGACATGTTCAATACTTATTTCCCCCACTGTATTCACTTGAAAAACTTAAAAATAATACATTATGAGAATAATAAGATAATAAAATAACTAGGATCTGCTTCCTTAAACTAGATTGTTAAGTATTTCTTTATATCAACACTGCACAGCCCTAATATATATAAAACAAGATTTTTGTGTATTTCTGCAGCAAAACACAAGAACTGAAGCACATAATGTTATATGTTTTGTCAAAAAGCTGTCAAAAAATAAAAAATCTAACATTTTAGGCAACAAAAAAATGCCCCTGCAAATTCTTGGAGGGACGGATTTGTCATCTCTTGGATATCTGCAGAACTGAGCAAATCCAGTCCATTCCTGTGACTGTAATTATTTAGTAGTGAGAGGTGCTTGCCCTGAACATTTCTGTGCACTTTCTCTCTCTCTCCGATGGTGTTGGATGCCTCCTCTGGCTGTGACTGACCTCTGCCTGCCGATAGAAGACAGCTAAACAGCAGTGTGTGGAGACCAGAGCTGAAGTCATTATCTGAGCTCAATCAGGCCCAGAAGCCATCACACCTTCCACAGGAGAGAGGGAGAGAGGGACGGAGGGAGAGAGGGAGGGAGAGAGAGAGAGAGAGAGAGAGAGAGAGAGAGAGAGAGAGAGAGAGATCAAACATCTTTATTTAACAAAAGAATTGGTCACATAAACCAGTTTTCACAAAAAGTCCCTCACTTAATAAAAAAAGGTGCAAACTGAAGTTCATTTTCAAATATAGAACACAAAACTCCTCTATGACACCATATTTTTTCAAAAACATTTAAAAAGTCCATAGCTTTATAAAAACGAAAATCAATTAAAAGCCTCGATTTTATCATAGCGGTAAACACCTTCTCAACAGTACATTCAAGATTCTGCTCAATTTTATCCCGCCTACTTATGTAAATGGCCATTTTGGCTGTACCCAAGATGAAGTTTAACAACTGCCATTCACTTTGACGCTTCTGAACATATTTAAAACCCAAAATAAAAGTATGCACAGAAAACTTCTCATTAAAACAATAAAAAAAAATGTTGCAAAACCTCAAATAAAGGCTTAAGTCTTGGACAATATGCAAATGCGTGAAAAACAGTTTCTCTCTGAAAACAAAAGATACATTCACTGCTAACATCCGGATTTAAAACAGAAATAAAAGCATTAACAGCAATAATACCATGCAGAATTCGCCACTGTAAATCTCCAGCTCTTTTAGTTAACGGTGGCTTGTAAAGTGCTCTCCACTCTGGTCTTACATTGTTATTCATCATAAAAACAGTACGCCATGGTGTATCCAGTCTTTCATGTAATCCCTTTTTGTTAAAAGATTTTACACAGGCTTGATACATTCTTTTTCCTTTGCTTTCACACAAATCTATACTTGTCACCTTTTCTGATTCTAGCAAAAAGCCTGTATAATCATCTAAATTCTGTGAAAGCAGAAGATTGGGAAAATTGTCTTTCTCATTAGGGGTTAATTCCCCTTTACAATACCCCTGAAGCATTTTTAATTCTTCCGTTGTAAAAGCAGATCGTAACTTCTGTAATCCTCGTGTAACAATTCGAACGGATTTGACTCCTAAAAGAGTAGCTACATCATCAGCTTTTTCAAAAGTTGGACCAGCCACTTTGATTAAACATCCGATCGTTACAATCCTGGATTTAAAGAATGCTTCCGTCAGAGCCCCAAAACCACCTAACATGTCCAAGCGTGGTCCATAAATCAGTGGTTCCTTCAATAGCCAGAATAAAGATGATGCAAAGTCAGTCCTTTTCACTTGAAAGAGGTCCCAGACTTTAAAAAGGTTCCTGTAGAAAACTGGCATCCTGGATGTGTGAATTTTTTGGGGATTTAACAGAAACAAGGACTTATCCAAACATAGTCCTTCAACAGTCTTTAAAATCATACTGGCCACTGGCCTCCAGCTTAAATTCTCTGGACCAGTAAGAAAACGCTGTATAAATTGTAGCCGAAAAGCTGCAGTCCTACTTTGTAGATGTACAAGTCCTTGTCCTCCTTTTTCCTTTGGTAAATATAAGACATTATGTGGTACCCAATGCATTTTGTCCCAAAACAAATCTATCAAAATGGATTGGATTTTCACAAGTAAACATGCAGGGGGTTCAATACAAGCCAATCGGTGCCATTAAGAAGAGGCCACCAAATTATTAATAATAAGGGTACGTCCTCTATATGATATATTTTTTAAAATCCATTTCCATTTCATTAAGCGACCTTTCAGTTTTTCAGTTAAACCCTCCCAATTTCTTTGAACAATCGTTTCATCTCCTAAAAACACTCCTAAATATTTAAAACCATCTTTCTTCCAAATTAACCTATTCGGGAGTATTGGTACCCTTCTTTCCCATTTACCAACTAAAACTGCTTCACTTTTACTCCAGTTAATTTTTGCTGAGGAAATTATTTCAAAATTCCTTAAAGTTTTTAATAATGTATCCACATCATTCTGCTTATTTAGTACAATGACAACATCATCAGCATATGCTGATAAAACTAAAGTGCTTTTACAGACTTGTAAGGAAACTCCTTCTAAAACTCTTCTCAATTTATTTAACAGTGGTTCAATTGCCAGTGTGTAAAGTATACCAGACAGAGAACACCCCTGTCTTACCCCACAACATACTTTAAAAGGAGCACATAAGCCACCGTTAACTCTCAGTACACTCTCAATGTCATTATATAAAACTTTTATATATCCAATAAAATCAGAACTAAAACCAAATGTTTGTAACGTTTTCCACAAATAATCATGTTCTACACGATCAAACGCTTTCTCTTGGTCTAAGGAAATCAAACCCATATCTATACCCAGAATTTTAGAAACATCAAATAAATCCCTTATTAAATGAATGTTATCAAAAATTGATCGTCCAGGCACACAGTAAGACTGACCAGGGTGGATTACTTCCTCCAACACCCTTCCTAATCTAGTAGCCAGCACTTTTGAGAGCAATTTATAATCGCAGCACAACAAAGATACAGGTCGCCAGTTTCTCATGTCTCTCACATCACCTTTTTTTGGCAAAAGGGTAAGGACCGCTCTTCTACAGCTCAGCGGCAGAAGCCCTCCGACTAAACTCTCACTGAGAACTGTTAGCAGATCTCTCTCAGAGAGAGAGAAAGAGAGAGAGAGAGAGAGAGAGAGAGAGAGAGAGAGATCCTGCACAGCTTCTGTCAGATCTGGGCCCTGACCGTTAACCCTAATATTCCAGAAAAAACCCAGATGTCAGGGGAAGAAACACAGCTTCACCCTTGGTATGACAAAAATTGAACCTGCCACAAGCTACACATACCTTGGGTTGAAAATAAGTGCTAATGGAAGACTAAATTTGGCTGTGAATGAACTGAAAGAGAAAGCAAGAAGGGCTTTTTACGCCATTAAAAAATCAACACAAATAGAAATTCCAGTTGGAATCTGGCTCAAAATTTTTCAGTCTGTGATTGAACCTATAGTGCTATACGGGAGTGAGGTGTGGGGTCCTCTCCTCAGTCATGAGTTTGATAAGTGGGATAAAAATCCAATTGAAAGCCTACATGCAGAGTTCTGAGCATCCTCAGGGTACAGAGGAACACACCCAGCAATGCATGCATGGCAGAATTAGGCCAGTATCCTCTACTCATGCGCATTGAGAAACGGGCCATCAAATTTTGGAAACTTCTTATCATTTTAAAGCCCTCAAAAACCAAGAAATGGACACTGAAAAAAGCCCCCTAATTCAGATGGTCCTGAAGCTGCAAACACAAACCAACATAGCAAATATGACTAACAGCAGGCAGCATCAGGACACGGACATCCAGAGAATTAAGCCCAATCAAATGATAAATGCACGAAAAGAAGAGTATCTGATTTACTGGAATGAAGCAGCAGGAAAACAAAGTAAACTTAAATGTTATTTAGACTTAAATAGAGATTATACGACAGCAACATATCTGAGTGCAGTAAAGGACAGTAAATTAAGAGCAACACTGACCAAATACAGGCTGAGTGCTCACAGTCTGACAGTAGAGACGGGCCGATACAGACAGAACTGGCAACCCAGAGAGAGCCGCATCTGCCCACACTGTGCCCAGGCAGAGGTGGAGACGGAGGAACATTTCCTCACCCGCTGCACAAACTATCAGCACATCAGAGAAACATTCTACCCCAAACTCCAGAGCACTTACCCTCAATTCACTGAGGTAGACAATACAACACAACTGCAATATTTACTAGGGGAAAAAACTGACTGTGTCCTTCTAGCGGCACAATACATTAATGCCTGTCGTAAAAAGAGAGAGGAGACCAATAAAAACATCAGTGATGCGTTAGCAAACACACACGCACGCACACGCACACACACACGCACACACACACACACACACATCTAGATTATTATAAATTAATCATTGTAAATATACTGATTATTTTTGTTTTTATTACTGTTTTATCCTAAAATGTTGATCGTTAAATGTAGTGTATTCTGATCTATTTTTTATAAATATATATATATATGAATAATATGATATAAATGAATATGATATATTGAATTATATATGATATATTGAATAATAATATGATATATTGAATAATAATAATATGATATATTATTTATTTAATTATTATATGTATATAGAGAGAAAGAGACTTTTCTCTAGGGAAATATTATAGCGTAAGAAATATCGATATTCCAATAGTCAACAGCAATATCACATATTTCCCCAGTATCGTGCAGCCCTAGTTAACATTTATACATACATTCAAACTAAACATTATAGTTACATGTTACATTTACAAGAAAAAAAATAAAAAAATAAAATAAAAATAAAATATATATATATATATATATATTACTAGCAGGTGCAAGACACTATATATAGTTCATTTATGTAAGAATAGATAAATAAATTAAACTGTGATATGTAATACACAAAAACTCTTAATACAAATGGACGAAAAACCAACAGAACGTGAAGAAGCCAACATAGGCTAATTCTGAAAACGCAGCCCTATATACGTTTCTGGAGATCCCAAATGATGCAGCCAGAAGTAAGTATGGCTCCATTTCATTTTTAAAACGAACGCTACGGGGCAATATTACGTTGTTCCTTCTCACGCTTACCAGCTGACCGCTTACCTCCGTATGGACGGCTTTCCAGCTGTTACCAGTTTGTCCGGTTAGCTCGCCATGTACGTCGGTGAACTTGAGACGCAAAGAGGAGTTCACCACGACGACGGGGTTCGAGTCCGGTGAGGAACGGTTCCAGAAAGAGGGTAAGACAAAAACAGAATCCAAAAAATAAATTGTGATTGAGATTGTGGTAAAATCTGAAAACATGGTAAAAATCAGGCGAGGGCTTTTCTTTTTCTGGATTGCTTTTTAAAATTGTCGGTTGGGTTTAGGGAAGTGGGTGGGCGCTGGTCAATCTGTGCTTTTGAAAATACTATTGGTTGGGTTTAGGGAAGGAGGAGGGTGGGTCATTCGATCAGTCAGTCAGTCAGTCAGTCAAACAGTCAGTCAACACCGGCCTCTGGTGGATTTACGTGAGAACAGCAGGCGCGAATGGCACTCGCGAGAAAAATTTGAGATCTCAAAAAGCGTACACAGCAGCCTCTGGTGGATTCGCGAAAACAAAAACTGCAAAAAAACGTAGCTCCTGGGACGTATTTGCCGCTCTCCAGAAATGTATATAGAGGTACATTTTCAGGAAGAAGCTGCTGCAGGGAGTCTGGAGAAATACTGAAGCTCAGATTTTATGAATTTGGTAGACAGCAGAGGATTTTGATTGATTGTAATCCGTTACACACTGTAGCTTTCTATCCAAATTTTCTGACATAAAGGTGAATTTGTTAAGACAATGTTTAACTGTGAAGCAACTGGAGAGTTCTTGTCATATTGTATTACCATTTTCTAAACGGTGATAATGTGAGAAATGCTGAATTTGTCTTAATAATTTTTGGGTCTGACTGTCGGTTTTATTTGTCAACATTTTTTTATCAGCTCTAAAAGTGTCATCACTGTTAGTTCTAATATAGTTAACTAATATAGATAACTAACGTTAATAAAATGAAACAAATGTTTTTAGTGCTAACCTAAAAAAAATCACTAATATATGTGTGCAAAATGAATTCAGCTTTTTTACTGAAAAACAAGTCAATAACACTGACTGAAAGAACTAAACAAATGCAAAAACAAGTGTGGCAAGCCATGCACTAAAGTTTAAAACTTTAGTTTGAGAAAGTTTGGAAAAGAATAATAATGGCCATTACTTATACTGGGATTAAGCAGAAAAAGACAATCTTGTCCAGCATTTCCCTTATGAATGAACTAATGGGGGTGGAATGAGAGATCGGATGAGGCAGACTGTGGAGGAGATGACGAAAGAGTGGAAAATAGGCTGGTGTTCAATAGTGCTTCAGTGATTATGCTTATAGGAAGAGCAGGCCAGAAGAGAAAGCGGAGGTGCCAGGACACAGATGCCCATCAGAATGAGTCGTCATGGTGATGCACACGCAAACATAACAAAACAACTGCACAATTCACTATACTTTCCACTATATAGAAGAAAGTGCTTGTCTAAACATGCATTTAAATGGGTAGTTCACACAAAAAATATATATATATTACAAATTATCTTCTTTACTATTTAACAGAAGTAAGACACTCATGAAGGTTTGGAACAAATAAAGGGTGAGTAAATGATGACAGAATTTTCATATTTGGATGAACTATCCCTTTAAGTACCACAGCTGTAGCATGAATGAATTAAATGCAGGGACTTTTAATTTTTAATAAGCCAGCTCAAGTGCTTCCGGTGAACTGTCATGCCATTTTAAGATCTATTTTTATTTAAGGTTTTAAGTTTAGATCTGGTTTATTTAAAATTAGTGATCTTCACTGCCTGATTGAGATACGATATAAAGTGGGTCTCGGAACGGACAAGAAGCACTGCATTAAATTACATTGTTCTGTGCCATGTCTTTAAAATGTGGAATTAACAGGAGATGATACAATGTAAAAAAAAAAATTACTGGGTTCCACACAATCTATTTGTGTTGGGACAGCATGAAGGAATTAAGTTAACATTAGCTTTTACAAATGTAAGTGGATTGAACATAAAACAATTAAGAACTGTGTTGTTTCAGCTCATTTAAAAAAAGTAGTTTGAACAAACATCAAGCGTCATTTATTGAGTGTGCACTGTAAAAAAATGCTGGGTTCCACTCATGTTGTCCCAACAGAAATTAGGTTTACTTATTCATTTTTACAAATGGAAGTGGATTGAACATAAATCAATTAAGTTGTCCCCCAAAAAAGCAATAATTGTGTTGTTTCAGCTCATTTTAAATTAGTAGTTTGAACAGCAAACGAACAGCGGCAATACCCTGGTTTTTGTGCACTATGATAAAGTTAATACCTAAAAGAAATCTGGAAATATGAATATGACAATCATACAGTTCTGTGGAGAGTGGAGATGCACATATGTTACTTATTAAACTATGCATTTGGATCTATTTATTTGTTGTGTGCTTGTTTTTGCTTTTGGTAATGTTGCTTAACCATGCAATTTATTGATCGTATTGTAGTTTTGCGAAATTTATAAAAGTGAACGGCATATAAGCAACGGTTACAAATGCTAAACCAAAAAGAATTTCCGGATTTAGTCAACTAGTCGCATCTAAAATTATTTTCCTTGTCATGACCCAGTGCACTGATTGATTGAAAGCCTAAAGAAATGTACATGACGATTGATCATGCAGCCCTACTTTGTGCATAAATAAAAAAATTGCCATTAAATGTGTCATATGTTATTCTGATCTACAACACATGAAACTGATGAAAGAGCCTAGGCCTGCACGACTAATCATTTTTAAACCAAAATAGTGAAAAATGTTGCGATTTTCAAATCACAATAGCTGCGATTATTTCCATGCGCTATCAAATATGGTAACAAGCATATCGTTTTTGAAAGTTCTGATAGTTCGTAAGCACATTATCCTGAACAATGTGAAAAATGTAACACAATCTAAATGTAAAGGTTTTAACAGTTCTGTCTAGTTCTTGAATCTGATTGGCTGAGAGCCATGCGATATTCTGCAATAACAGCACTCGTACAGCCTCTTCACCCTTGTGTATTGCTCCGCCCACATAGAGTGACAGCAGATCAATAAACTCACTACAGTTTGACAAATATTGCAGCTGTTGGACAACATAATGTACTTTTGAGGTTTTTTTAGGTGAGAATGTAGTTGTTTAGATTGCAACTATGCAGTTTATTTATAAGGACAGTGCCTATTTTAAATATTTATAATTTCGGAAATTCAGTGAGTTGGTGGCCATCAGCCCGTCTTACTGTTGACGTTAAGCCACAAGATGGCGACAGAGACCGCATAATAAGTCCTTAAGGAAGAAAACTCTGCTGATCAAATCATTATAAAACAGGTAAGCGACATTCTAAGTCGATCTCTCTCTTTTGTATCTTGTAGTGCTGTATTTATACCACAGTAATCTGGTAGTGTTTGCTTTGCTTTGGCTTTTTCTGGGTTAATTATTGTGATATCCCGATTGCAACAGAAATACTGGGAAATCTCTATAGACTGATGGTATTTCGTGCAGTTCAGCCTTATAATCTTAAAATGTGAGCAAAATTAACTGTTTTGTCATCACTTTAGACATTACGCTAGAGACGTGTGAATGAGTAACAGTTTCTGCTGTACTGACGTCAGCTGCAGATGTGAATGAATGGCAGAAGAAGGAAGTTCCTCATACAAAAAAGATTTTTGAGACTCTCTGTGTTAGATTTTTTTTTTTTTTGTACACACGATTATGCCGTCGAACTGTTGTATAAACGCAATATCACACTCGTAGCAGTGCGATATGGCTGTATGGCATATACAGCCATATCGCACTGCTACTCATGTGATATTGCTCATCTATAATAAGATTTTATATATAACTCATTTCATTGAATTTAAAATACTTCTTAATTTGCCATGACAACTGACAACTTTATTGAAAAAAATGGCAACAATGTTTAAGAGGTTTTAAATAAACAGTAGCATAGTGTAACGTACTTCGTGATTATACTTGATCTTTTTTTGGTGCTGTTGAAACCAGCACATCAAACCTGTAGCTCTTTTATAAAATGACAGTAAATCACATTTAAATTGCAAATCGCAATTTTGATCAGATAAATTGCAATTCGATTTTTTCTCCAAATCGTGCAGCCCTAAAAGAGCCTGTATTGTAATGTCACTGTGTCATAGGGATTTAAAAAAAATACACTAATTTCCAATAAGAAATATCCTATTTTGCAATTAACCAAAATGTTAATGTGCAATGAACTGGACAGTGCGCTGCTGTTCTTTTTCTGTCCACATTTACAGAAAACAGGGAAGGTCAAATGGACTGTGAAGCTCATTTGTTATGAAGACACTGAGGTAGAAAGTCAATAGAACAATGACAGAGAGGTTACAACAGGACAACAACAAATCTACAGTTCGGCTCCATAATAAACTCCAGCTATTAGATATACAGTGGCATATCAATAAATTTCAGCTATAGCATTTTACCAGACAGCTTTAAGACTCACTGAGAAAAGAGATGTCCATATGATTACATGAAGACATTGGATTTCGGAGCATCATGTGATCGGGCAGATTAGAGGTGTGAACGTCAAATGCATCCCCCCTCCCCACCGCCCCCCCAAAAAAAGCGAGAAACAATAATTCTGCTCTGAAACCTAATCTCTTCAGCAGAAATTACAGCTATTTATAGGCACTGGGTTTATTTAGCTCCTTCTGTGGCCACAACATCAATACATCCTCAGGGAGTAAGTCAAATCAGCAGAAAAACGACTGGAGAATCACCCACGAGGTCATTATTTTTGGATTCCGCGCGCGTTAAATAGTAACTCACTATAAACGCTTTCGTGCCAGATTCGCTCTCCTGTTTCTGATCTCCGGCTATTGAGATATATGACAGAGCACGAATTAGGATCAGTTGCACATTCTGTCCTTTTTTTATCAAAGCTTTAAAGCTAAACAAACACACTAATGATAGGTTTAACTTCCAGTAGACCTCCATAAATGGAAAGGCGACAGTGATGCTAAAAAGGACTTCTCTGTTAGATATACTGTATATGAAGCATCTACAGGTTAAATGGACCACCCGCTCGCAAACAGAAAACTAAAGAGAAAGTCACAGGTTTATTGCTCTAAAGCAAAGAGAGAGAGAGAAAGAAACAATCTTCAATTTACATACTTTCAGTATGTGATTTAAAACTACTATGTTATGAGATATGTAAATATGGAGTCACATTATGAATAATATAGTGAAAATCCTAATGCACCTGGTGCCTTAAAGGGACAGTTCACCTAAAAAAGAAAATTCTGCCATCATTTAGTCTCGCTTCGAACATTTTTTGAGTTTCTTTCTTTTGTCAAACAGAAAAGCAAATATTTAGGAAAATGCCAGAAAACTAACTATCGACATACTTGTTTTTCCTACCATGGAAGTCAATGGTTACAGGTTTTTAGCTTTCTTCAAAATATCTTTTTTGAGGGTGAGTAAATAGTGTTCACTTAAAAAAAAAAAAAAAACGTTCACTTTAATTTAAAAATACTTGTACATTAATTACATCTGAGTTATTCTAGACACAATTTTTTCCCAGAATTATTCATTTTGTCACCTCTGATATCTTCTTTTCTCTTCTTTTCATATAAGGCTTTATTGATATTCAATCCCAAAAGCATTGCAACTAATTTTGGGAGAGAAGACAATCAAGATGGTGGAGAAAGTTGGCAATATTGAGAAAAAAGTGAAGAAAAAAAAAACTGTACACATTTTTAGTGGCCATCTTTAAGCCACTAATAAAAAATGGCACTCTAAAAATGCTGGGTTGTCACTGGGTCAAATATGGACAAACCCAATGTAGGGTTCATTTTTTAATTAAATATATTTATTACACTTACACTATATTTATTTTATGCAAACACTGCAGAAAAGTGTATATTTGATTTTGTTGTTATTTGCATTTGTGGGACAAAATATATATATCTACAAACTTTTACAAACAAGAACCTGTGTTAAAGTGATTTTGTACACCTTTTTTTCCCTTTTGAGTGTGGAACAAAGTGTCTAAACTATATTTGCAGTTGTAACTGGTGTTTTTTCTTCTGTGAGTTATCTGGAAACCTTCTAAACGTTAAGCTTATTTATAAAAAAATGTTTTAACAGTTGTTACTTTTCTGTCTGGCGCCCGAAATTTTGAGAAAATAATAATTATTCGCTTTTGGTGCCATGCCACCGTTACATTACACTGCATTTTTTTAGTATCCATGCTTACTGAACCAATAGATGGCCACTGAAAATATGTGTACAGTTTTGTTTTTTGTCAATATTGCTAACTTTCTCCACCATCTTGATTTTTCCCCCAAAATAAGGCTTTAGCTATTTTAAAGTCTGTCTTTAATTTAGAAGCAACATTGGTTGTTTTAACCAAACTTTGAGTAAAATGTGAACAAACTCAATGGTTAGGTTAATTTTATAATTATAAATTTAACCCAATGGTTGGGCTTTTCCATATTTTACACATATTTTGATTAAAAGAACGCAGCATTTATTACAGCATTTTATCAAAAAGAGGAATTCCTTTATCTTTACAACATTACAGCAGAAAATAAACATAAATGAACATCTCACATCCCATGCAGTCTCTCAATTTAAATACATTTTAAAGCTTTTTGTAATTCAGATTCTAAACAATATATATAATATATATATATATATATATATATTCTTACAGTATACACAAACCGACTGAACTTAAACCAAAAAGACTTTCTCAATTGAACAGCACTGAAAGCACAATGAAAGTTTTTGTTTTTCCACACACTGCAGTGTGAAACAGACAGAAAAGGTTTGTACCCTTCCCTCTTAGATGTGTAAATTAAATGTTATCACCTCTTTGCATATGACAGCATGGGTTGCCAAATGTAATTGTACTCACAGTCGTGACATCAGTAACATGCAATTTTTCAATGTTGTTTCTATATTTTTAGAATATACTGAGAGATTTGTGTTGTATATATACATGTTGTATATATACATATACAAGAGTAAAAATGCTTATTGTGCAAGTGCTGCACAAACTAAGGTCATTTAAAGTAACACTGCACTTTTTTAAAGAGTTAAACAGTTGAGTTTTACCATTTTTTAATCCATTCAGCCAATCTCCAGGTCTGGCGGGAGTACATTTAGCTTAGCTTAGTTTAGCTTAGCATAGATCATTGAATCGGATTAGACTATTAGCATCTCGCTCAAAAATGATCAAAGAGTTGCAATTCTTTTCTTATTTAAAGCTCGACTCTTCTGTAGTTACATTGTGTACTAAAACTGATGGAAAGGCACTGACTTTTTTCATTGCGCATAATAATTAGTTCCTTAATTATTATGCAGGAATGAGAGTATAGTTCCTAGCCATATTAGCCTTATAGAAAATAGCTAATTTTAATTTTCTGTCAGTCTTAGTACGCAATGGAGAAGATTCAAGTTTTAAATAGGAAAATTATCGAAAAGCTTTGGAGTGAGACGCTAATGGTCTAATCTGATCCAATGATCTATGCTAAGCTAAGCTAAAAGTGCAGACCAGCATAATAGATTCACAAATAGTAAAACTCAACTGTTTAAGTCTATGGGACTTTCCCAAAAGAAAAAAAAAGTGGTGTGTTCCTTTAAAGGCAAATCTCTTTAATGAATTTACAGTCACATCACAGTCTGTTCCGTTGAAGTTAAGACCTTGTAAATGCAATCATAAACATGTTTCTTCTGACCTGTACTTTTGGCCTTCTCTTCACATGCCAGATGGTCCGAACTGGCAACAGTCTACGAGAAATAAAACTTTTGATGCTGTTCTCATGTTTGTGCTCTCGGCTCATAAACTGAAGCACTGATATTATATTAAAGTGAAGCATATGGAGCATACAGATGCCAAAAGCAGCTGATCTCAAGTTTGCAATTCTTTTTAAAAGGGCAGGTGGTGTAAACAATCTATGAGGGACTGAAGGAGGAACATATATTTCCCATATCCTATTCTCCTGCAATTTTTATGCACTTTCCATTAATAAGTCATCATAAAATCTTATACAGCCTTGATGAGGAAATGGTAAAAGCCAAGAGGCAGCTTTGTGTTTCCGCTGGTCATGTGCTGTGCTTTCAGTGCATTTGTGAACAGTGTTACTTAATACAGTGTTACGTATTTATATATGCTTGCAATTTATTATACTTTATGTAAACACTGCACAGAAAAAGACTTGATCATACCAATTTATCTAAATTAATGAAATGATCCGAATGAATGATCCGTCTTTCGGATGAGACATTAAACCGAGGTCCTGACTCTCTGTGGTCATTAAAAATCCCATGGCACTTCTCATAAAGAGTAGGGGTGTAACCCCGGTGTCCTGGCCAAATTCCCTCCATCATGGCTTCCAATCATCCCCATCCACCAAATTGGCTGTATCACTATCTCTCCACTCCACCAATAGCTGGTGTGTGATGAGCGCACTGGTGCCATTGTCCTGTGGCTGCCGTCGCATCATCCATTAATAAATTAAACACTTAATTCTTTACATTTGAGTCATAAAGGACCTTTATTTATAATTTTTTTTTAATACATATGTATCAAAACACAAAACGCTTCAAATTAATGACACCATATGCCCTTCCAGCCGCAACGCAGTACTGGGAAACACCCATACACTCTTGCATACACACACTCATACATTACGACCAATTTCATTCATTCATTCATTCATTTTCCTTCGGCTTAGTCCCTTTATTCATCAGGGGTCGCCACAGCGGAGTGAACCGCCAACTTATCCAGCATATGTTTTATGCAGCAGATGCCCTTCCAGCTGCAACCCAAGTCAAGTCAAGTTTATTTATATAGCGCTTTTCACAATGTAGATTGTGTCAAAGCAGCTTAACATAGTTCTAGTAAAGTCCAGATTTCATAGTTGAAGTTCAGTGTAGTTTAGTTCAGTGTGGTCTAAATTTCACTGCTGAAAGTTCAACACCGCAGAGCAAATCCACCGAAGCACAGCTCCACAAGTCCCGATCCGAGCAAGCCAGTGGCGAGGAAAATAAAAAAACTTCACCAATTGACGAAGTGAAGGGGAAAAAAACCTAGAGAGAAACTAGGCTCTGTTAGGCACGACCATTTTTCATCTGGCCAAACTTCCTGTTCAGAGCTGCAGTCTAGGCGCTGGAGGCTGAAGAAGCTGGACGTCCATTGTGAAGAAGCTGCAGGTGTGAGTAGGGCACCGGCAGGCGGTCAGGTTGGCCCGCAGGATCAATGTGGGGACTCGTTTATCACAGTGGTCATTCAGGAA
>CAIGQV010017835.1:24436946-24466749 GCA_903798115.1 Danio jaintianensis
AAAAAATAATTACAAGTATAAAAAATAAACATTGTTGGATTGTTATATAATATTATTAAACAAATATTTAAATATTAACACTAAGAATATTAAAATCTGATGAATAAGTAGTTAATAATAAAATAATTTTAAAAGAACAGAAATTAAAAGAACATCTTAAAAAAAAAGTATTAAAAGTACAAAAAATAAACATTGTTAGATTGTTATATAATATTATTAAACATATAATAAATATTAATAATAATATTATTAAAATCTGATTAATAATTAATAATAAAGATTATTTAAAAAGAACAGAAATTCAGATGTTTTGTATCAATTCTGATTAGTCTGCACAACAATAAATATGTAAATAAACAAAAAGATAATAATTAAATACAAAAAAAGTACAAAATACAAAAAAATCTGAATCTCATTCCAAATGAGTCTGAAGAGTAAATTATTTTCAGAATTTAATATGTTTATTTAGTCATAGTTCTTGTAGATTTGATGCAGAAAGTCAGTCAAATATACATGAAAAATAAATAACAAAAACATAAAGATGAATAATATTAAACAAAAATGTTTGACTTAATCTCTGTTTTATTCATTTTCCTTCAGCTTAGTCTCTATTTCAGAGGTCGCCAAAGCGGAATGAACTCAGGCATATGTTTTACACAGCGGATGCCTTTCCAGCTGCAACCCAGTACTGGGAAACACCCATACACACTCATTATCTCACACACACACACACACACACACACACACACTCATACACTACGGCCAATTTAGTTCATCCAATTCACCTATAGCGCATGTCTTTGAATTGTGGGGGAAACCGGAGCACCCAGAGGAAACCCACGCCAACACAGGGAGTACATGCAAACTCCACACAGAAATGCCAACTGGCCCAGCCGGGACTCGAATCAGCGACCTTCTTGCTGTGAGGTGACAGTGCTAACCACTGAGCCACTGTGCCACCTGTTTCAAATTTTATCAATCAAACAATCAATCAATCAGAGTTTGAGTTTTTTGTATCAAATTACTCCAAAAGCCAATTTTGAGAATTAGAGAATATGCCTCGCTTTGTCTAGTAAATACACCCATTATCTCAAACAAAGATGATATGTATGGTAATTATTGGTTTATTAATTTACTATCTGCACATTTGACTGAATCAAGCAACGTTTTTAAATATCCTTAGGAAGGAAAGCACTAGTTTGTGTGGGTTTGTTTTGTGTTTTTATTACACAAAGATTTTTATTAAGCTTAGGTAGTTAAACTTAAGCATTTATGAACCATATTCAATGAATCTATCCTATAAATGCATTATTTTTACATAAAAATGCATAAAAGTGCAATGCGTTATTATATACAGGGTGGACATTACACTTAGTTTGAGCAAACAGTAACGCAGAAGGAATGTCAAAGCATTTAAAGTCTCTTTTTTCCTGATGTTAAAATAGGATCAAAATCCCTGCCATTTTGAGGCCCACCGCAACATGACGTAGGAGTGCAGTTTTCCCCGCCCACAGAATTGATAGACAGCCGCGTATTAACATGTCTCCATAGTAATGCGTATAATCATATCCACAAGACGTGCGCAAAGCAACTGGGATTAAAAGAACTGTTCAACTCTCTGTGATCAGCTGCACCTCAAGAGTGAGTTTTACAAGTTTAAAACATTTTTAAAAGTGCATGTTTATAATCTGAGTTGGGTGTAACGTGTTACTAAGGAACTGTTGTCTAATTACATTTTTGGGTAAAGCAGTAATGTAATGAATTACATTTTAAATTTGTGTAATCTGATTACAGTTATTAAAGTCAATGTAATAGCGTAACATACGTTACAAATATAGTTTTTAGAAGAAAAAAAATGCTTCTTTTAAATCATGTTGTCAGTTAATGAGCATGCGCTTTTAAATTGCACGAGCTGAAATAGCTGCTGACGAGAGCGGCTGCTTCTTCAAGTGGAAATACAGACAATACTTTGATTTCATTGAGTGTAAAAATTTAAAATATTGCTGTGAAATGCATCTATGTCCAGTCTCTAAAGAACTTTCGACTGCTTTTCGACTAGCTCATTTGCATTAAAGGCACAGGCAGCAAAAACATCTACACTGTCCTAACAGCTCTAAAATCCCAGATTCAGAAAGGTATAATAAATAATCTGATGAGTATTTTAAGCTGAAACTTTACAGACACATTCTGGAGACACAAAAGACTTATCTTAAATCTTGAAAAAGGGGTAAAATAGGTGCCCTTTAAAAGTTTTTTTTTTTCCAAATTCTAATTTTCCTTTTTTCATATTACCCATAACAGGATAGACATGTTAAGTTAGACCAATATAAAATAAGTAAAAGCAGACAATTATCGAAACAGAGGCTCTCACTTACTTTTCCCAGTTGTTTTCCCTACAACTAAAGCTGACAGCCCCAAACCTTGATCACTTCTTCGACACTAGAAGTGTGGTAAAACTGACAGAGCATTTGAGACGCTGCTTGTGCTTTTAAGTGCAGGCACATAGACAAGACACCTGACAGACACATAATTAAAGAGGGAAGATCACAGGCAGCTGATGATATTGGTTTTTACTCCCGCTCAGATGAGTTCAAATTCATTTGCAGAAAGGAAGTTGCTTTGGTTTGATTAAGTGGCAGAATAAATTTACTTAAACATCCATCAATATGTGGCATCGCATTCAATTATAATACACACAATGTGCCAGCTGTCAAAGAAAAGGTCAACAGAGTTATCTGGGGGAATTAAAGGCACAGTTCGACCAAAAATGAAAATTCTGTCATCATTTACTCATCCTCATGTCGATACCTGACATTCGCTCTTCTGCAAAACACAAAAGAAGTTGTTAAACAGAATAAAGATGCTGCTGTTTTACATAAATCAATGCAGCTGCTATATAGAGATGGTTCAAATTGATAAAATACTAATTATAAAGTTACTTAAAAATTCTAGATATTTTATTATGTTGCCATGTGGTTGCTAAGGTCTTCTGAAAGTTTGTGTTGTGTTGTGCTATTGAACCCTATCATACACCTGGCGCAATAAGGTGCAAGGCATGTATGGTGCAATTTGTTGCTATTTTCAGACCAGCGCAACTGTAATTTTCAAGTTTTGCGCCACGTTGTTTAAATAGCAAATCCATTTGTGCCACTTTGTGGACCACGCCATTGACCAACTAAAAGCTGGTTTTAAAGTCCAGCGCAGAGCTCATTAGTTGTGCGTCTATGTGGGTCCAAACGCTTACACATTTCTTAATACACACAGGATGTACAGCAATATTTTAATGTTACAAAAAAATTTATTTTCTACATAAATATAAAAAACACTGCCTTCATGCCTTCTTCACCTCGCAGGGGCTTTTTCAGTTTATTCATGATAATTTGCATTTGTATAATGTTATTATTAGTAGTATTATCATATGCATATTTATATTTCTTTTAATAAAAACAAGTTTGGATTTGTCCACCTGTCAGGTTTTGGAGATGTATGCATCACCATATGGGGCATAAGAATAGGATGTGTGTTTGGATATAACTCAGTTTTTTGACCACACTTCATTATTATTGTCCATTTATTCATTTGCTGGAAATTAGAACTGAATTTAGAAATATTTTTAAAACAAATCTTTGCGCTTAAACGAAATTAAATATGTAGGCTAATGAATGTCTTCAGTGGAGTTTCCACCGTTTCCTTATCAAGGAAAGTAAAGGAGTTAAGTAAAGAGTAAAAGTAAAGTAAAGAGAAAGTAAAGAGGCCGAATGGAGGAGGCTCATTCTTTATCCTCGCGCTGCAGATGGTCTGTTTAACCGTTTTCTCACTAGTGAAGTGTTCAGTTTTTCCACTTACAAAGTCCGCCATGTAAACAGCAAGTGCGCCATGGCGTGACGCAACTGACTCTTAAAGGGAATGGGAGATGAGACTCTGATTGGTTTAATGCACGTTATGCTCAAAACACACCCATAACTCATAAAGAGAATAAGCACAGACCGTATTTTTCCATCCTTAAAATAGCAAAAGTGTATTCGAACACGCCCTTAATGCTTTAGACTTTGTGACTAGATCATTAAAATAAAGCCCATTGTATTTCAGGCATTTCTGTTGTGTAGTTATGCATTTGCTAAGGAGTTAAGATTTTTTTTATGTGGCCAATTATGTGGTTGCTAAGGTGTTTTGGTTGTTTTCAATGTGTAACGTGGTTGCTAAAGTGTTTTGTTTGTGTTTAGTGGTTGCTGAGGTGTTTTGGATGCTGTTAGTGTGTTGGAATGTGGTTCCCAAGATGTTCTAAAAGTGTGTGTAATGTCCTTAAAGGTTCAGTGAAAGTGCATTTTTTATTCGATGTTTGACGTAATCTGAAACTGAAACATGAAGAGCATATAGCAGCTCCTCCTCTTTTTAAAAATCAGCCAATAGCGTTATGTTCTCTCACAGCACTGCCAGTGAGAGTGGTTGAGCTCAAGCGCATCAAATGAAAAGCAAATGAGAAGGGAGCGTGGCATGTCAGATACTAGAGAGCATTTGATTGGTCAGATGATTTCATAAGAAAATTGAAATATGAGGTGATATCAAAAAATAATCTTTGATCCATTTAGGTTGAAGTGACAAATTGCAAACTTTGGATGTTTATATCAGGTTTATATCTTCTAAGAGAAAATTTTGTCACTGTTTTGTAGCACACTAGATTGAAGACATCCTTAAAGCTAACAAACTGATACTAACATCTAAAAATCTTTATTTCAATTTCACAGGACCTTTAAGTGATTGCTAGAGTGTTTTGCTTTTTGTATTATGTTGTTGCAAATGTTAAAAGTGCATTCTGGATGTATTTAATGTATTGTTAAGTTGTCTTAGATGGTTGCTAGGGTATGCATGATGTGTCATACAATGCACTCAAAACATTTGTTTTGCTGTTTGTTCAAACTACTTATTTAAAATGAGCTGAAACAACACAATTCTTGGTTTTTTTTTTTTTGGACAACTTAATTGTTTTATGTTCAATCCACTTAAATTTGTAAAAACTAATAAGCTGACTTAATTCCTTCATGTTGCCCCAAGACAAATAAATTGTGTGGAACCCAGCATTTTTTACAGTGTGATAAACACTCATAAATACACATCATGTATAGTACTTCCCTTGAATTGCACCATATCCACACCTGAATTAAATCTCAGATCTCAGTCCACATTATCTCTTATGCCACAGTCAAATCCCACAGACCTTTACAAATAAAAAAATAAAAAAAACATGTGGTGCTCACCGCCTCCAGCACGAGATGAATTATGTGAACTGAACCGAGACCAGAACCACATTACATCACTAATACATAATTCTGACAGGTCATCAGTCTGAACAGAAAAAAAATAAATAATAAAATAAGAGCCCCAATCCCATCACGCAGCCTGACAGCTTCAATGAAGTGATAAGTTGAGTGGTTTCTGTCACAGACATTAGCGCTTAGCACGGCTGCTGTGAGGTCTCTTGGGTCTTGCATTGTTCAAGGACGACGCTTTTCCCACAAGACACTTATATAAGCCAGGAGCAGATGGTGAGTGTGGACTCTAGAGAGCGACGCTGACGCTCTGGGACAACAAGTTTTGTCCTCTTGTAAAGGAACAGATTAACGTTGCTCCCCAACTGGAAAGATTTCGAACATCTGCAATTGATAAAAAAAAAATACAAAAAACAAAAAGATAATGTACAGTTTTATTTACATTGTATTATTGGGGGGGCACAAACAATTCCATATCTTGTCCATTGTGCACTTGAAAGTTTAAGAGAACAAAATGTAAATGTTTGAATGTATAAAATATAAATGTCACTGTCACTATAGTGCAGCGAAGGCACGCTAGGACAAGTTCGCACTTCACTCATGGGGGACCCAGGTTTAAGTTTGTCCTGGGTCATGTCCCAATCCCCTTCTCTCACCCTATTTTCCTATTTTGTCTACACTCCACTTTTCCTAAAATAAAAGGCAAATAGGCCAAAAGGCCAAAAAAAGGATAATACTAATAATCATAAATAAAAGAATAAGTACATAACAAAAATGAATGAATGAATTAAAGAGTGAATGAATGAATGAATGAATGAATGAATGAATGAATGAATGAATGAATGAATGAATGAAAAAGAAGAATTTCAATTTAAAGAAATCCAACATATAATGCACCTTTTTAAAGCATCTATAAAACCAATCAGTCCAAGTCATTGCGGTTGTTAATTCATGCTCAGCATATATAAGTACAAACCTCACAAATCTCTCTTTTAAATTCATATTTTTAATAGGAAGCTATACAATATTATATTTGTGCAGATACATTAGATTAGTCAGTACTGAAGCCAAATCTGGAGCTTATCTAACAAAATAACTTATGATAACGATCCAAAAACTAGTACACCCAAATTTATATGTTATAGAAAAATATTAAATACAAATTATAAAAAGAGGAAAAATCAAGAGAAGCAAAAAAATGGGAAAATTTAGTTGAAATTTTGTTGGTTGTAATTATTATTATATATTTTTTGCAATATTTTGCTTGAATTTAATTGTATTATCTTTCAATTTCTAAATATGTTTGGTGACTAAAATATTATTTTAATAAATATATCTGTTTAATAAATTTGCTTTGTTTAAATGCACCAAAATACATTGCCTATATTCACTGAGAAATAGATAAAAATACTCATTTTCAAAATGGGGTGTACTCAATTATGCTGAGCACTGTACATACACTGAAAAAAATAATGAATTGGATTTAATAAACAATTTTAAGTTAAGTGCAAACAATTTATATGGGCTGAATTTAAACAAGCAAATTAAGTTGAACATTACTAAATTGAATTTGTTTGTTTCAATTCAGCCCATATAAATTGTTTGCACCCAGTTACCTTAAAGGTGCAGTAGGTAATTGTCTTCAGAAACATCTTTTGTTATGCTGGTTGAAAGTCTCATCACATTCCAATTGTAATGATTAAATTAAATGATAAGTTTCAAGTAAATCAAGTAAATTGATAAGTAGCCCAAACTGTCTGTCAGCAAATGTAGATTTGTACAACTGCGCACCTCTGTTCACGTGGACACGAGTGACAGCGGTAAAAACAAATGCTAAATTAAAACTTTTTAAAATCCTGAATTAATATTGGAGTTACTTTTGCACGCTGGAGGAGGGATGACACCATGGCTGAAGTATTTCTTTTAGACAGGTAATGTTATGTTTTAAAAGTACTTTAGTCATGCAAAATATTCTGCCTAGCCTGCATTACTGAGGTGAAGTTGGTTTTATATACACATTGGTTCATTTTTGAACAATGACAACCTGTGACGTGCTCCCTCTATTATTTACCAAGCTACTCTGAATATTTGGTCTGAAATAGCATGTAAGTATAGCTTAGTAATAAGTGTAATTTCCGCACCCCGCCGGCCAAGCATTAAGCATACAGTATTCGCTTTAGGACAAAGCACGTGAGAGAGTGAGTCCAGCGATCCTTGCATGCATGAAATATTGCAAATTTTGACAAGTTTTGCTTGCTACACAACTGAAAACATGCTAGATATAATACAGTTTTTCGTTCAGAATTGTAGTTCTATAATGTCTATAATGTTTTCTAACTGGCGAATGACATGATCTAGTGGGTCTCTGTCATCTTTAATGTGCGCGTTCGTGATTTCAGGGGGCACGGCTTTGCAAGGCAGGGGAGGGATTGTGTTTCAAACATATTATGCTAACCGGTTAGCATTTAAGCAGATCGCCTACTGCACCTTTAAAACTATTTAGTAAATCCAGTTTTAGTAAATTTCAGTGTACTAAGACCATAAAACATTGGTTTATTAGAAACAATAATAATTATTATAATAAAGCATTAACTGAAAAGCAACAAAATAACTTATTTTAATGCTACTAGTCATTTAAAAAACTATAGTCACGTAAAAAATTATATCTGTCTATATACAGCACAATCAAAAAATTATCTTTGCTGTTTGTTCAAACCACTTATTTAAAATGAGCTGAAACAACACAATTATTGAGTTTTTTTTTGGGACAACTTAATTGTTTTATGTTCAATCCACTAATAAATTAACTTGATTCCTTCATGCTGTCCAAACACAAATCAATTGTGTGGAACCCAGCATGTTTTACAGTGTATGTATATCATCTAGGTTTAAAAAAAAAAAAAAAAAGGTTTAAAATTATTTAAAACTGTAAATGTTGCTTTCAAAAGCTTTTAAAACCATGCTACTCTTATAAAAAAAAAAAAAGCCACATCATTTTTTTTTTTGTTAAAATTATTTCAAACACTTCACAAATTTGTGCAATTCCTGTTCACAATCTTCTGCACATTTTTTAAAAATAAATGTAAGCATACGAGTAACTCTGTGTGCCAAGGCCAGCAAGCTTCTGTAATTTCTTACACCAGGCCACTGTATCCTGCTTTCTCCCAGATTGTATTAAATAATAACTTAGAGGGTGCATTAAACATTTAACACAGTATCCAAATGGAACGAAGCAGACATCTTAATTCAGCAGCTCCTGCTCCAAACACTGCCCTATCAAGGTCAAAGGAGAGGAAGCGTAAAGTTGGATATTAAGTCCTGGTAATGCAAATTCCACTCAGCTGCCGCCACAGACCCACCAATCGAATCTTGCACTCGCTCAGAGTCTCCAAAGAGCACTCTTTTGATCTGCGCACATGCATTTTATCCAGCACAGTAAGGCTAAAGGAGAGCGTTTATTCGGCTATCACCAGAGGGAACACGGCCAAATCAGCCCAACCCGGGATAAAACATTAATACATCAGGTGATCTCTGTACTGCATCATCAGAAACCCTCACAAATATATTCAGTTACTCAATTCGTTCATTAACATGCACGCTAAGGCATGCAACCTGATGAAGTTATTTGCCTTTTCATTGCGCGGAATTTCCAAACCACAGAAGTGCGTAATTATATTTGTAAAATATGATTATAGGACTTAAAATGCCATATTTCTTGTAGCTCAGTTGTTCGTGCATATTAACATATAAATGCAAAACAGAATACGCTGAATTTGAAAACTGAACATTACTTGTGCTGTCTCTCTTCCAGATTCGATTTTCTTTTCGAGGCTGCACTATGGTCACAAAGGTGGTCTATGTAAAAGTAATTAGTTTGAGGGTGGAATGTCACTGATTAGGTTTTAAAATTGCTGGACAGCGTCATATGGTCACTTATTGTCCAGATAAGAGTCTTGTTTTACATCAAAATGTCTTGTAAAAACATATACCAACATAAAACACACAGTAAATGTCAATCCGATTAACAGTTTAATCTTGTTGCTAGTGACACTGGTGGTCATTCAGTGAACTGCAGTCAGAACACTAACAATATAAAAAAAACAATTTAAAGGGTTTAAGAAAGCATCTGATCAATGTAGGGCTGCACAATATATAAAAAAATGATCATTATTGGGATAATAGTATATGCAAAACTGTACATACGTGTGAAAAATGTATTTTATGCACTGGTTGTTTATTTAAACCTGACCAATCAGTGGTAGTAGTAGCAGTAGTAGTAGTAGTTGTTGTTGTTATAAATATTATTATTGTTGTAATTTTTACCATTATTATTACTATCTTTACTGTTATTGTTATTCTAAGCACTAAACTTACCAATATATTAACGCTATTATGGTAACTACTGTACCTTATTCTCCACCACTGATTGGTTTTGTTCTATTATTTTATTCTATCTATCTTTTATGTTATATTTATATCTATATTATTCTTTCTTTTTGATTTTTTGATACTGTTTATGACCTATAATGATATAATTTCTGTCCACTATCTTTATCCCCTCCTCCTCAGTAGTTGCTGTTCTGCTTTGGCTGCTACTTTTTAAGTCTCGTTATAAGCTGCTCAGATTTTTTCATTAGGAAAAAAGAAGCAAAACAATGCATGATGTGCATCAATGATCAAAAACTATTTTTTGGACAAAATGTGTTCACACCACCAGGTGAAAAACAAAAAAATAGAATCATTTTAAAACATAATACAACACTGTTTCTTAACAAACCACAAATTGTAAGCCACCATAGATCCCAAATCTACAAGCTAAAATTTAAAGTTTGCCCTCTTTTTCAACTTTCACATCAATCAATGTTCAAAAACCACTTGGATTTTCCTATAATGCACATCAGCTCTTTTCTCACATAGCCTGAAGCAATTCATTCAAAGACCCAGTCTCTCTAAATCCAGCTGTTTTGAGAGCCTGCTCCGATTGGTGAAGCCTGGTTTCTCTCGAGTTTTTTCCCCTTCATTTTCAACAGTTGGTGAAGTTTGTTATTGGTTAACCACTTATAGTAGATGTCAGAAAACCAAATGTACTATATCTGAATTCAAGCTATTCATGAGCACTTGTAAACCCAGTGATATGAGCAATACCAATTGAACTGAAAAAATGCTTTCATTACTTTAAGTTTTTGTCTTGTTTCTGGTCCAAATATTACAAGCAAAAAGCAAGCAAAAAATATAGTGTTGATTTCAGAAATAATATTTCAAAATTAAGTGAGTTCTTTCTTTTAATCAAGCTAAATAATCTGCCAATGGGGTAAATAAAATAATCTTGTTTTCACTTTGAAATAATATATAGTTTTTGCATACCCCATTGGCAGATTATTTAGCTTGTTTTAAGGAAAAACTCACTTAATTTTGACTTCTTATTTTTGAAAACAAGACTCTATTTTTTAATAAATAAAAAAATTCAGATATTTGACACAAGAAACAAGACAAAAACTCTAAGAATAGCATTTTTTTTGCAGTGTGGGCTGGTTTTACATATCGATTCAGACATGCTTTCTCATCCTTTAAGTGCATGAAAAGTGAATTTGCATTTACAACACTGAAAACTGCGTCTTTATGTCAAGTCGAAAACACAATCCACACTCTTCCAAACCTCAGCTACAAATAAAGCATTTGAGGTTCAAAGTAGAAGTTGCTTACTGGCAGCCAATGAAGACTATAGACTGGCATTATGCAAATTTGTTACAAATCAATGTAGGTTTGTGTAGGATTAAGTCTGGAATCACTAGCTGGGTTTCCATCAATCTGTTAATGCACATTATGAAGTATTGCATGAGAAATGAGTAATGAAAATGTCAAATTTCAAATAAAAATCTCGATTCGCAAAAAAAGTGTTTACTCTCCCTTGAGGTGTTTTTGGACTTGTGGAAATAGGATTAAAGTGAATAATAAGAGATGGAAATGCATTTGCCAAATAAACTGGGACACTGCGAACATTACACCCATGTGACCAATCAGCTGTCTCGAATTATACTTTCCTTAGTTTAAATACTAGTCAAAAATAACACAAGTAAACACGACATATTGAAATGAAGTTTATATTATTAAGTGAAACTACAAAACTGCATAGCCCTGTGTGGAAAAGTGTTTGCCCCCTGTTAAATAGAAGTGGTTGGCTGACCAAAATTACCCCAAGAGCACAGAGACAACTTATCCAAAAGGTCACAAAAGACCCCCAACAACAACATCCAAAGAACTGCAGGCCTCACTCGCCTCAGTTAATGTGACTGTTCATGACTCCACCATAAGAAAGCTGAGTGTTCATGACTCCCCCATAAGAAAGAGACTGAGCAAAAATGGTTTACATGGCAGAGTTCCAAGATGAAAACCACTGCTGAGCAAAAAGAAAATAAATGCTCATCTCAGTTTTCCCAGAAAACATCTTGATGATCGCCATTACTTTAGGGACTGACGAGATAAAAGTTGAATTTTGGAAGGTGTGTGTCCCATTATGTGTGGCGTAAAAGTAACACAGCATTTCAGAAAAAGAACACCATACCACCAGTAAAAGGTGGTGGTGGTAGTGTGAGGGTCTGGGGCTTTTTTGATGCTTCAGGACTTGGAAGACTTGTTGTGGCAAATGGAACCATGTATTCTGTTGTGTATCAAAAAATCCTTTAGGAGAATGTCCAGCCATTTGTTAGCGACCTCAAGTTGAAGCGAACTTGGGTTCTGCAGCAGGACAAGGATCCAAAGCACACCAGCAAGTCCACCTCTCAATAGCTGAGGAAAAACTAAATGGACTTTGTAGTGGCCTAGTCAAAGTCCAGACCTGAATCCAATTAAGATGCTGTGGCATGACCTTAAAAAAACGATTCATAATCCATCCAATGTGGCTGAATTACAACAATTCTGCAAATATGTGTGGGCCAAAATTCCTCCACAGCGCTATAACAGACTCATTGCAAGTTATTGAAAATGCTTGATTGCAGTTGTTGCTGTTAAGGGTGGCTATGTAGTTTTTGTATTTTGTTTTCCTTCAATATTAAAAACCTTCATTTCAAAACTGCATGATGTTTTCACTTGTGTTGTTTAAATGTGCTTGATGATCTAAAACATTAAAGTGTGACAACATGTTAAAAAAAAAAAAAAAAAAGAAATCAGTAAGGGGGCAAACACTTTTTCACACCACTTTATATATACTGTATATAGTAGTCACTAGTCAGCATTTGAAGTGGATCAAAAAAAGTTTTTCAAAATGTTCCCAAGATAACTGCGTTGTTCAATAGTTTTAGGACAACTTTGACAAAAGGTTTTCATCCACTTCAGTATATATACACCGACATCTAACATTAATGAGAACCATCTGTTATTGAGCCGTCTTCATGAGATGGGCAAATCTAATAATAAAATAGAGATTATACATTTGGCTTTCCATAACAGGTGGAAGAGATCATATTATATACACAGTTCAATATACTGTATACACAGTTTTATATAAAATATGTAGGCTTCTCCTCAGATCCAGTTATCATTCTCTTCCAATGTTCAGCATCCCTGGAGAAACCACTGAAGATTAATGTATAAAGTGTGCCTGTCATTTCATGAAAAACTGCTGAAAACCTGATAGCAAGTAATATATATGTGTGTGTGTGATGATCATGTAAGCAGTATGATGTATTGCTTGAAAGTGTTAATACACAGCTCCTGACATTTGCACGATAAGCTCAAATATTGTGAGTAATATGGTATTTCTCACATTTACATAATGCACGGGAAGACCAGATATAGGTCGTTATTAGCACTAATGCAAATTTGATATCTAAACCTGTCCACTACAGAACAGAAATGGGGTTGCACTAAATTCAAAGCACCACATATACTAAGAGCTTGTGCAAACACAAACACTCTTTTTTTTTTTTTTTTTCAGGATTTAGCAGAGTGCACATACAGTCATTTTAGTGGCTGGCCTTGTTGTATACGTACAGTTAAAGTCAAAATTATTAGCCTTCCTGTGATTTTTCTTTTTCTTTTACAAATATTTCCCAAATGACATTTAACTGAGCAAGAAATTTTTCACAGTATTTCCTATAATATTTTTTCTTCTGGAGAAAATCTTTTTTGTTTTATTTCGGCTAGAATAAAAGCAGTTTGAATTTTTTTTTTAAACCATTGTAAGGTCAATATTATTAGCCCCCTTAAGTGATTTTTGTTATACAATGGTTTGCCTAATTACCCTAAATAACCTAGTTAAGCCTTTAAATGTCACTTTAAGCTGAATATTAGTATCTTGAAAAATAGGTAGTAAAATATTATGTACTGTCATCATGGCAAAGATAAAAGAAATTAGTTATTAGAAATTAGTTATTAAAACTATTATGTTTAGAAATGTGTTAAAAAAAATCTTTCCGTTAAACAGAAATTGGGGAAAAAATTATACAAGGGGGCTAATAATTCAGGAGGGATAATAATTCTGACGTCAACTGTATATGCACTTGTTGTAGTTTCCCTTTCAGAAGATCACTTGCAAATGTTTCTACTCCCATTAGCACTTTTATGGAATTGCATTCTACAAACAGTGCATTGTTAGGTAAATCTCGTGCTAAAACTAGTATCTGAAACATTAATTGCATCTGGATATGACACATAATTACAAACTAAAAGGTCTTTGCACAACGAGTCTGCATTTGTTATCCTAACGATTCGTCACACAGAAACAAAGCAAACTGAATCTGATGCGCAGCTATTAATTAATCCATTACATATATTTTTTGCATTACCTTCTTTTACTTCTTTTTGATTAACTTGTGTGGAGTTTGCATGTTCTCCCCATGTTCGCGTGGGTTTCCTCCAGGTGCTCCAGTTTCCCCCACAGTCCAAAGACATGCGTTATAAGAAAATAGGGTAAACTAAATTGGTCGTAGTGTATGAGTGCATGTGTGAATGGTAGGGTGTTTCTCAGTACTGGGTTGCGGCTGGAGGGGGATCCGCTGTGTAAAACATATGCTGGAATAGTTGGCGGTTCATTCCGCCTAGTCCCTGATAAATAAGAGACTAAGCCGAAGGAAAATGAATAAATGATTACCTTGTTTGTTTGTTTTACTCGGAGGGCATAAATAAATTCACAGTTTCTGCTTTTGGATGCTTTTACACTTTACTCACTGTATGTGTCAATTCATTTTAATTGTAACTTTAAATGTCAAACCCCATTTTCACGAGACCAAGATAAGGAATAATTCAAATACAATAATAAAATCGTAAAGCAACACAAACCTGAGTCTTTAAGCAGTGATGCTTTTGTTCCCCTTTCTCATCTTCAAAAAAGAAACAAAAAGATAAAGGATAAGTAATATTGTGTACACTGAATTGAATTGATCCAGAATAGAGACTGGCAGTATGTCAAAGGTATGGAGACACAAAGACACCAAAAAGTAACATGGGAAACGTGCACCAAGCAATGAAACCAGCATACAATATGGTTCTCTTTATATTCATTCATTCATTCATTTTCCTTCGGCTTAGTCTCTTATATATCAGGGGTCGCCACAACTATTCCAGCATATGTTTTACGCAGTGGATGCCCTTCCAGCCGCAACCCATTACTGGGAAACACCCATACACTCTCACATTCACACACACACACACTCATAAACTATGGCCAATTTTTGTTTACCCAATTCACTTATAGCGCATGTCTTTAGACTGTGAGGGAAACCGGAGCACCCGGAGAAAATCCACGCCAACACAGAGAGAACATGCAAACTCCACACAGAAATGCCAACTGACCCAGCCGGGACTCGAACCAGCGACCTTCTTGCTGTGAGGCGACAGTGCTAACCACTGAGGCACCATGCCGCCCGTCTTTATATTATTACACACTTTGTCATAAAGTGTGTCAGATGCCATTCTAGTTTTCGCTTGTATGGTGGAACTGAACTGTCAAAACACCCCTAAAAATGTGTATAGATAAGAGTTAGTATAGTTAGATTACTGCTCCAGTATGTTAGCTATACAGGTATATAGGTTTTCGAAATTGCTCTTACGTTCAGTGATGTGTTCATATTTATGATTATGTTTATTTATCTAGCACCATGGTCCTGCGAGACACAACATTTCGTTTTGAACTTGAACTGAAAAAACTTGCTATGAATGTGAAAAATGGGGGGGGATCAAATCAGATTTTTAATGAGTTTTGGAGGCAGTGTGTAAATATGATTGACACAATGTGAGGCATTTCTTTTTTTAATGTGTAAAAACGTACTTTAAAGCCAGAATTAAAAATTTAGGGGGAAAAAAAACAGAACTCATGTAGAACCAAATTGACACATTTTTAAAAAATTTGATGGATTGAAATTAATTTATATCATACAGCTAATCATATATGTGTCTGCTGAGGTTTATACTTACAGGTATGTTTCAGTCAGGATTACTGTCAAATACATATAGTTACATTAAGCATGCAGTTAGTGTTTTGGTGGGATGGTTCTGTTCTGGGAACACTCGCCTGCATGGATGGACAGAGCTGGGAGAGCAGCAGAAAGTCAACCCACCCGTGGAGGTAAGAGAACAGAACCCAAGAGCGTTCATAAACAATTTCGATTGATTATGAGTTAATGTAAATGCCAGAGACATGAGGCTGATTACTATGTACTTGGCTAATATTTTGAACAGAAAGCAGAAAAGAGCTAGGAGCAGTTGAGGATGGTGGAGGGAGTGTAGAATTGGCCAAATGAAGAGAGACGTATTGTATGATTTAAATAGACCACTGTGACAGGTGTCAGAACTGGATTGGTACACGTCATAAACAGCTAACTGTCAGCTAATGCAAGCTTGACAGACGTGTCTGCCTGAACTAACGCTATTCTCCATAAGATCATCAAAGATCTACTTTTATTTTCTATATTCTATATGATGAAAATTAATTTTACTTCTGTTAAGATACATGTAAATTTGTAAATCTTAACAAAAACAGTGTGTGCCAAATAGAGAGTCTTAAATGTTTAGAGCTTGTCCACTTGACCACTTCCAGAAGTAGTTAAAAAGATAGTTCACAAAAAAAAAGACAATTCTTCCATTATTTACTCACCCTTCACTTGCTCAAAACATATTTGAGTTTCTTTCTTCTGTTGAACACAAAAGCAAATATTGAATTTTTTAAATGCTAGTTACTGGCACTTATTAACTTCCATAGTATTTTTTTCCTACCATGGCAGTTGATGGGTGCTAGCAACCAGCATTCTTCGAAACATCTTCTTTTGTGTTCAACAGAAGAAATACATAAAGGTTGAAAACCACATGAGGGAGAGTAAATGATGAGGTCATTTCTATTTTTGGGTGAACCATCCCTTTAAAAATTCACTTGGATTGCTTTTATAGTATAAAAGCTCATCGTCGACTGCATATAAAGAGCTTAAGATTGGATCACGGAAAATGCATGTGGAATCAAGCGTCTTGCCCCACACCGGATCAACCAGTAGCATTGGTATAGAATAACCAGTAGATATTGATGTCATTACATTTGTAACACAAGACATGGAAGTTCAATTCTAGCCCACTGCAAAGTGTGATGCAATGCTGTGTACTTTTTTGTGCGCTCATTCAGGTATTCCATTCAGAAATCTAACATACGTATATAGTGCAGCAGTACATTTAGCAAAAAAAAAAAGTAGTATATTTATAGTATGACATTCCAAACTCAGCCTATATGTGCTATAATCTGCAACACAATACTGTGAATCATCTGAATTATTCTCTTTGCATCTGTGTGGGTGTTTTCTACCCAACAACAACAACATGGGAAAAAAAGAATTGATATTTTGCAAAACTGCCAAATGCTTCAGGAGAAAGTTGAAGAAATACAAACACACGCATGCACAAATGGACAATTCTTCATTTATCCTCCTCATCCTCTGCTCTGGAGCGCAGTGACACAGCGTTCCACTCTTCATCCATCACTCTGAGGGATTAAACTGTATCAATGAACAAGAGAAAACTGGACTCTGTCATTTCTGCTCCCTAAAGCCTGACAGCAAACCAATGGGCAGCAAAGTGGCTGAAGACCATTGTGCAGAAACGGCGCATAACTCATTCACCGCTTGGTTTATGAGCAAAGGATTCACTACAGAGAAACATACACTGTTTCAGAAGAAAACTAAGGGGATCAAAGGTTTTTTGTAACCTTTCAACATAAAGCAGCTGTATTACTGGAATTGGGAGACAAAGAAACGTCATTAATTATTTATAAAAACAAAAAAATTATAAATGAGACAAAAAATATTTGTTATTTATATGCTGTTTGTTTACTTAAATATACTGTTTCACAAAATAATAATGATAATATTTTATAAATAATACTTTAATGAATTAATGATTATAATAATACAATCAATATTTGGTCTTGAGAGAGCTTAAGCTCAAACAAAATTTGAAAAATTCATTAGAAAAATAAATAAATATTTATATATACACAGTATATATATATATTAATTCAATAATTTTCTTTTGGCTTAGTCCCTTTATTCATCAGGGGTTGCCACAGCAGAATGAACTGCCAACTTATCCAGCATATGTTTAACACAGCGGATGCCCTTCCAGCTGCAACCCAGTACTGGGAAACATCCATACACACTCATTCACACACATACACTACAGCCAATTTAGTTTATTCAATTCACCTATAGCGCATGTCTTTTGAACTGTGGGGGAAACCGGAGCACCCGGAGGAAACTCACGCCAACACGGGGAGAACATGCAAACTCCACACAGAAATGCCAACTGACCCAGCCGGGACTCGAACCAGCGACCTTCTTGCTGTGAGGCGACAGTGTATAATTAATGTATAATTAATATAATTAATATAATATTATTATATATAATAATATATAATATTATTATAATTTTGTTAATGATTTTAATAATTAATTTAATTTCAATTTAAGCTCTCTCAAGAACAAATATTGATTGGAAATATTGAGAAGTTACCCTAAAACTTTTTGGTCTGCATATCTGTTGTGTCAGTTTATATGTATATTACATATACATATAAATTTATACAACAGATATGCAGACCAAAAAGTTTTAGAGTAACTTCTACAGTATATAGGAACACTGTCAGCATAATAAATGAGCAATGAAGCAGTAAGTGGTTTGGATCACTTGGGAAAATGTGTATTTCTAACATAAACAAGCAGCTGTATTACTGGAATTGGGAGACAAAAAAACGTCATTAATTAATTATAAAAATTATAATAATAATAATAATAGTAACCATAATAATAAAAAAAATTATATAAAAAAATAATTTATAATAATAATAATAATAATAATAATAATAATAATTATTATTATTATTATTAATATTATTATTATTATTATTATTAAAACATTTATATAAAAAGGTGTTGGCAGTTTAATAATAACAATAATAATAATAATATAAAAAATCTCCAATACCAAACATGAATGCTGACAACCAAATTGATGCATCAGAGAGAGAAAATCTTAAAGAAATCTTAAAGGCTATTTACACAACAGCTATAAAGACCAAACCATCACCACAAAACTTTTTGGTAGAACTTCTATATAAGAACACCGTCAGCATCATAAATGAGCAATGAAGCAGTAAGTGGTTTGGATCGCTTGGGAATTTTCCATAAACTTCTTAATGGATCTCATCTACATGGAACCCGCTTCACTGCAGTCCAGACAAACACAGAAAACCAATTGGAAGCATCACAAGTTGCAGACATACAAAGAAAACAAAAAAAAGCGGAATGGACTCACCCAAGCGTTGTCATGGTGACTATGGTGTACCAGAAGGAGGCTGGGATGCTGGTGAAGTTGGTTCCCTTGGTGCCTTTCTCAGCGTAGAACATAACGGTGGCAAATATGATGATGGCCATGGTGAGGGAAAACAGCAGGAAGCCCAGCTCAGACGCACAGCTCTTCAGGGTATAGCCCAGGATCCGCAGGCCCTGAGAGTGACGGGAGAACTTGAAGATCCGGAAGACTCTGAACACCCTCAGTGTGACAAATGCGCCGCTCACGTCCTCGTTCTCCGGCATGACCAGGCCGATGTAGTAGGGCATGATGGCGACCACATCGATCACGCTCATGACCGAACGCATGAACTTGCAGCGGCTGGGGGCGGCGAAAAGCCTCATGAGGTACTCGAAGGTGAAGATGAGCACACAGGCCGTGTCCATGCAGAAAAACGCCAGCGAGTATTTCTCTCCGCACGGTAAGTCTTTCTTGCTGCCTTTGAGCGGTCGGCACGGGACGGTCTCCACTACGTTTGCTATGACCGAGACGGCGATGAAGAAACCTGTGACGTAGTAGAAAACCAGCGCCATGGTGCTAGTGTGGGGATTCTCAAACGCGCGCCACAAGCGTTCCCGATGCGTGCTGTGTGGCGGCAGAGGGGTGTCCGTCCCCATCTCCGCCTCCGTGTCCACTGCCAGACGCTCCTGGTTTTCTTTCTTGCGATCCCTGTACTCTTCCATGCAGCAGTCTCCGATAATATCCGGCACGATGCCAAAGAATGCCAACTCCTCGTCGAAGGCCTGAATGCACTCCTGTCGGGGGTAGTGAAGCCGGCCTGTTCGGTAGAAGTTCAAAATGTGGCGAAACATCTCTGGGTCCCGATCGAAGAAATACTCCTGAGTGTCCTCGTTGTAGAAAAACTCCTTTTCCGAACTGCCCAGCAGAGTGTCGGGATAGCGGTCTAACGTGTTTTTCCATGTCTGGAAGCGGAGCCCGCTCACATTTACAAACAGGATCTCATCGTTGCGATTCTTTTTGTCTATTGGTGGTTTGGGCATGGTTTTCTTGGCCAGGGGAAGCCAGCCAACGGCTGCTGCCCTGGCAAACGGTAGCCATGTTGCCACTCCGGCAGCCATCTTTAATTAAACGTTGTCAATGAAATAAAGCGGAAAAACGCCAGTCAGCCCTGAGAAGATTTTCGGAGTCTTTCCAAGCTAATCATCCGAGCTAAGCATCTTAGACTTGTTAGTTATGTGTACCTTGGCTTGCAATATGCTAGAAAGTGTATGTTTTCATTATCTGCTACAAAAATTTAAGGCCGTCAAATCGCCAAAGTCATCTCAGGATCTCCATATATCAAAAACCATCCCAAAATGACCTGTTTTGTTTGCAGATTGTAGCTGCTTAAAGAGTCAACTCAGCCAGACAAAGGGTTAACCCTCTTGGCCATTTCTTGCAGGGGTCTGTGGGAGAATACTGATTTGTTGCTGCGCTGTGCCGTTTCAAATTTTTATTAGTCTGTGATGAGGCTTTCCAAAGTTAGCGAGAGACTATTTCTCCACTACTGCAACCCATTTGTAGGCGTCCTCGCTCCTTTTTAAAGAATTGCATTTATTTATTTATTTCCTTTCCTTTCTTCAGTCTTCACAAGAGGCACAGAAGACATTCAGATCTCACAACCACAGGCACCTGGACTCCATGTACGGCCGTTTCTTCATGCACCTGTCATGAAACAACACAACAAAACCTTAGATGACGTCTGAAAGCAACATGGGACACCGTAGCTACTTTCACCAGCTTGCTTTACGTCAGAGACTGTTTAAATAAACAAGCTTCACAGTCTGTTTATGAGATCTCTGTCACGCCAAAGTCATTCATGCCTTGCACTACATGGAAAAAAAGAGGCGCCTTTATGACAACATATTTAAATATACACACATGCACATTTATGTAAATAACGTCCTATAAAAACACTTTGTTTGCATAGAGAGCTGTCATTAATCAACGAAAATAGAAACGCAATTCCCACTTCTAACGTCCTGTTGCATCTAAATGCTTCTGTGTAATACAATTTAAAACCTCCAGAAACTTTTTAGGGCACCATCACATACCCACTAGGCGGCTGTTCCCCTCAAGGGTCCACGCGGAGGACAGGTGACCCAGCCCAGTCCCAAACATAATGCACAAAACATGCTCCACACAATCAAAAATCAATAACGCATTACTCTACACCTCCTGCACCATGCGCAAGAACATGCACGTACAACAGTAAATTCTGGGGGTTTTCACTTCAGCATCAATGCAGCTTTATAAGGACTCAAAAAGCCAGCATAAGTGCTTCTGGATTTCCTAACATGCAGTCGGTAAAGTGACTCCCGAAATCGATGAGAGCTGTAAATAACGGAAGATAATAAAAAAAAAAAGTCGAGCAAGTTGCCAATAAGTAATGATTTGTCTTACAGAGACTTGTTACCTCCGAGACAGACGAGAGGATGAAGAGCTCACCGCAACACAAAGCTGATGAAAGAAAGAAAAAGGAAAGAAACGGCAATCTCTCTGCAGCAGTCCTGGCATCTCGCAGGCAGCTTGTGAAGGAGCGAGCGTAACGCCTAGTCCTCCTTCTCTTTCTCTCTCTCTTTCCTCTCCTCCGCTGCTCTGTTGCATTCGTGCACTGCTTCCCTCTCCCTCTCTCTCTTTCTCTCAATCTCTCTCATTTGCTTGCTCGACCTCCCCACCCTCTTTCTCCCTCTCTCTCTCTCTCTCCACTTAAACACATCCATTTAAAGCTTAATATCTCTTGCAAATGCATCCTGCTCTACAACGGGTCATAGAGAACAAGGCAAAAGCTCAGGTTTCACACAACCTGACAGTACTAGATCACACAATCTACTTGTGTCCTTTATTGCGTGCTTTACTGCATTCAGACACATCGCATCCTCTACTCTTTCAACAGATCCTTTTATGTTGCTCCACCTATGTCGGCAGCGGGAGCAGCACCAGAAATTCATTCTTATTTCAGTTTCCTCAATTGCTCGCGAGCACAATGGGGTGCCATCACACTTGTGAAACTGGGCTGTAAGGAAAACTGTTGGGAAAGTCATCAAAATCTTTAAAAGCTCTGTCTGGGACACTGTAAAAAATGGTTTTGCTTCTTTGACTTTGTCTTGTTTCTAGTCAATATTTTTATAAAATCTGAAATCAATTAAGTGAGTTTTTCCTTAAAACAAGCAAATTAATTTGTCATTGAGCTAAGTTAAAAAAATATTATTCCAATCTAAAACCAAGATTATTGTACTTACCAAAGTGGCAGATTTTTTTTTCTTGTTTTAAAGAAAAACACACTTAATTTTGACTTATTATTTCTGAAAATAAAACAAATAAACAGCAATTATGTGTGTGTCAAAGAATAAGCATCCTATTATGGTATTATTTTATATACAAAGGAAGCATATTAAATGCAGGTAAAGTGTCTACTCTGATGTTTCAAATAACTTTGTGGCGAAATAATGTTCAATCATCAAATATGTAGAAGAATAATTATAAAAATGATTTTAAACGATTAAAGACCTTAATGACAATTGGGTTAAAGAATAGTTTTGAAGTTTTGGGTTTTGAAGGATAGTGGCTAAGTATAAAGTGATTAGTATTTCGGGGCGGCAATTTATCCTTTAAATAGAGTCTTTAAATGTCAAATCATTTTTGTTATAAATATGCATGAAACAATGTTCTGGTTTATAAACAGATGTTACACTGAATTATATGTTTTCTGTAAATCTGTACAAAAAAATGTATGAGAGAAAATAAAAATTAAGTTGTATTACATTTGAAAACCCAACTTCACCTTTGGCCTCATTCGTGATAATACAATTACAATATATTCGTTATTAGTGAAACATTTGTACACACTAGACTGAATTTATCATAATTTGATCTTTTGGTTCTCAAGTGACTAGTGAAAAAAAAAAGAAGAAAAACATTTATAAGTATTAAAAATAAGCGAACACAAATTAAATGTATTTTTTTTTTATTCTTTGGGTGACCATGGTCTTGGTAAATCTTTTGTTACAGTTTTTTTTTACTGTTATTGTGTTATTTCTAGACTTAGTAACGTTGTGTCAGGAAGAACATTTTAATAATCCAACATAAATAATTTGGAATTTAAAGATTCCATAAATGCTAAAGGTTCTTAGACCTGATGATGCCAATAAAGAACCTTTATTTGTATGCGTGTACACTTAAAAAAAATATTTTTTTCAAACTACTTATTTAAAATAAGTTGAAACAACACAATTCTTAAGTTTTTTGGGGGTGACAACTTGATTGGTTTGTGCTCGATCCACTTAAATTTGTAAAGACGATTAAGTTAACTTAATTGATTTGTGTTGGGACAACATGAAGAAATTGCGGAACCAAGCATTTCTATTTCTTGCCAAAAATTATTTGTACAATTGCTATTCCAATGGAAATATGTGAAGAATGCATACATACTGATTAAAAGAACATCCCGGCATGAACCACAAAAGCTGGTTGACAAAACTCAAAAGTCGACTGTGAAGAATTGGAATCTACAAATAAAGCATAAAGAATTTTGACTGGTTTTAGAATTTTACTTCAATCATTTGTGCAGTCTTGTAGTTGTATTGGTTGAAAATGTGAAAATATTAGTACTAGCATATCTGAAGGACATCACTGGACCTTTGCTGGACCCCCTGCAGTTTGCCTATAGAGCAAACCGGTCTGTGGATGATGCAGTCAACATGGGACTGCATTATACCCTACAACATCTGGACAAACCAGGGAACTACGCAAGGATTCTATTCGTGGACTTCAGTTCTGCCTTTAACACCATCGTCCCATCATTGCTCGAGTACAAACTGACCCAGCTCTCTGTTCCTAGCTCTGTCTGTCAATGGATCACCAGCTTTCTGACAGACAGACAACAGCTAGTCAGAATGGGCAAAATCACATCCGACAGCCGCACCATCAGCACCGGTGCCCCCCAGGGATGTGTTCTCTCCCCACTGCTCTTCTCCCTGTATACCAATGACTGCACTGCAAAAGACCCCTCCATTAAACTCTTGAAGTTTGCTGACGACACTACTGTTATCGGCCTCATCCGGAACGGTGATGATTCTGCATACAGACAGGAGGTGGAGCGGCTGGCTCTATGGTAGAGATTGCAACAACCTGGAGCTGAACACGCTCAAAACGGTGGAGATGATAGTGGACTTTAGGAGAAACCCCCCTGCTCTCCCCCCACTCACCATCATGAACAGCACTGTGGCTGCAGTAGAGTCATTCAGGTTCCTGGGCACCACCATCTCTCAGGATCTGAAGTGGGACATTCACATAGACTCTATTGTGAAGAAAGCCCAGCAGAGACTGTACTTCCTTCGTTAGCTGAGGAAGTTCAACCTGCCACAGGAGCTGCTCGTACAGTTCTACTCAGCTGTCATCCAACCCATCCTCTGCACTTCAATCACCGTCTGGTTCGGCTCAGCTGCCAAAACCGACCTCCGGAGGCTACAGCGAATAGTCCGGACTGCTGAACGAATCACTAGCACTACCCTTCCTACACTTCAAGAACTGTACTCTTCCAGATTGAGTAAAATGACTTGCAAAATCACTCTGGACCCTTCACACCCAGCACACTTTCTGTTTGAACTGTTACCGTCTGGTCGGCGCTACAGAACACCGAGCACAAAAACAGCCAGACACAGGAAAAGTTTCTTTCCTCAGGCCATCTACCTCATGAACAGCTAATTATTCCCCTACTGTGCAATAAACATGTGCAATACCTTTCATACGCACTTGTACACAGCACCTTATAACAATATACAATGCAATACTTTCTCCATACGCATTTGTACACAGGACCTTATAACAGTATACAATGCAATACTTTCTCCATACGCATTTGTACACAGGACCTTATAACAGTATACAATGCAATACTTTCTCCATACGCATTTGTACACAGCACCTTATAACTTATAACTTGTATAACTTGTATATTTATAACAAATCTGTACAAACAATTCATCATCCAGAGCTCTTTTGTCTAACTGCATCTCTGTTTAATGTTTGTCGTATTTTTTTTTCCTTATATTTATTTTGTGTTGTCACTTGTCACTTTATGTACACTGGAAGCTTCTGTAGCCAAAACAAATTCATCGTGTGTGTAAGCACACTTGGCAATAAAACCGATTCTGATTCTGATTCTGATTCTGATTCTAAAAATATTGTAGGTGTGGTCAAAACTTTAATTGTTTGTATATAATCATCAATCTGTCCTGTTGTTCTCTAGATAATATCAGTATTGAATTGAAAATCTATACTGGTCAACCGCTAGTTTACATGCACAAACTGTCCTTTAGTCAGCATACTGTATTATTCATGAGGACAAAGGCTGAATTCAGCAGACTGACATTCATTCAGCATTTATAACGACTGCGCCTTCCACTGCTGCAACACACACGCAGCTAAAATAGAATTAATTCCGATGGTATTTATATCTGCCTTGTTTACCCGGTGGAATCCGCCATTTAATGTAATGGCAGACTGTACACACATGCACATAAACATCGTCTGGTTTCAATTATAGAGCAGGCATTAAATTTCCCAGTGAATTGTCACGTTAGGGACAGATTGACGGGATCTGCAATTCCATTTCAAGCCACTAGTGGCACAAAAAATTACTTTATCTCCACTGTAAATTTATAGTCTCTTCTGGCACGTCTAATACTTTCGATCAAGCCTCAGTTGAAAATGAAACACTCCCTTGGCCGCCTCCAAAGCCTACTTGAAGCAAGAAATAGTTGCTTCTGTAATTCCCAGTGATAGCATCAGTTATGAGGATTGAACTGAAGGAGTTTTCAAGCCGTAACGATTGTTTTCTGTGGAAATATTGCAGTTTCGATACATACAGGATTGGAAAAAAAACTGTACTCTCTCACATAAGAGGGACTCCAGCATGCCGGGATAGAGTGAAGTAAGCCAAGAAGATGGCAGAATTGATTCCTGGATCCTCCAATCGATGGATGTGTTACACTCAGAGTCTTCAAAAGGAATCCTGGGAACAAAACAGGAAGAGGTTAGTTTAAAAATAAAGACAACAAAGCTGTGATGGTTATTGTGCATCCAGGAAATCAAATGCACAGTAATTTGTAGGATTTCAGATGTTACGGATTATGTCTTATTAGAATCAAATTAAGACATGGAGAACAGAAGGGTGGCAGAGCATGAGCAGATCTGCATGAAAACATCAATAAATCACTGAGTGTGATGAAGCAATGAAGTGGAAAACCACAAGTAGGTTGGAGAAAAAAAATTGGATGTCAATTTATATTTGCTTTGAGTGTATGGGGCATCTCTGAAATGGTCACATTAAAGGAATAGTTCACACAAAAATTAAAATGACCCCATAATTGACTCTTCTTCAAGCCATCCTCACAGTGTGACTTTCTTCTGTCAGACGAACACAGTCAGAGCAGTTTAAAAGTTCATCCTGGCTCTTCAATGCTGTTTTATGATGTTGGATTGTGGCATTTTTTTGAATTTTCCACAAAAATGCATAAATCCATCGTAGAAGAAACCCATATGCCGCAAAGGGGTTAACACATGTCTTATGGAGTGGATTGATGCGTTTTTGCAACAAAAGTATTTCTTTCTTTTTTTTATTATAAACTCAAAATCACTGATTTCCGTCGTCTGCAATGCTAACAATTTTTGCAAATGACACAGTATTTAACTACAATATTAACTGTATTTTACTGTACGACAATTATGCAGTATGTTACTGTATTTTTTAAAGCTGCGTTGTGAAAAATACTGTATATTTTACCGCACAGGTATACATGCAATTCTGTAAATACATATACAGCAAGATAAATGGTGCTGTAAATATAAATACAGTGTTTTTGCTGTAATTGATTTACAGTAAGTTACTGGCGAACTGCTGCCAGTAAGATGCTGTAGATTTTACAGGAAATTGTTAACCGCGTGGCGAATGTGGGTTCTAGACAACATCTTGACTGATCTCTGTCTCGATGTATGGCGCATGACATTCATAGCTGAAGTCCCAGGAATAGACAAATCTCTCAGGAATCACTTACTAAACAATTTGGTTACCAAAGATGACAATGATGAACAAAAAAACAAGTTGGTTTGGTGTTACTGTACAAAGTTACACAGTATATAACGTATATTACTCTTACAATCAGACATCAAGTTGTTGACAGTGCGCATTCAGCAGCCACAAGTAAGTGATTTAAGTTTATAACTTGAAAATTAGAAATATTTTTTCTTACACAAACATCCACTCCATAAAACAAGCATTAACACCTAGGTGGCATATGGGTTAGTTTTACATTAGATTTATGCACTTTTGTATGCTTTAAAAAAAAAAAGGGCCACAATGCAACACCATTATAAGCATGGACGAGCTAGGATAAAATTTAAAACTACTCTGACTGTGTTCGTCTGACAGAAGAAAGTCAGGTAACACTTTAGTTTATGTCACAATTCATGGTATTAACAAACCATTACTAGCTTAATTAACTACAAATCAGCTTTTAGCTCTTTTTTAGTTTTTTTTATTAATAGTTAGTAAGGTAGAAGTTTGATTTAGGTTTTGGGTAGGATTATGGATGCAGAATAAGATCATACTTTACAACTGCTAATGAACAGTTAATATCTTAATATTAACTGTAGGTAATAAGCTAGTAGTTAATAGCATGAATTGTGACAAACTAAAGTGTTACTGAAAGTCGTATACACTGTGGATGGCTTGAGGGTGAGTAAATTACGGGGTAATTTTCTTTTTTTTTCTTGATTGATTATGTGCTCGCCATATTATCGCCTTTGGCATGCTGTCTTATTAATGAATGACATAATGTTATATTAATTGGGCTTGTTTTGTGTATTTTCTAACTCTAATTACCCAATCTGTCTGCTTGTACAGTCACAGCCTGACAGAATCGCAAAAGTTTGTGCAAGTAAAAGTCACCCAAAAATGAAATACCATCATCACACACTCACCACCACGTCATCCCAAACTGGAAAGACTTTCAGTCTCATATGAAACAAGCAGAAACGTTTATATGAGTTAGTTAACATTTAAAAAGCCCACATAACGTGGTGGTAATGGCTCAGTTATTAAACTTCAGCTTTTTTCCTGTAGTATATATATTTGATGAAAATGATCTCATTTATACTTCTGTATTTTCCAACAATATGCATGAATGCAAATGTTTAGTCCTTTTTGGTGCTTAAAGAAAGACATGTTTTATTGTTTGGACATATTCAAGTCAAAGACTTATACAGAAGATATTTTGGGAATGTTCCTTTTAGAAAATATTTGGTTGCACTATATTTAAGTTGCCTTAAAATACTTGGTACTTACATCAAAAATAACAGTAAAACAGTAAAAATTACAGTAAAATGTACTTATTCTGTTTATTTTGTATTGCACATTATGCACAACACTTATGGTGCTAGTACTGAGATGAGAAATAGGTAAGGTTGGAAACAGGTTTGGTGGTATGAGTAGGTTTATGGGTGGTTAAGGTGTAAAGAATGGGTCAACAGTGTAATTATAGAAGTAATAATTACAGATGTAAAGTACAATGTTAAAATGTGAATGTGCATAGTAAGTGAATAGCACCAAATGATTGATTTAAATATAAGTACACAGTAATTAAGGTCACAATATAAAGTGATGCCAAATATTTCAGACTAAATATCAAAATAAACTAATGTTTTTTATGTTGTAGATGATCAGGCATGTTATATACAGTATATGAACATATCCCTATGTAAAAATCTTCAGAATACAGATATGAAGAATAAAACTACATGTACATGCTGCTGTATCGGAGGTTTATGCCTCAGTGCAGAAGAAAAAAAACTAATTTTTAGAAAACAAAAACCAAAATAGGAATTGTAACTGAAATATACATGTGCAAAACTGATAATGTTTTTTAGATGGTTTGTTTCTTTCCATAAGACTAATAAAAAAACACTTAATAATCCAAAAAGCTCAAAACCTCAACATTAAAAAAAAACATTATTAATTTTTTTGTGTGTCTGCAGTGTCTTGCCTTAAAGAGATAGTTCACCTCAAAACAACAATTTGATATTACTTTGTAACTTATGCTTCAGACTGTTGTAAACACCGTAGCATTCGCTGAGGCTCTGGGTTAAAAGCAATAATGTTGTAAACTATGTTCAGTTCCTCAAGACCTCAATGTATAGTCAGGAGCCTCAGGTATTAATTTCGTGTTTACAGTATATAATGTTTTAACCTTCCATGTGCCAGTAACCCTTGACTTGCATTTCATGAATCAAGGACCACGACTTCTTGTAAAGAAAAAAAAATCTTCTTTGAAGGTGCAAATACAAGGATCAGCTTTAGGCCCTTTGCTGTTCCAATATACATGCTACCCCTGGGAGACATTATAAGAAGACACGGGATCAGCTTTCACTGCTATGCAGATGATACTCAATTATATATTTCAACAAAAGCTGATGAGACGTCTGAACTGTCTAAGCTAACTGAATGCATTAAAAATGTTAAAGACTGGGTGACCAACAATTTCCTTCTCTTAAATTCAGACAAAACAGAATTATTACTTATTGGGCCTAAATCCTGTACGCAGCAGATCTCACAACTCGACCTGCAATTAGAGGGACACAAAGTTAGCTTTAGCTCTACTGTAAAAGATCTGGGTGTTATACTAGACAGCAATTTAACTTTTGAAAATCATATCTCC
>CAIGQV010017835.1:24467149-24479178 GCA_903798115.1 Danio jaintianensis
TTCCTGAATGACCACTGTGATAAACGAGTCCCCACATTGATCCTGCGTGCCAACCTGACCGCCTGCCGGTGCCCTACTCACACCTGCAGCTTCTCCAAGATGGACGTCCAGCTTCTTCAGCCTCCAGCGCCTAGACTGCAGCTCTGAACAGGAAGTTTGGCCAGATGAAAAATGGTCGTGCCTAACAGAGCCTAGTTTCTCTCTAGGTTTTTTTTCCCTTCACTTCGTCAATTGGTGAAGTTGTTGTTTTTCCTCGCCACTGTCGCCGCTGGCTTGCTCGGATCGGGACTTGTGGAGCTGTGCTTCGGTGGATTTGCTCTACAGTGTTTGAACTTTCAGCAGTGAAATTTAGACCACACTAAACTAAACTACACTGAACTTCAACTCTGAAATCTGGACTTTACTAGAACTATGTTAAGCTGCTTTGACACAATCTATATTGTGAAAAGTGTTATATAAATAAACATGAATTGAATTGAATTGAAAAGTAATGCTAGCATTAGCACTGAAAGCTTACGTCCAAATCTCCACACAAATCCACGCCTCCTGAACAAATAAACGTGCATTACACAACTTTACTACAATATATCACATAACATTACCTAGAAAGAAGATTTTATAGCACAGTTAGTAAGTACAATAGCAAACTTAAATAAGACAGTAATTTGTTGATGTTAGCCTGCCATTCTCTGTCTGAACTGATGATGTAAAGGGTGCTCAGAGGTATGCATTTACATTTTTTTGACAGGCAAATAGGACAGCCAATCGTAATGTTCGGACCGAACATTTTGATTGGACAAACTTTTCTTGGTCCTTCGCCTTCCACAGAATATTAAAATACATATAAATACATTCAGATCACTTAATTTAATGATAGCTATCAGGATGTGAAGAGACTTTCAACTAGCACAACAATATTTTTTTCTGAAGACAATTACCTACTGCATTTTTAATGTTCTATTTAAGAAAAACTGTTACCTTGAATGGCTTGTAAGTGAGCAAAGAAAAAGCTATTTTTGGGTGAACTATCCCTTTAAAAGATCGGGCTCACTGGAACATTCATCAAAAAGTCATCGAAAATATCCGTTCAAATCCACAATGAGACTTTAAAGCAGTGATGTTGTCTAGTACACGTTGAATGGTAATTTGCAGGGTTGGACGCAAGCTTTCAGTGCTAACAGGCTAACGTTAGCATTATCTCCTATTGCACCTTCAAAGAAGATTTTTAGCTGAAGTCGTGGTCCTTGGTGCCTCATAAAATGCAAGTCCAGGACTACTGGCACTTGGACAGTAAAAACAATACAAACTGTACAGGCAACACGAAAACATTACCTGAGGCTTCTGATGATACATTGAGGATACAAGGAACTGAACATAGTTTATAACATTATTACTTTCAACCCACAGCTTCAGCAAATGCAACAGTATTAAAGGAAACAGTTACCTTGAATGGGCTGGAAGTGAGCAAATAAAAAGCAAATTTTCATTTTTGGGTGAACTATCCCTTTAAAAGATCGGGTTCACTGCAACATTCATCAAAAAGTCATTAAAAATATCCCTTCAAATCCACAACGAGACTTTAAAGCAGTGATATTGTCTAGTACACAATGAATGGTGATTTGCAGGGTGGGATGTAAGCTTTCACTGCTAACAGGCTAACATTAACTTAATCTCCTATTGCACCTTCAAAGAAGATTTTTAGCTTAAGTTGTGGTGCTTGGTGCTTCATAAAATGCAAGTGGTACTTGGACAGTAAAAACAATATAAACTGTACAGGCAACATGAAAACATTACCTGAGGCTTCTGATGATACATTGAGGATACAAGGAACTGAACATAGTTTATAACATTATTACTTTTAACCCACAGCTTGAGCAAATGCAACAGTATTAAAGGAAAAAGTTAGCTTGAATGGGCTGGAAGTGAGCAAACAAAAAAAGCTAATTAAAACTATCCCCTTAAAAGACTGGGCTCACTGCAACATTCATTTAAAAGTCATGGAAAATATCCATTCAAATCCACAACACGACTTTAAAGCAGTGATGTTGTCTAGCGTGAGCTGAATGGATGTAAGCATTCAGTGCTAACAGGCTAACGTTAGTATTATCTCCTATTGCACCTTAGCTGAAGTCGTGGTCCTTGTTGCTTCATAAAATGCAAAACAAAAGCCACTGGCACTTGGACAGTAAAAACAATATAAACTATAGGCCTACAGGCAACATGAAAACAATACCTGAGGCTTCTTTCGATACACTGAGGACGCAAGGAACTGAACATAGTTTATAACATTATTACTTTTAACCCACAGCTTCAGCAAATGCCAGAGTATTACAGAAAAACATTACCTTGAATGGGCTGGAAGTGAGCAAATAAAAAGCAAATTTTCATTTTTGGGTGAACTATCCCTTTAAAAGACCGGGCTCACTGCAACATTCATCAAAAAGTCATCGAAAATATCCATTCAAATCCACAACGAGACTTTAAAGCAATGAGGATAAATTCCCTACATAACAGAAAGAGGAAAAACACAACATTGAGTTACTTACTGCACATATGGCGAGATGTATTATTGTCGGAGAGGCTGGAATTAGTGCGAGCCGTTGCGTCATACTTCTGGAGTCTTTCTATGAATGATTGAAGAAGATGGGGAAAAGCTTTCCTGCAGGTCTCTGCACTTTACTGCAATATTTCACTCCACAACGGAACCCAAAATACTGTAATACGCTAAAAATGCGCTCTAAATGTACACCAAATCAATCTGAGCGTACACTTATATTTATATACGCTCACTGCATAGCAAAACACTTCATTATAGCAATTAAATAATATAAGTTTGCACTATATATGGTATTAAAAACAACATATACGCATTGCCAGCTCACAGTCTGAATTGTATCAGAGCACAGCAGTAAAACTGAGCTGAACTGAGAGCAACACTGACTTTACTGGGAAAGCTTTTAAAGTGTTTCTCTGTTGTAAAGATGCATTTCATACTTTATAGGAGGTCAGGGAGGTGCAGAAAGAGTCCAGGACCTGAGAGCAGCAATCGAATACACTGAAAACATCCATTTCAGCCTCCTACTGCTTGATGGGAAGGAGGTCTACAAGTCTACAAAGTCAAAGCACATGTAATTTTATACCTAATTATAGCAGTGATGACATTTTGTAACCTTCTAAAACGCACCCCAAATGAAATATGCATAAACATCATGGTTTTTAATAACCAGAGACTTCCTAAAACGTTTCAGCACATAATGGCTTTAGGTGAGAGAAGGATATTGCTGAATATGTATGTATTTTATGCCTTCCTGTGAAATGTATTTCTTTTCAACTTCCAAGTGTGGTTAAATGAAAAGAAGACTTTTTCAATACATTTTTAAATAATAGTTTTAATAACTAATTTCTAATAAATAATTTATTTTGCCTTGCTATGATGAAACTGCATAATATTTTACTAGTTACTAGTATTGAGCTTAAAGTGCAATTTAAAGGCCTAACTAGGTTAATTAGGCAAGATAGGTTTGGTCTGTAGCCAATCGAAAAAATATGGCACTAATAATATTGATTTACAGTTTTTTTATTTTTATATTCCAGACAAACTAAAACACATAAGACTTTCTCTGTAAGAAAAATATAATAGGAAATGCTCAAATAAAATATTTAGTTGCTCTGTTAAACTGCACTATATGAAAAATAATTAAAAAAAATTTATATTATTTAAAAGAGGGCTAATAAATTTGCATTCAGCTTTTTTTGTCCATACCTGACATAATTAGCAGTATGTTACAATTTTATAAATATATTATGTCACATTATTTTATGGTCTACATTATGAAGTGCAAATAATTTACATGAAAGTCAAATAAAGTACGATTTACACTTAAAGTATAATTATTGTTATTATTATTTTTAATAAACAACTTGCACTTACTATAAAGTTAGGGTTATGGTTAGATTGTGGGTTAGTTGCATATAATTATGCATAATTTACTGTTATAGTACACACACTATATTTGTATTTATTCATTAGGATTAACCCCTTGATATGTACCATCTCATTTTCAAGGGGGTCTCACAGTTCATCGCAATCACATAATAATAACAAGACAAAAACAAAACATAAATTACATAAAACCCATAAAACAACAAAACAAACATCAACAAAAGGGGAAGTAATATACATACATACATAGTGCAAAAAGATCAGTGGATCAAATCAGCACATAAACAACAACATTCTCAGGAAAAACAAGTATAGTTCAAAGTAAAATATGACAGCAAAGTTTGCTTAAACACCTTAAATTATGCAATGGATTCAATGTTAGCAGGTAAATTATTCCAATCTATTGGACCCTTAAACATAAAGGGCCCTATCATACACCCGGCGCAAAAAGGCGCAAGACGTGTACAGCACGATTTGTTGTTATTTTCAGACCAGCGCAAGTCTAATTTTCACATTTTGCGCCACGTTGTTTAAATAGCAAATCCATTTGCGCCAATTTGTGGACTCATGGGTGTTCCGGTCTAAAAAGGAGGTGTGTTAAGGCGCATTGTTGGCGCGTTGCTACTTTGAGGAACTGAAATAGACCGTGCCATTGACCAACTAAAGTCCAGCGCAGAGCACATTATTTTTGCGCCTATGCGGTTCCAAACGCTTACACATTGCTTAATACACACAGGATGTACAGCAATACACAAAAATTAAGGATTAAAATGTTACAAAAATTATTTTCTACATAAATATCAAAACCACTACCTCCATGTCTTCTTCATCTCTGGGGGCTTTTTCAGTTTATTCATGACAATTTGCATTTGTATAATGTTATTATTATTAGCAGCATTATTTATTATATGCATATTTATGTTTTGTTTTAATAAAAACTAGTTTAGATTTGTCCACCTGTCGGGTTTTGGAGACGTATGCATCACCATATGGGGCATAAGAATAGGACATGTGTTTGGAAATAACTCAGTTTTTTGACCACACTTCATTATTATTGTTCATTTATTCGTTTGCTGGAAATTAGAACTGAATTTATAAATAGTTTTAAAACAAATCTTTGCGCTTAACAAATGAAATTAAATATGTAAGCTAATGGATGTCTTTAGTGGAGTGCGTACAACACCGTTTCCTTATCCACAAAAGTAAAGGAGTAAAGTAAAGAGTAAAAGTAAAGTAAAGAGAAAGTAAAGAGGCTGAATGGGGGAGGCTCGTTCTTTATCCTCACACTGTAGATGGTCTGTTTAACTGTTTTCTAGTGAAGCATTCAGTTTTTCCACTTACGAAGTCCGCCATGTAAATAGCAAATGCGGCAAAGGGAATGGGAGATGAGATTCTGATGGTTTAATGCACTCTTTTTGCACAACTATTGCATACTATTAGTCATATCAACAGCACATTTCAACCATATCACTACCAGACATTGACCGACACAACATATTAGACTTGCAGCCTTATTAAGCTGAATAAAACCACTTTTTAATAAGCAAATATAATCAGATCTATTTCACAGATCCAGGATCCTCTCCATAACAGATCCGCGCAGCAGTTTCAGACACTACTGAGAAATATAATGTGAAAGCTCACGACTCGGAAAGAGGAAAAGATTTCTGCCAAACTCGCCAGTTAAAAGCCTGGAATACAGGTTCATGAATGTGGTGGAGATAGCATTTGACAGCATGCTTAAAATTCAGAGCACAGCCTTCTAAATCTACTAGTCCTCTGGGAAGACAACCAGCACAACACTGGATCCATTTATGCGACAACTGCAAAAACTCCAGCACTAATACACATTCAACCCTCACCCTATAAAAGTCAGAGTGTCTTCACCGTCGCCAGGATAAATATTAGTAAAACGGACAAAACCCAGATTCAATAAATGCCATTGTTGTTGGTCTATAGTCTTTAGAAATAAGCGACAGTCCTATTTGATTATATATTTTTCATTCTGAGCTGGTGCTGCATAGCAAGTAAATTACCCAGAAGCCCAGAGCAAAAATCATTTACTGCAGTCATTGAATCATTACTGTGTCCACTTTGGCAAATAGTCAGCAAAATATTCTCATATTAATTGATATGTTTATGCCTTCAGCTCAAGAATTCAAAGAAAACCAATGAAATCTGTTGAATTAGAAATGTTTTTGGTTTCTAGTTTGTACGTTCATTCATTCATTTTCTTTTCGGCTTAGTCCCTTTATTAATTAGGGGTTGCCACAGCGGAATGAACCGCCAACTTATCCAGCACATGTTTTAAGCAGCGGATGCCATTCCAGCCGTAACCCAGTACTGGGAAACACCCATACACTCTCACATTCTCACACACACACTCATACACTACAATTTTGTTTTGCCCAATTCACCTATAGTGCATGTCTTTGGACTGGGGGGGAAACCGGAGTGCTAACCACTGAGCCACCGTGCCACTTCATTTCTAGAGTTGTAACTATGAAAGTTGAAATAGTCATTGTGATAGTCGTATACCTTGATACGAAATAAAAAAAATTAATTGATGTGACAATTTTGAATACAAAATCAGTATTTTAGAACTGTAAAATGGCTTTCTTTGGATATATTTTGATGGCGTTAGAAGATTTGTTTCCATCCAAACTTGCCAAAAAGTTTAAATATTGAATATAATAATTGTAGATGTATTATTTACATAATTAATTGAACTATTGAGGAAGCTAAATGGTCAGTTCATGGAAAAGTGATGTAAATTACGATCAATAAAAATTTAAGTTGCTATTACTTTATAACTTGTTTTTTTTCTACATTAAAAAAACCTTTTTATACTACACTGTGAAATAATTGTTGATTTTACTTAGTGTGTAAACCAGTTGCCTTAAAATTATTATATGAACAATGCCTATAATTATAAAAATTAAAGGTGCAGTAGGTGATCTGCCAAAATGCTAACCAGTTAGCATAATATCTTTGAAACACAGTCCCTCCCCTGCCGTCCAAAGCCACGCCTCCTGAAATCACGAACGCGCACACCGTGACATGACAGCAGACAACCCGCTAGTTCATGTCATTCGCCAGTTAGAAATGTAGTTAGTGGTTGGCTGGCGGCGTGCAGGAATTACACTTATTACTAAGCCATGCTTACATGCTATTTCAGACCGAATATTCAGAGTAGCATGGTAAACAATATAGGGAGCACATCACAGGCTGTCATTGTTCAAAAATGAACCAATGTGAATATAAAACCAACTTCACCTCAGTAAAGCAGCCTAGGCGGAATAGCGATGTTTACTTATGTTTTGTTGTTAAACTAAATAAAAATCTACATTATCGATGCTGTAAAAGGTCCCTTATAAAACTGAAAATAGTCACATCAATCTTTCGCCGGAAGATTTCAGTGGCTGAACAACACTTCTGTGCATATAACCCATTCATAAAACAACACAATCTGCAAGTTTTGCCTGACTAAAACAGTTTTAAATCATAACATTACCTGTCTAAAAGAAATACTTCAGCCATGGTGTCATCCCTTCCTCCAGCGTGCAAAAGTAACTTCAATATTGATTCAGGATTTTAAAAAGTTTTGATTCAGCATTTGATTTTACTGCGACTGTGATTGTCTCGTGTGCACATGAACGTGCGGCGCGCGCTATAATGGCGGATCTGCGTGAACAAAGATGTGCCGTTGTACAAATCTACATTAGCTGACAGACAGTTTGGGCTACTTATCAGAATTATGGGAAATGTCGGCCCGACAATTTTTAATTGGATGAACATTTTTTTGTCTTATGCCTTACCCAGAATATAAAAATACATATAAATATATTTAGATCATTTACTTTAATCATGTCTATTAATGATATTAATGATAATCTATAATGTCTATTTTGCATCAGTTTAGGTAGGAATATTTGCAGAAATAATTTGATGAAAGACTGTGACTTAGAAATAAGAAATAAGGTCTATTATACATTTTTACTATGATTTATAGTACAGTAGATACCATTAAAATGCCTTTCAGTGTAACATTCATTCATTTTCCTTCGGCTTAGTCCCTTTATTCATCAGGGGTCGCCACAGCGCCACAATGAACCGCCAATTTATCCAGCATATGTTTTACACAGCGGATACCCTTCCAGTTGCAACCCAGTACTGGGAAATATCCATACACAGTCATTCACACTCATACACTACGGCCAATTTAGTTTATTCAATTCACCTATAGCGCATGTCTTTGGACTGTGGGGGAAACCGGAGCACCCGGAGGAAACCCATGCGAACACGGGGAGAACATGCAAACTCCACACAGAAACGCCAACTGACCCAGCCAGGACTCGAGCCAGCGACCTACTTGCTGTGAGGCGACAGTGCTAACCACTGAGCCACCATGTCGCCTCAGTGTAACATATAATGATAATATTATAAAAACATATGATAATTATTTGATGACAAATTAAAAGATTTTCCCAGTACTGGGATGTGGATGGAGGAGCATCCGCTGCATAAAACATATGCCAGAATAGTTGGCGGTTCATTCCGCTGTGGCAACCCACAGGGACTAAGCTGAAGAAAAATAAAAAGGAAATGAATTAAAAGATGCTGTAGATTCCAGTGGAGCCCTAAAGTACTCATTATTTGGCATTTTTATTCTTTATTATTTTTATTCTTTATTATTATTGTTTTAACCCAGTGTTGGATCAAATATGGACAAACTCAACAGTTAATTAAAAATTTTTTACTAAATGTTTTGAAACTAAATTTGAATGAATTTTGTGTTTGTCCATATTTGACCCAGCGTTGGGTTTAAACAACCCAGCATTTTTAGAGTGTATAGCCGCCAAATATATATTTTATATTAATAATGCATACAGGTCAGAATAAATACATAATGAGTACAGATGAACGATATTAGAACATTTTCTCACCCATATTTTTGACAATTTATTTTAACTTATTTAAAAACTTGAACTTATGAACTAAATCTTAATATAAAATAAATATCAGATAATACTTGATTATGGCTGAACTCACATGCATTTCTATATCCTCTTATGTGCTTTTGAAGCTTCAATATTATTTGTATTCAGAATTGTATTTTTATTTCTGTTATTGTTTTTGTAAGGGGTAGGTAGTTTTATTGTGGGTGTTTAGGTAGAGTGTACTTTTTGTTTATTATTTTTTTGTGGGTCCTCTCTGAGGTAAAGGCTTCACGTTTTGGGTGTTTAAAAAAACGACAAAAAAAGACAAATAAACGGATCCGACTTTAAGGGTTCTTAAAAGTTATTTTATTTGTCGAGTGTTTTATTTATGTTATGTCCTTGACCCTAGACCAGGGTCGTAACACTTTCCCCAGAAGAAAATAACATTATAGAAAATACTGTGAAAATGTCCTCGCTCTGTTAAACATCACTTATATAATATTTCAAAAACAATACAAATTTCACATAAGGGCTAATCATTTTGATGTCAACTGTATATTCAGGGTGAAAATACTGTAACTAACCCACAGTTACACCATATATTACGTAATCAGAATGATCCTCATGCTAAAAACAGAGATATTAGTCTTGAGTTTGAACGGCCGCATAAATTTGGTCCTAAAAACAATAAGCGTGCATCTTGAATAAAAGTTTAATCTCCGCTGCAATGCCGCTGGAGAGTTTCTCTCTGCCCTCCAACACAATCTAATTGATGGATGTGTGTAGTCCACACTTTTATGCAGATAAAAAGCGCCAGGCCTGCAGCTGATGTTATTACAGGGACTGTTATCGTGCGCTGTGAATGAGCGATGGGCAGCTCCGAGGACTCAGGGAGCAGGGGAACACATAAACTTTCGCTTGCATGTCACATTTTTACCTCCCCGGAGGAACTTTTCATTCGAGGGTCAGCTCTCCACTGAAGCAGCGCTTGCTTGTCAGCTTTCCTAAAACACAAGCCATCGTTACATATTAACATGTTAAAAACAGTTGAAGTCAGAATTATTAACCCCCTGTATATTTTGTTTTTTTCAACATATTTCTAAACATAATAGTTTTAATAACTAATTTCTGATTTCTTTTATCTTTGCCATGATAACAGTACATAATATTTTACTAGATATTTTTCAAGATACTAGTATTCAACTTAAAGTGCAATTTGAAGGCTTAACTAGGTTAATTAGGCAAGTTAGGGTATTTAGGCAAGTCATTGTATAAGTGGTTTGTTCTGTAGATAATCGAAAAAAAATTAGGGGGCTAATAATAATAATATGAAAAAACATTTAAAACTGCTTTTATTCTAGCCAAAATAAAACAAATAAACAGATATTTATATATTTAAAATGTTACCATATTACAAATAATAAAAAGAACAGAAATAATAATAAAACAAATAAAATAAATTTAATTAATTAATAATTTCAACTTGACTACATACAATGAAACAAAAACAAAGCATCAAATAAAAAGGTTAATAATGTGGCTTAGCAAAAACAATAAAACTGTAACAGCTGTATTACACACTACTCTTTAACACACTTTATAGCATACTAAGCCATGAAACAAACCAACCAGCAACAAAAAAATCCTAAAATTACAACATTTGATTTGTCAGATTTGATTTGATTTAGTCAGTACCAAAGCCAAAACTGTAACTAATCTAACAAAATTGCGTAAGATCACAGTCCAAAAAAATTTGTACGCCCAAATTAATATATTGGGGGAAAATATAAAATAAAATTGTAATAATCAGGACATATCAAGAGAAACATAACTAATGCAAAAGATAAAATTTGAAGAATGTAATAGAATGAGAATGAGAAAAGAATGAAATTCTGTAGTTTGTAATTTGTTTTGCAATATCTCATTTGAATTCAAATGTATTATCTTTCTTTCTATAAATATGTTCGGAGACCAGACTGGATATAACTGTTTAATAAAACTGTTTTGTTTAAATGCAACAAAATATATTGGCTATATTCACTAAGAAATGGAAAAAAATATTCATTTGCATTCATTTATGCTGAGCACTGTACATACAAAAATAAATAAAATTATTAATAATAATAATAATGCCAAAAAATCTTCTTTGACATTGCATACATAAAATATAATTTAAAACATATTAAAGCAGAAAACAGCCATTTTATATTAGATTAATTTTTTAATGTTTTACTGTATTTTTGTAGTCTTGGATTCATTTATTCATTCATTTTCTTTTCGGCTTAGTCCCTTTATTAATCTGGGGTCGCCACAGTGGAATGAACCGCCAACTTATCCAGCATGTGTTTTACGCAGCGGATGCCCTTCCAGCTGCAACCCATCACTGGGAAACACCCATACACTCCCATTCACACACATACACAACGGACAATTTTAGCTTACCCAACTCACCTGTGCCGCATGTCTTTTGGACATGTGGCACCCAGAGGAAACCCACGCCAACACGGGGAGAACATGCAAACTCCACACAGAAATGCCAACTGACCCAGCGACCTTCTTGCTGTGAGGTGACAGCGCTACCCACTATGCCACCGCGCCGCCCTGTAGTCTTGGATATATTAGAAAAATGTAGAAAAATAGAAAGTTGGATCGAAAAATAGATTTCTTTGAATAAAAGAAAGTCTTAATTATTTCAAAACTACGACCAGCAGCACAACTAGAATGCAAACCATCCAAAGTTCAAAAGGTTACAGTGCTAAGAGTTTCAAACTTTGTCAAAAAAACTGTATATTTTGTAAGCTACAGCTTAATATGAACAAGCCGTAACAAGCTAGCATGAGAGATGATGTGCATTCTGGGATGTCAGGATATTTTACAGAATGTTGTTCAGATAAGCTCCCTACCTAATAACATTTGACAGCAATATTTCCGTTGTTAATGGCAAAGCAATGGAAAGTGCTTTGAGTGCATGCAACCCAACGAAAAGAAAAACATCAACAACAACTAGACAGAATTAAAACAGAACAAGAAAGTAAAACTCCTTAAAGGGCTCCAATGTTGGCCTTTTTACAAGATGTAAAATAAGTCTTTTGTGTCTTCTGAATGTGTGTGTGCGTGCGTGTGTGTGTGTGTGTGTGTGTGTGTGT
>CAIGQV010017835.1:24483811-24495140 GCA_903798115.1 Danio jaintianensis
ATCAGAATAATCCATTATATAGACATTATGTATCTGCATTCAAACTTAACCCATTTAAAATAGCTTCAATAACAAACAAACAAACAAAAAAAGATCATAAAATCACTCAATAAAATTAAACTACTTTATTTGGCACTGAAAATAAAAACACTATTTTCTACACTTGCTTTATTTAAACTTGCTTCGGAATTTGGAGCCCTTACAAACTGAAACTGAGTGAATCGTTATCAGGTATCTTTAATTAATGCTCTTAAAAGCCTGACTCATGGCCATTGTTAGAATCTGCTGCGCGCTCTTGGTCAGGCCTTTTCTGAAGACATAAAACATAAATCAGTACGCCATGACATTTATGCATAAATAAAACCATATCATTTTGAACACTTCTAACCAAATAACTTCAGTAATATAATCAATGCCAGGGTCTATAAAAAATGACAAACAAGAAATGCAGAGACGCAGCTTTCAAAAGTGCTATAAGGGCAAAATTCATATTTTCTCTATTTAAAATTGTTACTTCAATCTATCAAAGATGCAGAAAGAAAGGAAAAAAATACACACTTACTGACTCACTGGCCAGTTTATAAGGTGCACCTTGCTAGTATTGGTTTGGTCTTACTTTTTCCCATCACAACACCATAATTATTAGTACACTTTGATTTATATTTAATAAACCACTTAAATTTGTTAAAAAGATTAAGTTAACTTAACTGATTTGTGCTGGGGCAACATAAAGGGATTGTGTGGAACCCAGCATTTGATACAGTGTAAGATGCAGAAAGAAAAGAAAAAAAATTCACACTTACTGACTTACTGGTCAGTTTATAAGGTACACCTTGCTAGTATTGGTTTGGTCTTACATTTTCCCTTCACAACACCCTAATTATTCATGAGTACACTGTGGCCATAAAGTGAAGGACATGGTCAGCAACAATGCTAAAGTAGATTGTGGTGCTTAAACAATGCTCAGTTGGAATTAAGGTGCCAAAGGGTGCCAAGTATAAATACACTTTACACCATTATACCACCTGCAGTCTGAACCACAGATCAAGGCAGGATGCTTTAATGCTATTTTGGCCAAATTTTGAATTTTGCAGCCGAAATCAAGACTCATCATAGCAGGTAACCTTTTTGCAATCCTCAAATTAGCCAATTGTGTTGTGTGAGCTCAGTTTTCTGTTCTCAGCTGATAGAGGTGTTACTACTGGTATGACATACTGCTGCTGTAGCTCATCTGCTTTAAGACTCGATATGCTGAGAGTTCAGAGATGGTCTTCTGCAGACCCTTGCAAAAGAAAAATAATGCTTTTCTTATTTTGAGTTTTAGTGTTGTTTCTGGTCCAAATGTCAAAAAATTCTTAAATGAAGAAGCATTTTCTAGACAAGCAAAAAAAATGTTTTGTTTTCAGAAATAATAAGACAAAATTAAGTAAGTTTTTATAATTCATTCATTCATTCATTCATTTTCCTTTGGCTTAGTCCCTTCTTTATCGGGGGTCGCCACAGTGTAATGAACCGCCAACTAGTCCGGCATACGTTTTACACAGCGGATGCCCTTCCAGCCGCAACCCAGTACTGGAAACACCCATACACTCTCACATTCATACACACTCTCATACACTACGGTCAATTTTGTTTACCCAATTCGCCTATAGCGTGTGTCTTTGGACTTGTGGGGGAAACTGGAGCACCTGGAGGAAACCCACGCCAACACAGGGAGAACATTCAAACTCCACACAGAAATGCCAACTGGCCCCGCCAGGACTCGAGCCAGTGACCTTCTTGCTGTGAGGTGACAGTGTTAACCACTAAGCCACCGTGCCGCCTGAGTTGTTTTTTTTGTTAAATCAAGCTAAATAATCTGCTTTTAAATCGGTGTAAACAAAATAATACTTTGTTTTAAGCAAAAAAAACTCACCTAAATTTGACATATTATTTCTGAAAACAAGACAATATTTATTACTTGTCTAGAAAATGCTTCTTGATTTAAGCATTTTTAGATATTTGGACCAGAAACAAGACTCTTAGAAAGAAATTTTTTTTTGTTTTTTTTGCAGTGTAATAAGTGATTATTTGGAGCGGTGCAGTGGGTAGTACTGTCACCTCACAGCAAGAAGGTCGCTGGTCGCTGGCATTTCTGTGTGGAGTTTGCATGTTCTCCCCGTGTTGGCGAGGGTTTCCTCCGGGTGCTCCGGTTTCCCCCACAGTCCAAAGACATGCGCTATAGACGAATTGGGTAAGCTAAATTGTCCGTAGTGTAAGCGTGTGAATGAGAGTGTATGGGTGTTTCCCAGTGATGGGTTGCAGCTGAAAGGGCATCCGCTGCGTAAAACATATGCTGGATAAGTTGGCGGTCTATTCTGCTGTGGCAACCCCAGATAAATAAAGGGACTAAGCTGAAAATAAAATGAATGAATGAATGAATGAATGAATGAATGAATGAATGAATGAATGAATGAATGAATGAATGAAAGTGATTATTTGAGGGGTTTTTTTTCCTATCAATTCAAACTGTCCTTGGAACCAACAAGACATTTTCACCCCCAGAACTTACCGGATACTTTCTCTTTTTCAGACCATTCTTTGCAAATCCTAAAGTATAATATTTATGCATAATATTACATTTAGTTTGAAATAAGATCATTTTACTTTCGCCCAATGGCAAATTTTTTAGCTTGTTTTAAGGAAAAACTCACTTAATGTTGACATATTATTTCTGAAAACAAGACAATATTTATTACTTGTCAAGTAAATGCTTCTTGGTTTCAGAATTTTTTAATATTTGGATTAGAAACAAGACAAAAACTCTAAATAAGAAAAGCATTTTTTTTTTTTGCAGTCAACCACATGATTACACAAAACTCTTGCCAGAACAAATAAGCCTTTAAAAAGCATAAGCGAGAAATTGAATGGAAGCAGATGGCAACAGTAAACCATAAAGAGTTAAACAAGGCCTTGCCAAATCAAGCTACCATCTAACTCCATCCCAGACTCTTTAAATGAATAAATAATCATTCTGAAATCTACAAAAAAAAACTTCTGTTTGAGAAAGTGGGCTCTTATTGGCCAACAGATAAAAACAGCCGCTCATATCTATGAGATAAGCACTCCAAAGACTATACATCCAATTTAATTCCATGACATCAGCCAGTAAAAGAAATTTCAGGGCCAATTATGGGATTGTTTCTGACAACTGTTTGCGAAATGCTAAAAGTATTTAAGGAGTGCTTTTTGTTTTCCAAACATACAAAACAAAACTGAAATTGATTACAGTAATTTATTTATTTATTTAGTTTTGGATCATCCAGAACACTAAATGGACTCAATTGGACACAAATATCCACGTCGTAAAACCTGTGCACGTTCTTCATACAGCTATCGGAAACTGGGTCAAGTATTGTCATGGCCCACGAATCAGCTGCTTTGATTGTATGAGTTAGGGTTAGGGTGAGGGTTAGGTAAGAGAAATGAAGGCCCAAGATATGGACATGCACATTTAAAATTTAAATAAAATTTTCTTTATATTACTATATATTATCTTGAGATTTGTGGCGTGGGTTTCTCCGGGTGCTCCGGTTTCCCCCACAGTCCAAAGACATGCGCTATAGATGCATTGAATAAACTAAATTGGCCGTAGTGTATGTGTGTGAATGAGTGTGTATGGATGTTTTCCAGTACTGGGTTGCAGCTGGAAGGGCATCCGCTGTGTAAAAAACAGCTGTGTAAACATTTTCTTTGGCACTTTCACAAACTATCAATATAAATTATTTTAATTGTTTTAAAATGGGTTAAATTATCCTGGACGAGCCCCCAAAAATGTTACAAAGCCCTAATGTTAGTCTAGGGAATGGGGTTTGACATTTAAAAGTACAGTTAAAAATAAATGTATATATACAGTGAGTGAAGTGCAAAAGACAAACGAAGCAGATATACCAAAATTGTGACTTTTATTTACAATCCCCAAGGTGAACAAAACAATGAATTAATTAAAAATAAAGAAAAAGTATACTAATATACTATATTTATTTAAAAATATACTATTTACAATTTGTACAATGTTGGGGACAAACACAAAGACGGGGAGAAAGAAAAGAAAAAAGAAAAGAAAATAACCCAAACAATGTCTAACTCACCAGAAGCATCCAACTAACTAAATTTTATGCGGGGTGGTCTTGGCCTATTGAACATGACGTCAGAGTGACATCAGCGGGAAGGAAATGATTGACGAATGGATTGACCAATGAACGAAACCTGAGAATATGAAGCAGATATGGAAGAACAGAGAAAGAGAGAGAAAAAAAATACGAACAGGGCACAAACAAAACAAACGCTTAACAAACATATGCTGGATAAGTTGGCGGTTCATTCTGCTGTGGCGACCCCTGATGAATAAAGGGACTAAGCCTAAGGAAAATGAATGAATGAATCTTGAGATTTATATTATCCTAGTGACCATTAGGGTTAAAAAGTTTCAAATTTCCAAAAAGATGAAAAAAAAAGCCCTTTTAAACAGTATCGGTAGAGTTAAGGGTAAATGTAGGTTGTTACTATTACTTGAGAGTCAAAATATTTAAATTAGGGTTAAGGAGTAGACCGTATTAGTTGGGGTTAAAGTTGAGGATTGATGTGGACTATTCACAAATTTACAGGAAGACAGACAGTATCAGTTGGGGTTAGAGTTAAGGGTTGATGTAAATTATTCTCAAATTTGGGTTAGAGTTCACACGTGGACAGATTTTAGAGACTCTGAGGAGGTCACACATTAGACAAGCAACACCGTGTCGCGCCTCATCTTTTAAAGTTCTAAACATGGATTTCTATGAATGTACGCTGAGATACAAGCTCTAATCTCCCAGTGAGTCCTGGTCACAATGGCAGCACAAAAAGCGTCACACTAAAAACAAGTACAAACATATGAGAAAAACAAAATGTTGTTCTGTTCTCATAAGACACATATGAAAGAGAGAAAAAAACAATCAATCATAACAAGTATATGTTCTCTTTAGCATAGACCATGAGAGCTTTTTTAAGAACAGGTCACTGTCGTCATCTTATAAACATTATGTATCTGCATTAAAAATAACCCCTATAGGGGTATAAGTAGCTTCAGTAGCAAACAAACAAACAAAAAATGCATCATATAATGACTCTATAAATAAAACTACTTAATCATTCATTCATTCATTCATTTTCCTTCGGCTTAGTCCCTTTATTCATCAGGGGTCGCCACAGCAGCCGCCAACTTATCCAGTATATTTTTTACACAGCGGATACCCTTCCAGCTACAACCCAGTACTGGGAAACATCCATACACACTCATACACTACGCCAATTTAGTTTATTCAATTCACCTATAGCGCATGTCTTTGGACTGTGGGGGAAACCGGAGCAACCGGAGGAAACCCACGCCAACACGGGGAAAACATGCAAACTCCACACCGAAATGCCAACTGACCCACCTGGGACTCGAATCAGCGACTTTCTTGCTGTGAGATGGCAGTGCTAACCACTGAGCCACCGTGTCATCCCCTACTTAGTCACAGTCGTTTTTTTATTTTTATGGATTATCCAGAACACTGAATGGAACTCAATTAGACACGAATATCCGCATCGGAAAATCTGTGCACTTTTTTTCATTCGGTCATTGGAAACTGGGTCAAGTATTGTCGTGGCTCACGTATCAGCTACTTTGATTGTATAAATGGCTTAGTAATCCGAGAGCGCTTTCTGGTCAAGCCATGATTTGTTTTGGAATAATGTCTTAGACGTGCCTATTATATGAATGTCAGTGAGGCTGAAGCATCCGATTGCGCATCAGCACCGTGACCTGATCCATCCATCTTACCTTCTGCCCTGCAATGGGAATCACAAGCTCTATTTTGTTTGTTATGGAGGTTTTGCTTAAGTACAGCTGAAGTCAGAATTATTAACTCTCCTATATATTTTTCCCCAATTTATGTTTAACGGAAAGAAGATTTGTTTCAGCATATTTCTAAGCATAATAGTTTTAATAACTAATTTCTAATTCCTGATTTTTTTTATCTTTGCCATGATGACAGTACATAATGTTTCTAGATATTTTTAAAGATACTAGTATTCAGCTTAAAGTGACATTTAAAGGCTTAACTGGGTTAATTTAGTTATTTAGGCAAGTTAGGGTAATTAGGCAAGTCATTGTATGACGATGGCTTGTTCTGTCCCAAAATGGGGGTCGGGACCCCATGGGGAATCGCGAGACAATGAGCGGAGGTCGCTTTGTGATATCCAAAAATCTCATATATATTATTAAACTATTAGAATTGCCATATTTTATCCATAACCTAGAAGATAAAATAGTATTTAATAGTTACATAAAAAAAACAACATGGAAATAAAAAGCCTTTCAATTTTTTTTCCATTGGATTGTGACCCATGGGTTGTTTACGCTATATTAATGACACAGCAATAGAGTCAGATGCACCAGATTGATTTTACGGCACAATGTTAAACTTTGACACCACAAATAAAGGCCACAACTGAAAAAATAAGGGCCACAGCTGAACAAGGATGATCTCCAAATCAAAATTTCCTAAACAAATTAATAATGACTATAAAAAAATGATATGGTTGTTAGACTGTTGCAATTTTTTGTGTTGTCAATATGTTTATATAGTTCCTATTGGTATGTGTGCACGTTGTATGCAATGTTTGCATGTTTATAACCATCTTTGAGGATAGCGGGGGTCGCAAGTCACTGGAATAGTTATTTTGGAGGTTGCAGGCTCAAAAAATTGGGAACCCCTGCTGTAGACGATCGAAAAAAAATATATATTGCTTAAGAGGGCTAATAATATTGACCTTAAAATAGTTTTTAAAAATGTTAAAACTGATTTTATTCTAGCCTTAACAGACTTTATCCAGAAGAAAAAAATATTATAGGAAATACTGTGAAAAATCCCTTGCTCTGTTAAACATCATTTGGAAAATATTTGAAAAAATTCAAAGGAGGGCTAATAATTTAGACTTTTTTGATGTAGCATTAAAAGGCGGATCTGCTCGTGAAATCAATATGAAGGCCATTCACTGACCCCCTCGTCAGCACTGATCCTGTATCTCTTTCATTATCATGTCTGGCTGTGGCATGTCAACCTTTCTTAAGCCTGGAGTAGACGATAGATAATGGATGAAGCCATGGACTGAGTGTACCGCCACTGCCACAATTGCAATTTAATCTAGCAGCGCTGCAGAGAGTGTTGTGTCCAATCTGGTAGCATAGCACCAGCACCAAGAGAAAACACTGAAGCATCACTAAATAGTACTGCAAAAAAATAAATTTATCAGAAAGCTCACCTGGTTTGATGCTGGTTGCACAAAGATTCTTTAAGTGATCTGTAGGAGAAAAGAAAGTATGTGAATGCATTACTCTTAATATAAGTAGCAAGATGCATTTTATGATACTGAGATCTGTTATTGGAGCTATTGTCACAACACTCTAAAGCAATACATACAGTTGAAGTCAAAATTATTAGCCCTCCTGTGAAATATGTATTCTTTTTCAAATGTTTCTGAAGTGATATTTAATGGAGCAAAATAAATTTTAACAGTAATTCTGATAATATTTTGTCTTCTAGAGAAAGTCTTATTTGTTTTATTTTGGCTAGAATAAAAGTAGTTTTTAATTTCTTTAAAAACCATTTTAAGGTCAATATTATTAGCCCTCTTAAGCAAATTAATTCCGATTGTCTACAGAACAAACCACTGTTATATTATGATTTCCCTAATTACCGTAACTTGGCTAATTAACCTAGATACGCCTTTAAATGTCATTTTAAGCTTTAATACTAGTGTCTTGAAAAATATCTAGTAAAATATTATGTACTGTCATCATGGCAAAGATAAAAAAAAAAAATCAGGAATTAGAAATGAGTTATTAAAACTATAATGTTTAGAAATGTGTTGAAAAAATCTTCTCTCCGTTAAACAGAAATTGGGGGAAAAATATACAGGGGTGCCAATAATTCTGACTTCAACTGTACATGCAGTATATTGATTTAATACAACATGAATAATGACAAAACTTGCATTTAGTAAATAAAAGAAAATAACAAACAGAAAAGTAACATGCTAGTGTTTGGAAAAATCTAACATTTATAATGTGAATATTTCTTTTAAAAATATATATATATCTGATTAGGATTTGTACGACTAATGGGTTATGAATAATAAACAGACACGGAAAAAAAAATCTGTCTTACAAATTCAGCAAAGCAAGATTTTTTTTTTGAAGCAGGATTGGTATTGTAACTGAAAATATTATAACTGTAACTATATATATATAACTGTTAACTGAAACTATACTACAAGAAAACTATTCAAAGATTCTGGTTAATTAATTTATATAAAGCTAAAAAAAATACAGTTGTGTAAATTAAATAAAAGGACATACTAAATAAAAACAAATGAAAAGTAAATTGATGCCAATTACATATGGCTGCTTTAAGTTTAAGCACTAAAATTACTAAAAACAAAATGAAAAATAAGTGAAACAGAAAACTATAAAAATAGAAAAAATGAATAATAATTTTTAAATATTAATTTCAGAAGCAGTGTTATTAAGCAGAACGACAACTAGCAGTATTATTTTTTGTCAACTTATTAGTTTTTGTTAAGATGTTAATGTTACTTTGTAAATTAAAGTAATAACGATATTAAAACAATGTAAAATTTAACTAGAAAGTAGGTAACAGAAATATTAAGAATGTAAGAGAATGTAACACAAATCCAAATTACTAGCTAAAATTAAAACAAAAACCTTTAATAGCTGCTTAATTTAAATATTAATAATAAAAATAAATAAATAAATTTAAAAAAAATTTAATCTATAAACAATTCTAAAAACATTGCTTAAGACGTACTTGTTTTCATACCTCCTGTATATAAGAGAACTGTCCTTTATTGCACTTCAGAGTTTATTTCCACTTGTTTTTAACACAAGCACAAGTTAAAACAAATCAGTGCAGTGAGACAAAATAAACCTGTATTAAAGATTCATTCTCTAAAAACAGCTCTCAACAACTTATGCATCTTGTTACAAGTAAGAAAAGGCAAATCAAAAACTTATTAAGAAGCTTTTTTTGCAATAAAACAGTGGCTATTGCACCCTGAACAAAACCAAAACAGGGTTTATTTCAGAAGCAAACAGATGCTCAGTTTAAAGGAAGAGTTCTGAACATCGAATCGCCTCTTGATGGAGAATTTAATGGACTGTCACCATCAATAGAAGCTCTGCACCGGTGCATCACGAGACGCCGTTTTACAAGCGCTAATGAATTGGACAGAAGAGAAGTGAAGAGGGCACTTCTGTGTGGTAAAATTGACCATCGAGATCAATTAGTCATCCCGTACGGACTCTAAAACACTTGCCATTGGCCTATAAATGTTTGTCACTTACGGTTAAGGTAAGACACTGCGGGTGAATTTGGGTAGGAACTTAACTAATAGCTATCAGGATACTACCCCTGATGATTGATTACATTTAAAATTAAAAAATATATATTTCAAGTTGTCGAAAAATGTCAAGTTAATGCAATTTGAACAATTTGAGGTAAATGGTTGCAAACAACTGATATGGGCTTGAACATTAAATAACCAAATTTACTCTAAATTTAATTTGTTTGTTTAAATGCTGCACATATAAATTTTTTGCAATCACCTTAAAAAATTAGCAAATCCAGTGAATGCTTCTTTTTTTTTCAGTGTACTTGTACAACAACAAAAAAACTTCAAAATTCTGGTTTAGTTTTTTTGACATTTTGATTAGTGTAATAGTGTTCTACAGAGGGGATTTTGGGTAAGTCAGAAATAAGATAAGTCAACTTAAAAGATCCAACTTACAACGGCTTTACTCACTTTTTAAAATAAAGTAGCTAATGGTTTTATATATAGTGTATAGACACCAATTGATAAAGTGCGACAAAAGAAATCCTTAATGGAACACTCCACCTTTTTTGAAAATGGCATGTTTAAATTATGCAAATGAGGTGATGTTTCATTAAACATGTAATCTGAAGATACTTGTACAACAAAAAACTTCAAAATTCTGGTTGAATTTTTTTGGCATACAGTATTAGCGTAAAAGGTTTCTATACACTATATAAGATGTTTTGATTGCATTGATAGTTTTCGACAATCGATTGTTTTGATTGTTTTCGTATTGATCATTTTATACACTATATAAACCATAAGTTTAAAAAATTTTAAAAAGTGAGTAAAAAAGTTGGAACTTTTAAGTTGCCTTGTCTTAATTTTGACTTACCCAACATCCCCTCGGTAGGACACAAATTGATGAAGTGCGACAAAAGAAATCCTTAAGGGAACAATATTTTTGAAACTTTCTGTTTGTTTGTTTGTTTGTTTGTTTGTTTGTTTGGCATATTATTGTCGAAGTTTTCTACAGAGGGGATTTTTCAATGTCTTTTTATCATGTAATAATTCATAAAATACTGCAAACAATCAGAAAATGAACACATTTTTTTTTGGAGAATAATACAGTATGTTGAGCATAAACAGACAAATTATGTATGAATATATCCCTCTGTAAAAAAAACCATATAGATATGAATAAAACTATAAATTTTGATATGTAAGTGATGCTGAAGTTAAAGGGCACCTATGATGAAAATCATCTTTTTTTAAGCTGTTTGGACAGAACTGTGTGCAGGTATAGTGTGTCCACAGTCATATTGGGGTGATATAAAGACAATAAGTCTCTTTTTTAAAATTTCCTGACGTTAAAATAGCATCCAAATCCCTCCCATTTTGAGGCCGAGCGCAACTTGGCGTAGGAGTACGGTTTCCCCGCCCACCGAATTGATTGACAGCTGCGTATTAACATGTCTCCATAGTAACGCGTATAATCATATCAACAAGACAGGACGTGCGTAAAGCAACCGGGAATAAAAGATCTGTTCAGTTCGCTAGGATCATCAATCATCATCAAATGTGATCAAGAGTGAGTTTTACAAGTTTAACACGTTTTTAAAACAGTGCATGTTTGTAATGAATTACAGCGATTTATTTCAGCTTTACTTTATCACCACAGCCGCGTGTCAGTACAATTATAAAAGAAGACGCTTCAATCCCGGGTTGTGGACGTTAAATCAGGCTTATTTTGTACATTAACATAACGGATATCCATACAGCAGTGGATATTAATGTGTATCCTGTCACATTTGCTGTGCAAAAACAGTGCAAAGCTAAACGCACGCGCTGTCTGTGTGTGTGTGTGTGTGTGTGTGTCCGCTGTATGTGTGTGTGTGTGTGTGTGTGTGTGTGTGTGTGTGTGTGTGTGTGT
>CAIGQV010017835.1:24495150-24508608 GCA_903798115.1 Danio jaintianensis
TGTGTGTGTGTGTGTGTGTGTGTGTGTGTGTGTGTGTGTGTGTGTGTATCTGTGTGTGTGCGTGAACTTTGTTACGACATTGTGTGTGACTCATCGTTGCAACTCCACAACAAATACATCAAATAATCATTGGGAAAGTTCTTACAGTAATATTTCTCACAAACGTTACGTGAGATCTGCTTCCTTCATGTCTGTCTGTTCTCTGAGGCAGCCGAGGGCGGAGATTGAGGCACACTGACAGGCACGTGAAAACGGTGGGCGGGGAGGACTAGCATTAAAGGCACAGTCCACAAAAACAGCTATGCTAAGAGCTAAAAATGACAAACTTCTGAAAGGTATTATAAATAATCTGATGGGTGTTTTGAGCTGAAACTTTACAGACAAATTCTGGAGACACACAGACTTATATTAAATCTGGAAAAAGGGGTAAACTAGGTGCCCTTTAAGATTTACTGTACATCTCCTTGCAAAAGAAAATGCATTTTTAAAATCTAAATTGTAATTGAAATCACTGTAAAAAAAATAAATAAAAGCAAATAGTTGACTTTACTTTTTAAAAAGTGAGTAAACCTGTTGTTTTTAAAGAGATTAATTGACTCTTTTGTAGCACTTCTTGTAGTACCAATTCTCTATTAACTATTTAATTCAATTCAAGTTTATTTATATAGCGCTTTTCACAATGTAGATTGTGTCAAAGCAGCTTAACATAGTTCTAGTAAAGTCCAGATTTCAGAGTTGAAGTTCAGTGTAGTTTAGTTCAGTGAGGTTTAAATTTCACTGCTGAAAGTTCAAACACTGTAGAGCAAATCCACCGAAGCACAGCTCCACAAGTCCCGATCCGAGCAAGCCAGCGGCGACAGTGGCGAGGAAAAACAACAACTTCACCAATTGACGAAGTGAAGGTAAAAAAAACAAAGTGAAGGGGAAAAAAAGCGTGTGGAAAAAAAAATTAACTAGTGCCTTAACTAGTGTTTTATTATACATATTCTGCATGATCTTATCCCAACCCTGCCCAAAACATTAACCCAACTATTACCATCATAAGTATAAGCAGCAACTTAGTGTTTTATTGAGCTAAAATTAAGTGACAATGTATTGTAAATGGAGAGAAATGTAATCTAAGTAATGTAATCTAAGTCACTCAGGCTAATCTCTTTATAGAAATAAATTGATGACATACAGTGGGACAGCAGAAATCCTTAAAGGAACACAACACCTTTCTTCTGTAAATGGTCTCATTTTACAACTCCCCTATAGAGTTAAAGAGTTTTATCATTTTTGAATCCATTCAGCTGATCTCTGGGTCTGTCGGGAGCACTTTCAGCTTACCATAAATCATTGAATCGGATTGGTCCATTAGCATCTCGCTCCAAAAAAAAGAGTTTTGATCATTTTCCAATTTAAAGCTTGACTCTTCCGCAGTTACATCATGTACTAAAACCGACGGAAAATGAAAAGTTGCAATCTAGTCTGATATGGCTAGGAACTATACTTTTATTAAGGCATTCCTACATTATGATCCTTGAAATTATAGCTACCACACAGTTCCATCAGCCTAAAAAATAGCAACTTTTCATTTTCCGTCAGTCTTAGTACATGATGTAACCACAGAATAGTCTTTCTAATAGAAAGATCTTTAAATAAAAAAATTACCGAAACTCTTTTTTTGACATTTTATGAGTGAGATGCTAATGGTCTAATCCGATTCAAAGATTAATGCTAAGCTAAGCTAAAAGTTCTTCCGCCAGACCATAAATATTTACATTAGATGTCGTCTACGCTATTGTTGTCTATTGGAAGGAATGTGTCAATAGAGCCGCCGTTTTAGTACAGGGTAGCGCTCCTTTGAAATGAATGTGGGACCAAGGTGCAGTAGAGGACTGGCCATCCTGAGCCAGGATTATATACACATATATACATATATCTATGATCGGGAGTTTTCCCGGTGGTCAGTATCCAAATATTTTTTAAAGTTTTACATCACTTTTCTACATCGATGGATAAGTAGCCGGACGGACATTGCCGACAAAGAGCGTGTGCATGGAAATGTATTATCCTCCCTACCTGTTAAACTTGGTCTAATCCATGTCCTGAAACACACCCCCACTCCCGCTTTCACTTCTAATTCTAACGGGAGCGATTGTGAATGAATCCCCATTATAAACGACTCGTTCACTCAGCCGACAATAATACAAGTTTCCGGCATCGCAACGTTTTGTTGACATATTTCATTTACACTGTTTGCTTATTTTATTCAACAAAACTAGCATAAGCCTAGAATTTAGTGCAAATTGGTGCTACTTTGCCTTATGGTCAGTGCAGTAAGTGACTGTATTATCATCAACAACGTTACTTGTTTAGCACAAAAGTTCGTAGCATACAAAAACGTAAAAAACGAAATCTTGAAATGTTCTGCCTTTGTGCTGTGTTTTCTTTCTTTGCTCATTACTACACCCGTACGCGGCGCAAAAGTCCAGCATCTTCAGATTGGCTTTAGTCTTGACTAGTGCGGTTGAATGACTTTTGTCCTGGGAGCACTGTACCAATATGATGTATGCTCAGGGTCCGTATGCGATATCTAGTGTATATATCTATGGAATTCACTTGTTTAGCACAAAGTTCGTAACATACAAAAACGTAAAAAACTAAATCTTACCTATGAAATGTTCTGCCTTTGTGCTTTGTTTTCTTGTTTGCTCGTTACTACATCCGTACACAGCGCTAAAGTCCAGCATCTTCACATTGGCTTTAATCTTGACTAGTGCGGTTGAATGATATTTGTCCTGGGAGCACTGTACAAATGTGGCGGCGCTATTGACGCATGCTCAGGGTTCGTATGTGATATCTAGTGTATATATCTATGCCGCCAGACTCAGAGATCGGCTGAATGGATTCAAAAGTGGTAAAACTTAACTGTTTAACTTTAGGGGAGTTGTCATAAATGTTGTCATTTACGGTTAAGGTAAGACACTGCAGGTGAATTTGGGTAGGAAATTAACTAATAGCTATTAGGATACATCCTATGATGATTGATTACATTTCAAATTAAAAATAAAAAAAACTGTTATTTCATGTTTTCGAAAATGTCATGTTTATGCAATTTGAACATACTTGTACAACAAAAAAAACCCTGGTTAAATTTTTTGGACATTTTGGTTAGAGTCAAGGGTTTCTACAAAGGGGATTTTAGTCAAAATTAAGATAAGTCAACTTAAACGTTCCAAATTACAACGGCTTTACTTAATTTTTTTAAATAAAGTAACTAACCGATTTATATAGTGTACAGACAAAAATTGATCAAGTGCGACAAAAGAAATCCTTAAAGGAACTCTCCCGAGAGACTTTTGGTATGCCTCGTGGAGACTAGACGCAGGTGGAAGTCACTCCGTGAACATTTGTGTGTTTTTTCTATTAATCTCAGTTATCTTTGTCTTACATTTATAAAGTAAGCAACGCTGCATCACATCTAAATGTAATAATGCCAAATCCGGGTAAATTAGTACGAAATATCGCTGAAATGTTGGCTGAAAGAGGAGGCGGGCAGGCAGCTAATGCTAATACTAACGCTTCACCGAGGGAGGATAAGCTAACACCTGCTTCTTTGAAGGAGATAATTACAACCACCATTCGCACGGAAGTGTCAACTTTACGAACTGAATTCTTATCCGAGCTTCGTTCTGCCGTGTCCACGCTGCAATCAACCCTTTCACTACAAGTTCAGAAGATTGTGGACATTGAAACCGCACTTAATGACTCGGACGGCCGCTTGACGGCGATCGAGGCACTGTGCAATGCATTGAAAAAAGAAAACGGCTTCCTTAAACTCAAAGTGGATGATTTAGAGAACTGCTCGCGGAGGCAAAATCTGAGGATCATTGGAATACCAGAGGGATTAGAGGGTCAAAGTCTGGTTATGTTCATGATATCACTCTTTGTTGAACTTTTCGGAGACGGCACCTTTGAGAGACCTCTACAAATTGACCGTGTTCATCGCGTCGGTCAAAAAACACATCCGAACGCATATCCTAGACCAGGGATGGGCAAACTTGCTCCTGGAGGGCCGGTGTCCTGCAGAGTTTAGCTCCAACCTTAATCAAACACCTGCCTATAGCTTTCTAGTAATTTTGAAGACACTGATTAGCATGTTCAGGTGTGTTTGATTAGTGTTGGAACAAAACTCTGCTGGACACCGGCCCTCCAGGACCGAGTTTGCCCATTCCTGTCCTAGACATATGCTCGTCCGTCTCCACCATTATCAAACCTAAAGGAACACTCCCCTTTTTTGAAAATGTCATGTTTAAATATGCAAATGAGGTGATATTTCAATATATATGAAACTTTATGAGTGAGATGCTAATGGTCTAATCCAATTGAATGATTTATGCTAAGCTAAGTTAAAAGTTCTTCCGCCAGACTCAGAGATTGGCTGAATGGATTCAAAAGTGGTAAAACTCAACTGTTTAACTATAGGGGAGTTGCAAAAAAATAAAAGTGGAACGTTCCATTAAAAGTGTGTTTTGGATATTTACTTTACATTAAGACTTTAAAAACTCTTCTCAAGTAAAAAAAAACTGACAGGTGGATGAAAAATGTTTTCACCTAAATCCGTAGGGCCTCCGAGGTCTGAATTTAACCCCCGGTGAAAGTCCCGTCTGAACGTGTATACAGTTCCAGTGAGCGGTCTCGAGTGACGGATCGATCCCCCAAACAAACAGATAATCTCTGGCCACTTCAGAGATGACGAGCCAACAGCTGAAATTCCATCCGGCGGTGAGGCCCTTCTTCCTTCACCAAGAGAAAGAAACACATTCAACAACATCCGAACAGCACAAAACAGAGGATTAGGAGACTGACACCTCCAGAGCTGCTGACGGAGCGAGTGGGTTCGGCCCGCACAGATTAAGCCCAGTCAGGTTGTCGCTATTCATTTCAGATGGCTAGTGTGCAGGCAGCCTTTTGTCTCAGCAGCCCGTTTGAAAATCCACACAACGTCCACACACAAAACGCCATCTGGATCGTGGAGGAATCTGGAAAAGAAAAAAAAAATTATATAAATGTGGTCTATTGTATTTTAACTGACGAGGTTATGCATGATCAATTTCATAAAGGTTATATAAACCGTATTTTAAGGCTGTATTCTCGGTTTAATATATCTGAGTTCCTACCACTTTGATCTTTTCTGTTCATTATATTTGAGAATCTGCTATAGGAACATTTTTGAGAAATAAATGGAAATCTAAAATATAAGTATAAAAAATACTTGTGAATAACGAAATATCATTTAAAATCTGATTTAAATATACTATTCAAAACTATAATTAATTGAATACAAACATTTTAGTGTAAAAGAAAATTCTAAAAAATAACAAAAATGTATTAAAAACAAAAGTATACTAAAAACAAATAAATAAAATACAAATTAGACTAAATTGCATTATGCAGCGCTGTTAGCTAGTGCTATAGGAACATTTTTGAGAAATAATTGGGAAAATAAATAAAAATACTTAATAAATAATGAAATGTAATAAACACAGATTAGTGTAAAAGAAATACTTATAAATAAATTTAAATATTAAAAATAAAACAATTCTAAAAACAAACAAATAAATAAATACAAATTAGACTAAACTGCATTATGCAGCGCTGTTACCTATAGTCGGGGTCTATTTTGAGGTGTTGTGTAATATTGCGCCAGCTACATCCATTGTACGGCAGAAAAGTTTCTTGATTATTACACTTAAATTAGTCATATCAGCCTAGGAAATAGCTATATTTCTCGCAACGTAACTACAGAAGAGTCACATTCTAAATAAGAAAATTATCAAAACTAATTTTTGAAGTTTTATGAGCGAGATGCTAATGGTCTAATCCGATTCAATGATTTATGCTAAGCTAAAGGTTCTTCCGCCAGACTCAGAGATTGGCTGAATGAATTCAAAAAAAGGTAAAAGTCAACTGTTTAACTCTAGGGCACTTGCAAAATAAGCCTATTTCCATTAGCTGAGGACTATTTTCAGGTGTTGCGTAATATCATTACAATACAGCCACGGTACGGCAGCAAAGGTCCTTGATTGTTACTCCGAAATGAGCCATATCAGCCTAGAAAATAGCATTTATTTTTACCCGTTGGTCTTTAAAACTTTAAGTAGAAACATTATCGAAACACTTTTTTTGGGGGGGACATTTTGAATGAAATGCTAATGGTCTAATCCGATTCAATGATCTATGCTAAGCTAAGCTAAAAGTGCTCCTAAGTGAACCTATTTCCAAAAAAAAAGTGGAGTGTAACTTTAAAGTAAGATGCCATGGTTTAAATAAATGAACTTTTTATCATTTTGGTTTTTATGCACATTTTAATCAAAAAAAAGTTTCAGTCATTATCTCTCTCTGTTAGAGCGGCTTCATATCAAATGCTCCCGTTATCTGTTCTGGAGTGATGTTCCGGATCTGCTGGCATTAAACTGCAGCTGTTTTCGAGAGATATTCTCGATTTAGACTGCAGGAACAGATTATTTAAGCCTACAGTACAGTACAGTACAGTACAGTACAGTAGCTGGACTCTCGGTTAAGAGGATCTGCTCGTTCCTGTGTCTCCTGTCACACTGCGTGCGTCCCATCCGGCAGATTCTCTTACACACTTCAGATGAGGAGAATCAATACATCCGCTTACAGACCGAATCTCACCTGCTGGAGCACAAAGACACAGATTATCACCTTCACAGGTGATACACACTTACATACAAGCAGTCAACTCAACTATCACTGTCATCATTTACTCACTTGGATATTGTCCTGTGATTTTCTGTAAAAAAAAAAAGAAAAGAAAAAGGGCTTGAAAAGACTAAACAATTACAATTAAACTATTAATAGCATAAACATCAAAATAAAGATTAAATTCTAAGTTAATTTAACTTAATCAAATTTCATTTAAATTCCAAATAAAATGATTTTTAACCACAAACATTATATTAAAAACACTGATATGCGAACATTTAAATTATTTTTAAAACTAAATTTACATTGCAATTATTTACTGTCATTTATTCCTGTGATGTCCTGTAAAAACAATTCGAAAAAAAGTAGCTATAAAAGTCTATAGGACTATATAGAAATATTATAATTTATTAATCTATTTATTATACTCTATTAATTTATAAAATGCAAAAAAAAAATCTAATTACATTTAATTTTAAATTACAGGTATAAAAATGAAGGTAACTTGACTGAAATTCACAAAATCATTTTACACAATGCAAAAACAAACTGAAGAATACCAATTAAAATGAATTAAATAAAAATCACAGACAGACAAATGAAAACAAAAATACGGAAATTAAAAGCATTAAAATTAAACAAAACAATTAATGACAAATTAAAAGCATAAACAATGAAAAATAAAAAGACAAGATGAAAGCATAACCATAAACAGAGAGACTCAAGGAAATATTTAGACAACTTTACTGCCAAAATATGAGAACCACTGGCTTTTTACTTTTTAGATTTAAAAAGCAGCACACGTGTCTTTTTTGTTTACTTCCATGTTGTCTTTTGTGAGTTGGACAGACTCACTGTGCGTTCACACCGAAGGTGGCGAGAGGATCAAAGTTCGCTCTGGTCGCCCTGGCGACTTCTGCCTTCACAGCTCGAATTTAAAGGGGCCGTTGCAGCATATCAGCAAATCAATTACATTCCTGCATAAAAAACGTGCTTTCAAGCGTGAAAATGTTGCTCACCTTTTTTAATAAAATTCATTTAACTATGGAAGATCAAGTTGTTGAGTGTGGTGTGGCTTTGCTCCACTTATCCAATATGTCCATATGTCTGACATATTCTGAAGCAGCAATACTGGTTTGTACTGTCATAGTTAGCATGAGATTCCTGCTTTAAAAAAAAAAACATATATAACATTAATGCACATCAGTAACTCGCCAGTAACTTTTTTACTTATGTCCCTGTAAGAAAACAGGGCGACCACAATATTCAAACCCTTGGGAACTACTGGTCAGAACCAAAGTTCACAGGACTGTGTTCTCTGGAATCCTCTCAAGCGGTGGACTTCTGCATTCTGATTGCTTGCCTCCAAACCGCGTCATAGCTCAATTACCATAAAGCTGACTTGATTTCAACTCTCCTCGACGCCCACACCCACACTGCCATTGAAATTTAATGACTTCTGGCGACGGTCTCGCCACCTTCTGTGTGAACGCACAGTAAGTCCTCATTCATTTTCAACATATAGATAAAACACTATTTGGTCCAGTCTAAAATCTGTTTTTGTAATATCTGTAACAAGAAATAAGGCTATGAAGATTTCAAACAGATTGGAAGGGCATCCGCTGTGTAAAACATAAGCTAGAGTAATTGGTGGTTCATTTCGCTGTGGTGACCCTTGATAAAGCAGGGAATAAACTGAAAGAAAGTGACATTTCAAACAGCATAATAGCAAGTAAACGATGGTAAAAGTTCTGGATGAACTCCTCTGACGCCCTGTCCTGCCAGACATCACAAGAGGATTTCTTCACTACTCAGCATCTCATTAAAAAATGATGCAGGCGTAATTATGAATCTCTGGTGAACATGTTTAGCCTGACTCAGAGCTGGAAATGAACTTCGGTATAGATAATGAACATCTGGAAGAGGCTGATCTCAGATGTGACATGCACTTTGTACTTTATTACTTTAAAGTCCTCCTGAAATTAAAGGGTTTTTTTGGTGTTAGTAAAGTTATTTGCAGTTAAACTCCGAATGAACAGGAAGCTGCAACCATTTTTTGCTCCGTATTGTGACACAGTTTCTCCTTTCCAGCAATAAGAAATGGTTAGACCAGAGATGCCCAAACTAGGGCCAGCCTGTCAAAGTTGGCCCATAGTAACCTTTGATTTGGCCCGCCATCCGACAAGAGAGGGAGAATGATGGGGATGGTTTAAGGCTGGTTTATACTTCTGCGTCGAGTGATCAGCGTGACCCACAGCGCCTGCCTTGCGTGTAGTCGTGCATTTATACTTCTGCGTGCTGTTTGTGATGTTCTGCAATAACACTTCCGAAACGCTAGCTGGCAGTGAGGTTTTTTTATTCCTCTGTGTCGAGTTTCTTCGTGGGTGTTTTGTTTTTTCTGAATGCTACTTTAATGTACAAGTAGCTAAAACTCGCTCATTCAGAGGCGGGAATCGGCGGATGTGCAACAACATTAATCATAAGGTAAACACAAAAGTTTCCATCTGGAGCTCCTTCACAGGACTCGACACTTGTAAACAATCACTTCATTGGGTTCGCACCTCTCAGCACTGCCCACACTCGTCACCGCTACCAAGCCGACCAATCACAGAGTTTGCGCTATGTGTCATTGCGACGTGTAGTTACATTTTTTGAGAGGTGCGTGTCAGTGTCGGCAAGGGCTGTGGCTGCGCCGGACCATACGCATACGCTAGACTCAGAAGTATAAATTAGCCTTTAGGCATTGTCATTTCAAATTTAATGTAACCATTTATTTGTTTGTTTTATTATTAAGCTACAAAAAAGTTAACTGAAATTAAATGTTTCAATTTAAATGCTGTAGTTTAGTTTAAAATGTACATACTGTCACCCGACAGATAGAGCACAATGCAGAGACTTTGGTGATCAAATCAAGGCAAAGGCAGATTCTGCTTGACTAGTGTATTCAGTGATTGTTTATGTTTTTATTGCAATACGTTATAATGAAACAGTTATACTGCATTAGTTAATACAATTCAAAGTAATGTTTACTATTTATTTTTAAATATAATTAAATAAATTAGGAAATTACCCATGGCAACTTTAATGTAAAATAGTTTGGTATATTTATCTTCGGCCTACGGCTCTCCTTGATGATATTTGGTTTTTGGCCCTTCATACAAAAAAGTTTGGGCACCCCTTGGTTAGACAGACTCAGCATTGCGATTATAGAGTCATCAACTCTGACTGGCAGAGCTGTAATATTAACAAAATGCTATTGGCTGTTTTTTTTGAAAGAGGCGGAGCTACTCAATATGCCACACCCTGCCACACCCTGTCGTCAATGCTTCAGGTGAAATTACGTCACACATCAAACAAAGCAGCACACTTCATAGGATCTTTAATAAGAGCTGCAGACAAATGTCCCATGCTGCGCTCTTCCTTTGTAAAGTCGAAAGAAGACGCTATTTATAGACGCCAGCAAAAAGGAATCAAGAAACTAGTAAATTTTTTTAAAGTAGTGAGTCAAGATTCTGCTCTTCCTCACTCCACTCGGTTTGGTCTGTCCGGAGGAGATGCTTTGAATTAGAAGAGCTCGAAAAAAGCAGCGTGGTTACATCACGTCCACATGCTGGAAAACATGTAAACAGAGGACAGGAGTTTATATGGTCAGTTCACAATTCAAGGAGTCATCGCTCTTACGCTGTTTTCCGCTCTAGAACACTTTTTAAAATTACATTTTAGGTCTTGTTAGAGTTTGAGAACTAAAAGAAAATGTCTGAATAGGAAATACAATGGAAATTAAAAATAGAAAAAAAGTAGAATATTAGAAAATAGAAATTTAAATTAAACTTAAATTAATATTATGAATTATTATTATTATTATTCATTCATTTTCCTTCGGCTTAGACCCTTTATTCATCAGGGGTTTCCCCTGCGGAATCAACCGCCAACTTATGCAGCATATGTTTTACACAGCGGATGCCCTTCCAGCTGCAACCCAGTACTGGGAAACACCCAAACACACATTTATTCACACTCATACACTACGGCCAGTCTAGTTCATATAATTCATCTATAGCGCATGTCTTTGGACTGTGGGGGAAACCGGAGCACCCGGATGAAACCCACGCCAACACGGGGAGAACATGCAAACTCCACACAGAAATGCCAACTGACCCAGCCGGGACTCGAACCAGCGACCTTCTTGCTGTAAGTGTTAACCACTGAGCCACCGTGTCGCCCCATTATTATTATTATTATTATTATTATAGTTATTATTATTATTATAGTTTTTATTATTAATAATAATAATAATAATAATAATAATAATAATAATAATAATGATGATGATGATAAACAAAATTAGTATTAATAAATATATTATTATCGATGAAATTAATCAAATAAATATTTGATTTATATAATACAGCAATAAAATTTGTAAACATACAAACACATGAAATAAATAAAATAAAGTAAAACTGAAATTCGAAAAAAAACATAAAATTGTAAGCAAACAAATTAAACTTCATTTTAAAAAGTTTAATAGAGCCACAAAAGTGGGGTGAGGTTTAAAAATCATAAAACTGACCAAAAGTGACCATTAAGATTTGTTTTACATTATTTTGCATTACATAATGAACTAGATTTCAAAATAAATTAACCCTTTAACTGTCACTGTCCTGCCAGCAGGTTTTAAATGCGTTTTAGATTTTAGATGTTATTTAGAGGATAAATTCAATCAAAAACCACCAAACTTCCCATACTACTTTAGAATTTTATATCTACTTTACAAATATTGTCAAAAGTATGAATAAATATGATTCATATTTCTCAAAACATAGGGGGCGCACTTGTATTGTCACCAATGGAAACTGGTGGTCATACTTGGTACTGCGACCAAACAAAATCGTACTTAAAGCTCATTTTTTGAGATATATAATTTGTTCATTTTATGTAAATTTTAGGATATAACAAGTTTTGCGTAACAAATTTTTGTATTTTATGTATTACAAAACATATTTTATGTATTGCAATAAAATATACAATCAAGGCCGAAATTAGTCATACCCTTTGGGCTTGACTGTACATGTATTGTTTTATTTGACATGTATCGTCTTTAAATTGAGAACAAGCTTAAATCTGGTCACCAAAGCATTGAAGATTGGAATCGTTTAAGTTGAACACGTCATCTTCATGTTTATGTTCAAAAAGTGGAGGCGACAGTTAAAGTCTGCATGAACTAGCAGCTGAAACCATTTTTTTTTCACATTGTGACACAGTTCCTAGAAAAACAGAATATTAAATGAGAAAACAGTGAGCGTGGCTTGTTGTTTTTACCGCGAGCTAATTCAATGTAATAAAAAAGGCATTTTCATTCAGAAAAATGGGGAAAAGGGTTTGGGGAGAGTTATTACAACCTAACAGACACCTCCTCCTCACCATTTCTGTTTGTTGTCAAAACTGACAGTTGGAGGGGCGTGGTTAAGTATGTTAGCCACGCCCAATACCTCAGACAGACGTAATCTGAGAATTTAACTGAAAACAAACAGGAAGAGCATTTTCAGTTTTTAATTTTAGATTACAAAGGCAAACCATTTTTTTTTGTTATTAGTGACATGCACAGATGAATTGAAACACAAAACTAGCAATGTGAGCTAACAAAAGAAATATGGTTAGTTTTGATTTCATGTGTACTTTAAGGGGTTAATGTAGAAATCAGTAAAATTTTCAATTATTAAAAAAATATTTTTAAATTAAAAAAACAAATACTGATAAGGGGCCTCACGGTGGCGCAGTGGGTAGCACAATCGCCTCACAGCAAGAAGGTCGCTGGTTCGAGCCTCGGCTGGGTCAGTTGGCATTTCTGTGTGGAGTTTGCATGTTCTCCCCGTTTTGGTGTGGGTTTCCTCCGGGTGCTTCGGTTTCCCCCACAAATCCAAAGACATGCAGTATAGGTGAATTGGGTAAGCTAAAATTGTCCGTAGTGAATGAATGTGTATGGATGTTTCCCAGTGATGGGTTGCAGCTGGAAGGGCATCCGCTGCGTAAAACATATGCTGGATAAGTTGGTGGTTCATTCCACTGTGGCGACCCCAGATTAATAAAGGGACTAAGCCGAAAAGAAAATGAATGAATGAATGAAATACTGATAAGTTGTCTCCAAATGTGTAGATTTAGCCATATAAAAGCAAAGGCTTGCCAAAACAACACCACCACAACCACCAATGGAATTTGGAGTCATCAGGTCAATATCAATCAAAAAAAATTATGCAGAATAAACGAACGATGACCATCATGAGGAAGATCTCATCAATACATACAACTGTTGGCTGAAGGGACATTTTCTCAGTTTGTCCAACATATCCGTCCACACACCCTGTTTCAGCCCTGAGTCTCAGTTCCAGTCTGATGTCACGTTCGGCATTTCTCATCTGTTGACAAGAAATAATTGAGTTATATTTGGTTGTGACGGGCTGAGGACGAGCGAATGATTGCCTCATTTCTCTTCATCAGTCCACTGATACCGTCTGTTTGTTGCTGTATTACACATCTGCTCATGGCCAACAAGTGCTGAAGACGCCAGACGAGAGCTCACAGAGACTTCACAGATGAACACCTCTGAGACACTGCAGCGTCACGAGACAACACTGCAAAAAAGAAGACAATTTTTTTGATTATGTTGTCATGAAGTTATGTTCATTTGTCACTTAATCATCCATCCATCTGTTCTTCCACCATTCATCCATCCATCCATCCATC
>CAIGQV010017835.1:24512967-24532092 GCA_903798115.1 Danio jaintianensis
AAAGAACGGATGGATGGATGGATAGTGAAAGAACGGATGGATGGATGGATGGATGGATGGATGGATGGATGGATAGTAGAAGAACGGACAGATGGATGGATGGATGGTAAAACGATGCATTGATGGATTAATGGTTGAACGGAAAGAAGGAATGATAGTTGGATGGATAGAACAATGGATAGATAAAACCATGGCTAAATGATAAATGACAGAAAGACAGATGTAATAATGACAGATAAAATGATAAAGGAGTAATGTTTGAACAACTAATAGGAGAATGATACACTGACAGAGAGTTCAGAAAAATGTCATGTTATGTTATGGAACTACCCTGTCATTCTGAATGCAGTTTGATGCAGAATGTAGCACTGAGTGGAAAGTAGTCTTGTAATACACAACTACAACAGCTTTAGTGGTGCAAAAATCATTGACGGACATAAGTTGCCTTCAGGGAAAATAAATAAAATGCTGCAAATATGTAAATATATTCTTGGCATGAGTTGACACGAGTACAAGTAATATGAAGAATTACTCACACGCTTTCAGTGGCTGAACGAGCAGAGAAGAACTGGGCTGCAATGAGAAAAGAAATGTAGTTAGTTGATGGTGCAATGAAGGCCGCTATCTAAATCTTACATGGAAACGGCATCTGCAGCAGTGTAATTATGAAAGTTTAACACCAGGCACCTCAGCATGCTGCCTTTAATTAAAAACAGATTTCAAAGGTTGTTGGAGTGTCAGTTCAATTAGCCTTAACATCCGAATGTGTCGATTTCTTTCACCAGCTGAACTCTGAAAGTTGAGTTCACCTTTAGACACTTTCATTCCCAGAGGTGGAGGAAAAAAAAAAAAAGGGGGAAAACACACACAAAATGATGTGAGAAGTTATCTAATAAAAGTCAATTTTCCATTAACAGAGCACACCCATTACACTGACTTCTAATTCATATCCTTATGTTTTAGGCGAAGTCATTTAATGAGTCCACAAGGGGGTCTTCTGAACACTAAGGGAAAACAGATGCATTAATTCCCGTCACAGCACAAAAAAATGAAGAAAAAAAAAAGATAGATAGTTGTGTTTTACAAGATAGCACAAAACATAACATGGACTAAAGCATTTTCCAACAATAGAGCACATATTTTGATCTGAAATTCTAAAAAGAAGGTCTAAATTGGTGCACTAAAATAAACTAAAACACTTTTAAGTATAAACATTTTTTTCCTGTCTGAAAAACTTTGACTGCATTCAGGTTTCAACAGTGCCCCTCCTCCTCAAAAGCCCAGTGTGCTCTGATTGGTCAGCTGACAGAGACTTCAAATGTAAATTTAAAGGTGCTACAAGTTTTTGACTCTTCTAAAGCATAAAAATAAAAGAAACATGCTAATTGAAAATACTTCATTCATTCATTCATTTTCCTTCGGCTTAGTCCCTTTATTCATCGGGGGTCGCCACAGCGGAGTAAACCACCAACTTATGCAGCATATGTTTTACACAGCAGATGCCCTTCCAGCTGCAACCCAGTACTGGGAAACATCCATACACACTCATTCACACACACATATACACTACGGCCAATTTAGTTTATTCAATTCCCTTATACCGCATGTTTTTGGATTGTGGGGTAAACCGGAGCACCCGGAGGAAACCCACGCCAACACAGGGAGAACATGCAAACTCCGCACAGAAATGCCAACTGGTCCAGCAAGGACTTGAACCAGCAACCGTTGCTGTGAGGCGACAGTGCTAACCATTGAGCCACCGTGTTGCCCTTGAAAATACTTGTTTATCTGAAAAACAAAGCTAAAATGAGTTAGTCTGCATGAAAATGTGCGTTCCGTGTCAGAATGTCTGTTTTTGTTTTGGTCTCTATAACCTGCCCACTGCCAGTTTACCCAATTATATTTCGGCACACCAGGTTGCCTTGGTGGAAAACAGCATATTTTTATTTCAATCTTAAAGACTGTCTCAATGTATGCAGGCGCAGTCAAATATGCGACCTCCAGAGCACAGTAGAAGCTTCTGAAATGAGACACTGATTCTGAGTTATAAAAATCCACAGGTGTATTTTTAATTTGCAAAGTTAAAGAAAATGAATGTAAACATTAGCTTACAGTGTAATGCTGTGTTCACACCAGACGCAGCTTGCGCGAATAAATCACGGTATTCGCGCATAAATAAACGCATAAACATTTTGAGTTTACTCGCTTCATTCATGTCCCAAATTTTCTTAATTCGCGCTTGAAATTCACTTCACAATAGATGCGGATTCGCATCATGGGCGGGGCTTCTGTCTGCCGGGTGACTCTAGATTTGTTGCTAAATGGCTAACATGGATTTTATTGAGAGAGTAGCTGTGCTTTATGTCCTTTAGGAAGGCTAAAAAACAGCATAGATTCGTTTGGCGCCATGTCTGAGTCCACTAGACTCTTTCAGAGGTGCACCCAGCTCTGTGAGTTCATCAACTCCTCCAGAAACTATACCTGGATGATGGAAGCCCAGTTTGATGAGCTATTGTCCGGTGTCGGCAGGAGGATTTCCCCTCAGGACACCAACAACAGGAGCTATGTCACAATCATGCCCCTCTCTAGAGCAAGCTCCTGATTGGTTAACGCCACATCATTTACGCGAATAGTGCTGCAGGATGTCTATTCGCGTATTTGCATTGACTAAACATGTAAATCACTTGCGCTTGACGCTTCATCCACATCTGGTGTGAATGCACCATAAGGTTCGATGGTCAGGCATGCTTGCTCCTGTTTGTGTCATCAATCTGGCTATCTGCACTTGTGTTGAGTGGGCAGAGGAGGGGCTTAGTGAAATAATTTGAATCCAGTAATTTGAATCTGTATTGAAATACCAAGTTCAACCACTAGGTGTCAATGCCACATATTGCACCTTTAAATACAAACAGTTAATAACACCCATTTTACACATTGGTTAGATTGGGATGACCAAACTCAGTCCTGGAGGGCCACTGTCCAGCAGACTTCAGCTCTGGCTAAACACAAAAACACAAATTTGAATTAAACGTATATGCTCCCTTCAAACTGAAATCATCAATTAAAAGAAACGCATGAAATAAAAAGGGAAACCTAAATGTGCAGTGTGGTCGGGCGCGAGGACCGGGATTGAGAAATGCTGCTTTATTTTGGGTCAAACTCAACAGTTGGGTTAGCGTAATTTAAATTTAACTGAAAAAAATACCCAACATTGGGTCTATATTTGTCCCAGCAATGAGTTAAAACAACCCATCATTTTTACAGTGTACCTGGATGCTGCTAGTATTACTAGTAAAACCTTAACTAGCTGGCTCGGGTGTGTTAAATTGGAATTGGAGCTAATCCTTTTAAGATAGTACAGAGTCTGGAGGCCCCTGAGTTAATGGACTGATGAAACAATTAATAGATAAAACTATACGGATGGTTGACAAAATGACTTATACATTGAACAATGAATGGATGGATGGATCATCATGGCAGAACAACTAAAAGACACTGTAGAACATAGGTTTCAAACTCAATTCCTGGAGGGCCACAGCTCTGCATAGTTTTGCTCCAACCCTGATCAAACACAGCTGATCTAACTAATGAAGGTGTTCATGACTCTTTTGAACACCTTGATTATTTGGATCAGCTGTGTTTGATAGGGTTGGAGCAAAACTGTGCAGAGCTGCGGCCCTCCAGGAATTAAGTTTGAGACCCATGCTGTAGAATGATAGACAGAATAATAAAACAACAGTCTGTGGATTAACTTGCACAGATTCACCTAAAGAATAACAATGTGCACTAGCAAAATAAACATTGTACTAAACTATAATTAAAAGGTAACAAGGCTTTAGTAAAAAAAAGAAAAAAAGAAAAAAAGTTTGTACTGTAATTAACTAAATATTTGTTGAGTGGTTTTATTGATTTTAGGTGTTTAGAGACATTATATTCAAAATAGTCTGTCGTTAAATAGTTCTCTCAATTGAAATGCACAACATTTTAACATTCAGTTCAATTCATTTTTATTTATATAGCACTTTTCACAATATAGATTGTGTCAAAGCAGCTTAACATAGTTCTAGTAGAGTCCAGATTTCAGAGTTGAAGTTCAGTTTAGTTTAGTTTAGTGTGGTTTAAATTTCACTGCTGAAAGTTCAAACACTGTAGAGCAAATCCACCGAAGCGCAGTTCCACAAGTCCTGATCCGAGCAAGCCAGTGGCGAGGGGAGAAAAAAGAAGACAAAAAAGAAAAAAAACCTAGAGAGAAACTAGGCTCTGTTGGGCATGACCATTATTCTTCTGGCCAAACTTCCTGTGTGCTGCAGTCTAGGCACCGGAGGCTGGAGAAGCTGGACGTCCATCGTGGAGAAGCTGCAGGTGTGAATAAGGGCACCAGCAGGAGGTCAGGCTGGCCCACAGGATCAATGCGGGGACTCATTTGTCACGGTGGTCATTCAGGAATCAGTCTCATGCACTCCATTTCTCCATGACGACCACAGCATCAGCTCGGGATACGACCTGGTCCAGGATTATGGATACCTTGGGATCATCTCTTCACAGGTCTTGGATCGCATCAATGGCGCTGCATAGTCTCTAGGGACCTCGGAATGAGTATCTCCAGGTGGAAATAGAGAATAAAGAAAATAATTAGCGTAGCTGCTGTTCATAGTGTATTTAAACGAGATGCAAAAATGGAGTGTTATAGATGAAAATAGCAGTTAAATAAACAAACATAGAAACAAACATGTAAAGCATATGAGAGTTTCTAACACAATGTCTGGTGTATTGAGGAGTGTGTCCTACAGGTGATGTCAAGCCAGCTCACCTGCGTGGAGCACATTCATGCATCATACCGTTATGTGATGCATTGAGTGTATGCTTTACTAAAAAGATAGGTCTTTAGTCTAGTTTTGAACTGAGAGAGTATGTCTGAGCCTCGGACATTATGAGGAAGGCTGTTCCAGAGTTTAGGAGCCATAAATGAGAAAGCTCGACCTCCTTTACTCAACTTTGCTATTCTAATCTTTAAAAAACAAATAAATTAAACTACTGGGACACTGCAGTGTGTGTATGCAGTGTGTTTTGCATGTCCTCTTTTTGGTGCAGTACCAGCAGCCAGCTCTTCTCTAAAAACGAAGCAAGGCAACTGGAATCCGCATAGTTTCGCGATATTTACATTAACTAACCCGTTTGGTGCTCACATTCAATATTTCATAGACCTCACCTTGTGTTAATCTTTAATGGTCTGTCCTACTTCAGTCTGGCTCCGTTGTTTTTTTAATCTATCTGTCAAGGATGTCAAAACTAGGTCCCCAATGTTGGGACACAATCCAGGGTCACATCACCTGGGTTTTTAAATACATCAGAGCGATATGACACCAAGAAGCTCGTCAGAGGACAGAAGCAATGAGATCTGTTTGCTTTCTAACTATGGAAATGTGCAGGCTAAATATTTTGGGAACACCGGAGTACAGTATAGGTCTTTCAGGACCTATTGAATGCTCAGATCAATATTCTCAATTGTAAATTTAGAAACAGAAACTTGCATATGAGGCAGGATGATTTCCGATAGCCTTTCACATTTGTGCTTGATTTTCAGTTTAAATGGTCGAAACCACTTAACCTTGGGTTTCCAAATTTATTAACTCTAGGTTAAAGGGATGGTTCAGCCCAAAATGAAAATGTCCTCATTATTTCCTCATACTCAAGTGGTTCTAAACTTTTATGAATTTCTCTCTTCTGTTGAACACAAAACAATACATTCTGAAAAAAAAGCAGCCATTGACATCCATAGTAGGAAAAACAAATACTGTTGAAGACAGAAATGACTGCTGCTTTACAACATTCTTCAAAATATCATCTTTTGTGTTCAATAGAGGAAAGAAAAAAATGAAAGGAGAGTAAATGATTAGACAATTTTCATTTGTCCATTTATTTATTTATTTTTACCTAGAGTTGTGTAATGCTTCACACTTTTAAAAAAGTGGTTTGTATTTCTTAGCAATCAAAGCATGCCAAAACTCTGAATTGTGGTGCAAAATGTACATAGTGTAGTGCAGATAAATAGTTCAAAAAGAGAAAAGTGAAACAAGAAGCTTACCCAATTGTGTGAAACTTTCTTCTTGGCAGCTTCTTGATATTTAATCAGATCAGTGACATAAAGCAAAAAAGCTACATTACAGTATATGCATAGTAATGAAAGTACATAACCAGACACAAAACTGAAGACAAACTTACCTTAAACTGACATTTTCCAGAGTAACCCCTGGCCACATGGGTGCTTCAGAGCTGACGGATAACGTATGGCCTCTTTAGGATAACAAAAAATGAGTCAAGGCCACTGGCTGTGTTCCATTCTGAAGGGCTCAATCCTATGCTTTAATCCTTTAGTAAGATTCACCCTCCTAAAGGTACCCTCCTTCCTTACCCTCCTTCTACAGTGTCTGAAATCCATTCCAACCCATTGGTTTTGAGAACATCGTTTCGGAATGATTGTTCTTACTAAAAATTGCTCATTCAGAAGTGGATTTATGCCATTTGAAATGCAGCAAGGATAACATGTGCGAGTCCTTAGGACTGTCCCAATACCTACACTTGCAGTCTTTGATACTAGGCCATTTGTTTACTTACAGTACAAGAACATATTTCTAGTGTATGGCCCAAGTGTTCAAACATACTGTATGAAAATACTGTATGAAATTTAGAATAGTCTACATTTAACTTCCCTTTTCCCTGACTTTCACTGACTAAATAGCTGAATTTCGAAGACCTATGAGCACCGAGAAGATAGAAGGGATAATATATCTTTAATCATGTGTTGTCATGTCACATCTGTTTAGGACATGGTGCTAAAGCCGAAGCAAAGCCAGACTATGGAAGTTAGACTGAATTGCATTATTTAATTCAACAGGTTTAACTTTGTTAATCTTTTTGATTAGATTATAACATTAATAAACACATTAATGATTCTTTTACACAAATCTGAGATTTTAAATACGTGACTAAATACCGGTTGCAGAGGCCAAAACAATGTCAATGTACAAAGTAACTAATATTTTAATTAGCTCGCAAACTAATTAGCTATATTAGTCAGTGACCATTAATTTATGCCACCTAATACAGGCTAAAATATAGCGTTATATTTTTGTTTTAACACCATAAAAAAAATAATAGAAAATGACATTTTGATAAATGAATCACTGCCATTCCATGATCTGGACAAAAAAAATATATATTATGTGTGTATGTATGTAACACCCTGAGTTTCAATGTCCTAGACCTTTTAAATTCCATGAGATCCCAGCAATTCCATGACCCATGGGAACCTTGCTAGCATTAATAGTTTTAGTCCAACTGTAGTCTGTTCTTCAATCAAAACCAACTACATATAAATAACGATAACAATTTTCCAGGACAACAAGGTTTGGAATACAAAATAGGAGTTTTGTAAAAAAAAAATTATAAAAAAAAAATTACTGGGCCTAAGCCAATATCACATCAAGATCACTTTAAAAGATCAACCAAATAAATGAATGGCAGCAATATTCATTAAGCCTATGGTAAGATGCTTAATGACCAAAAACCAATCACATGGCTTATATTCACATACTCTGAACAGCCATGAAAACAGAAAACAAGTCCGAAGTTTGTAAAGTCCATTTAGGAAAAAAAAAGATAGCAAGCAACATGTAATATAGAGTTGAGTTCAGAATTATTAGCCCTCCTGAATTATTAGCCCCCCTGTATATTTTATCCCTAATTTCTTTTTTTAACACATTTCTAAACATTATAGTTTTAATAACTAATTTCTAATAACTGATTACTTTTATCTTTGCCATGATGACTTGATGTTCATATTTTACTAGATATTTTTCAAGATACTGGAATTCAGCTTGAAGTGCAATTTAAAGTCATAACTAATTAGGCAAGTCATTGTACAGTGCTCAGCATATATAAGTACACTACACCCCTCACAAATCTATCTTTTAAATTCATATTTTCAATAGGAAGCTATAATATTTGTGCATATACATTAGATTAGTCAGTACTGAAGACAAATCTGGAGCTTATCTAACAAAATAACTTACGATAACGGTCCAAAAACTAGTACACCCAAATTTATATGTTATAAAAAAAATGTTAAATACAAATTTAAAAAACAGGAAAAATCAAGAGAAGCAAAAAAACTGAAAAATTTTGTTAACATTTTTTTTTTTTTGCAATATTTTGCTTGAATTTAATTGTATTATCTTTCAATTTCTAAATATGTTTGGTGACTAAAATATTATTTTAATAAATATATCTGTTTAATAAATCTGTTTTGTTTAAATGCACCAAAATACACTGCCTATATTCACTGAGAAATGGATAAAAATATTCATTTTCAAAATGGGGTGTACTCAATTATGCTGAGCACTGTAAAACACTGATTTGTTCTGTAGACAATGAAAAAATATATTGCTTAAGGGGGCTAATAATATTGACCTTAAAATGGTTTAAAAAAATAATAATTAAAAAACTGCTTTTATTCTAGCCGAAATAAAACAAATAAGACTTTCTCCAGAAGAAAAAATATTATAGAAAATACTGTACAAAAATTCCTTAATCCGTTAAATATCACGAGAAATATTTGAAAATGAAAAAAAAATTTACTTCAACTGTAATTATGTGCATTGCTAAATACTTTTTATGTTGCACTTCATACAATCAATGACACTGAAAACATTTTTTTATGGTGGAATGGAAAGAATGCATGGATGTTAAAAGGTTAAGGGACCAAAATAGAACCTTTTAGGATCAAAAAACACATTTCAGAAAAGTAAACACAATCAACTGCAGTTCAAACTTCAAGTAAATGAGCAAATTAGTCTTTTTGTCGACTGTTGGAAAACCACTTACCAAAAGCATCATGGGAGTGTCATGTACTTTAGAACGCAGCAGAATTTCTCACACTTGGGAGTAATTCTCCCATCTTATCCATCTGACAATCCCTGCGCTCAATTTCTACAAGTCCAACGTCAATACAGGGCTTCATGGCTAAATTACTGCAGCAAAAGACACAAAAGCAGAGTTACAACAGTGACTTCAGACAGCGATTACAACAGGAACGTGCAATCATGATTTTCGAAAGCTGTAATACTTTCGAAAATCATGATTGTAATATATATATATACACACACACACACCCATACACTACCTGACAAAAGTCTTGTCGTCCCAAAAGTCCCAGTTGTAAGAGCAACAAAAAATAACTTGACTTCTAGTTGATCATTTGGAAAAGTGGCAGAAGGTAGATTTGTCTGATGAATCATCTGTTGAACTGCATCCCAATCATCACAAATACTGCAGAAGACCTATTGGAACCCGCAGGGACCCAAGATTCTCACAGAAATTCAAGTTTGGTGAAGGAAAAATTATGGTTTGGGGTTACATTCAGTATGGGGGTGTGCGAGAGATCTGCAGAGTGGATGGCAACATCAACAGCCTGAGGTATTAAGACATAAGTCCTGCCCATTACATTACAAACCACAGGAGAGGGCAAATTCTTCAGCAGGATAGCGCTCCTTCTCATACTTCAGCCTCCACATCAAAGTTCCTGAAAGCAAAGAAGGTCAAGGTGCTCCAGGATTGGCCAGCCCAGTCACATGTCTGGGGTAAGATGAAGGAGGAGGCATTGAAGATGAATCCAAAGAATCTTGATGAACTCTGGGAGTCCTGCAAGAATGCTTTCTTTGCCATTCCAGATCACTTTATTAATACGTTATCTGAGTCATTGCAGAGATGTATGCATGCAGTCCTCCAAGCTCATGGGAACGCAGCAGAATTTCTCACACTTGGGAGTAATTCTCCCACCTTATCCATCTGACAACCGCTGCGCTCAATTTCTACAAGTCCAACGTCAATACAGGGCTTCATGGCTAAATTACTGCAGCAAAAGACACAAAAGCAGAGTTACAACAGCGATTTCGATCTCTCCTAAGGCCTTGAATTTACAGCAACTCAACCCGACATTCTCACAAACAATAAGAGAATTATGTGAAAGCAGTTCCAATCGATGCTGAATATCCCTGGTCACCTATACAGTGATAAACCAGTCAAAATGTAGACAGATACAAAACAGCTGGACCTCAGAGGAGAGCTTAAATCATGACTTTGTGTTATATCCAGAGGTTTAGGTTTGTTGACAGCGAATCGATGTATTTTATCAATGCACAAATGCTGAAGAGTCCCATCGGCAACATAAAATCCGCAATTTAAACTAATGAGCGACTGTGAATCGCATGTCGAAATGATTCAATCCTCCTATTTTTCTGTCCTGATTAATTGCTTTCTTTATTAGGTATTGATTTGATATCAGTCAGTCCACTAATGCCCTGTTTAGCACCAGCGAGTGTCAAATGTAAATGTGAGTTTCGGTGACCTGGAAGACTTCCATCGCTTCATAATTGAGTTCAGGATCACGCTTTTTGGCAGCACAAGTGCTATACTGCATTTACATCGATTTCTTAAGGGATAATCCACAGCTAGGTGTGCATTAAATGATTTTAATGTGTGACACTGAAGTAAAAAAAACAACTGTCGTGAAACAGACATAATTACATAACAGACATAACAGTTAATTTTACATAATGCATGTTGTGGAAACTTTTAAAATGACATATTACAACATATCCCACCCATTTTAAAAAACTAATTAACAACACTTTCATTCATTAAACTATTTTTGACCAAGTATTGTAATAATAGTTTCAGCTGATATTTTAAAATGTAGGTTGACACTTTTGTTGAGATTTTCAATGGGATTTTCAATTTTTTGCACGAGGTATATACTTTTCACAAAGATACATACTTTAAAAAATAAAAACAAATACTATTTTTACATGCATGCATACAAGCCAAAGACAAAACATTACAAGCATTAAAACAATAAATAACACATCTTCATTTTTTTTTGTGCCATAGAATAAATCCCATTGATTTTTTTTAGGAGAAAAACATAATGACTACATCATCCACCATTTTTTTTACCCTAATTAGAAGCCTACTTAATTAAAATAACTATTGTTATACTGAATTATATTTAAGTTATATTCAAATATATATTACAATTGAATTCTTTATTATTTAATACATCAGAATAAATACATTCACCAGTCACGGTTTAGACTTTTGCATTTAATGTTATTTATATAAAGTCACGGTAACACTTTTAGTTTAGTTTAAATACCAATTATTACCTGTCTATTATTAAGATATTGGCTGTTAATTAGTACCGATCTTATTCTACATCTCTAATATGCCCAATACCTAAACCCACACTGTAAAAAATTACCATAATTTCAACAGTAAAAAACTGTAAAAATCCTTAAGCTGGTTAAAAGTATGTTTCCTTAATGTATTCGGTTAATAACCGTAAATTAACTTTCCCAAAATTCCCTGCATGACACTTTTTTTGTCTTTTTGTTGACATGTTTCTTTAGTTTTTTTTGTACATTAGACTTTGTTACATCTAATGTTGATAAATAATGTTTATTTCATTATTTTTAGTAGTTGTGTGAATGACACTTCTTCAGTGTCTTCTATACTTTAGTACGTTTAGTGGGAAAAATTGTTATTGTCTGTGTAACAAAGGTATGATGTGCAGATGTCCGTATTTCAAAGCACTAAATTCTATCACTATATTGTAAGATGAGAAAATATTATATACCATTCCTTCTATGCTGTTGAAGGACTACAGAGAGTTCATCACAGGTCCAGCAGATCCCTGCCATTTGCTTATAGTAACCATGTGCTTTTCACCATACACAATTCATCTGTTTGTGATCTTCCTTCATATAACTTTGTCATGTTTGGTGTCATTTGACAGTTTATGACTTAAGCGTTGTAGTGATGAAATAAACAGAGACATTGATGTATTTCAATATACAATCTATTTACTATTATTGGGTCATGGCCTGAGGAGAGCATGTTAATATACTTCTCCCCCACTTTATCTCCTCAACTTTGCTTTGACGTTCAGCTGGTTTTGGGGGTTTGTTTTCACTCATGTTTCACAATGCTTTGCTCAGGGTATAATAAGGAAAAAGGTAACTGTTGATTGGGGAGAATGGCTTTTACTCTGCGTCTCCCGCACACCGGTGCGTAGCCTCACATGCTAACAAAGGCAGTTTCACTGTCTTTGTTGCTCAGCAGTGCATATGTTACAGCTAAGTTTCTGTATGCAGTATGTTAGTTTGTTTCATTCTACTGTCTGTATATTTAAACATGTAACTTAATAAACAACTTTGCCGGCTTTAAGGCGTTGAGATTCTTTCTCTTTATCAATGATGATAACTTTAATGGAGTCAGATTAATTACAATGGAGTCAGATAAATTATTGATTTAAACACCTTCAACTGCTTTCTGTTTCCGATTATTGGTTCAGAATAGCAGCGTAAGCTTCAAGCTTTACAATATCATACTATAAATAAACGAAATATGAAAGTTTACAGTCAAATTTAGAAAATTCTTAAGGTTGAATGAGTATAAAATGAGTATTTTACCAGCTACCAGATCCAATGGCTCTATCAAACTGTACAAATGACTCAACAAATGGTACTAAAAAACATTTACAAAGCGATGTAATACTTTCGAAAATCATGATTGTAATAGATGTATATATATTGCTGAGACTGTAGTGTACACCATGATTTTGTAAGAAAGCGGTGTTGGGCATGATCCTTTAAAAGAGTACTTAGTTAGTCACTTCTCACAAATAGCAACTAATTACCAGGGAAAGTAACTATTGCGTTACTTTAAAAAAAAAATTATTCGTCAAATGACTACAAAATATATATAAAACATTGTACACTATTTTAATGTTGTTGTGGGACAATGTGAGAGACAACGGCAGCATGTCCTCAACTACATATCTAGATTTTTTTTTTTTTTCTGTCTGAGTAGTAAGTGCAGTGGAGGAAAATTACGTTTTATTTGCTTTAATTTCGTGGCTCACGTTATCACCTGCGTTCTTAGCCACTAATTTTGTGGAGCATGTGACGACGGAAACGATGGAAATGTACTCTAAGTCAATCATTACGTTCTCAGTTACACCATGTTCACAGACACACCAATCAACATCACTGGTTGGTTATTTAAGTTATCTTCCCCAGAGAAAGAGAGGTCCTATGGCTGAGAGAGACACTGCTCGCATGAAAACCGCTTCAGTGTTCTCAATTATAGTAACGCGCATTTTATTGTCAATAACGGTAACGGCGTTGTAACGGGGGAAATTTATTTGAATACTCGTTACTGAAAAAACGCCGTTTATTTATAGCGATTATAAGTGGTCATAAACAACTATATTCTCAATTAAAATGAGTATCGGCATGAACCCAAAAACAATATTCTATATGTCACGACTTAACAAGCTGATACCTTAAAATAAAGTGACCAAAATCCCCAAAAAGGGATGTTGTTTTTGCCTGTCACATACAAGGAAAAAGTAATTACCAAAATAATGATCACTTTCATTTTTTCCTCTTACGCAGACACTGGTTTCCAGTTTTTTGACAGACGATAAATATCCACAACCAATAACTTTGGTGGCTCTTGCATGGCAACAGTGTGACCCTGCACCTCTGTAAATGGAGAGTATATAATAAACCCAATTTTAAAACCCTTCACGTCTTCTCAAAGCGATCCAAATAGTCTATTTAATGAGGGCTTTGGTCATTACAGGATGAAACGGAGCAGAGAAGCCGAACAGAGGAGCCCTTCAGCGTGTAGTGTTGATTAGAGATCACAGGCACTGAACGGCGACAAAGACAAAGGTGACAACAGAATTTGAATGGCTCCAATTAAACGCTGCTCAATGATTCATGTCATTTGTTTGTGCGCTTCTTACAGGCATCATTGACAGTGCGGTAAACACTGCTAGTGCTCAGAGGAGAGATTAATGAGTGGATTAGACAAACACAAAACGGGGTGTGATTGTGTGTTTAGACCACTGACCTGAAGAGGAACGACAGCACTTGTAGTTTCAAACTTGTAGGACTTTGTTCTGTGGGGAAAAAAAAAATAGTACAAAAAAATTGTCACATTTTCGTTGTTCATAATGACAGTCAATGGGGTCCAAATTTGTTGAAATTCTCACTCTTCACTATACAAGTCAGAATTATTATTAGCCCTCATGTACATTTTGTTTCCAAATTTCTGTTTCACAGAAAGATTTTTTTTTTAACACATTTCTAAACATAATAGTTTTAATAACTAATTTCTAATAACTGATTACTTTTATCTTTGCCATGATGACAGTACATAATATTTAACTAGATATGTTTCAAGACACTATTATTCAGCTTAAAGTTCAATTTAAAAGCTTAACTAGGTTAATTAGGTTAACTAGGCAAGTTAGGGTAATTAGGAAAGTCACTGTATAACAGTGGTTTGTTCTGTAGACAATTGGAAAAAAATATTGCTTAAGGGGCTAAAAATATTGACCTTAATATGGTTTTAAACTGCTTTTATTCTAGCTGAAATAAAACAAATTAGACTCTCTCCAGAAGAAAAAATATTATAGGTAATACTGTGAAAAATTCCTTGCTCTGTTAAACATTATTTGGCAAATATATATAAAAAAATAAAAAAAAAATCACAGGGGCTTTATTTGACTTCAACTGTATATTTTTTGTAGCGCAGAGAAAAATAAGAGGGTATTGATAATTGATAATGCTGGCTTCAAAATATATAAAATATTTGTCTCTTATTGCCCAGAGGCCTGTTGCACAAAGCCAGTTTGGGTTTTTATCCTGGTATGTTTGCGCTTAGTTTGAGCAAACTCAAAAGTTTTCAGGCTCAAAAAGGTGGGCTGTTTTTTTAATCTGGTTTCATCACTATGGTAACTTACACGACACGGTTAACTGGCTCCGGAGCAGGTGTTATTCTGGGTTAGAGAGCAAACCTAAACTGGACCAATCAGCTGTGAGTAAAGTCATTTCTGATGCAATTAAACTATATATTTTGTGTGTGTGTCAAGATAGATTTTTGTTGCTAATTTGTTTATATTATATGAATTTATACTCTATATTACATATTCAAATACTTTTGAATGGTCAATATTACTTATGATTTAAATTAACATTTAAATATTAACATATAAATTACCTTTAATAAATGACAGTTTTATGAGCATTTTGTGAACTTACATTATTAAAATAAAGTATTGATTTGCACTGATATAATATTTTCTTAATAATAATAATATGAAATAAGTTTGAAATAAGTAGATTTAATAATAAAATTGGTGTTTCCAGCCATTCTTTATTATCACTGCAAGTTATGAAAGTCCCAACATGACCATGAAATGCACATGAATAAATATTAGCCGTACAGACGTAGTGGGAGATTGGACATTATTAATAGAATCTGCTTACATGTAATTAGTGATGATTAGCTGACGATTCCTAATTAAAGAAGAGCTCGTTTGGCAGATTAGATTAGAAGAGTACAAAGGCAAAAAAAAAAAAAAAAACTCTGAGCTTCAAAGGCAAACATCCTTCATCCTTTTGCGAAGAATGGTCCAAGTGAATGTCGATATGTCAGTTTCCTCAACGGTGAAAATGAAAGATTATCATTTTCCCACTTGTGGATGATTAAAAATGAATGGAATATAAAAAAGCATTTAGTCAGGATTACCTTCAGAAGGCAGAGGAAGGGATTGGACAGGCATTTAACGCACCATGCACAAACGCAACACCCAAGAACCGTTCTCGTAATAAAGCTTAAAGCAATGGTAATCGTTCACATCTCACAAATCAAAAAATATAAGTAAATACACAGACTTATCTCTAAATCGATACAGAACCGTTGACGGATAAGGTGGAAGCTAAATGTATAATCTTATGTCACTAAAACTTTCAATACATGTACTAAACAAATAATCATCTTATATTGGTTTGGTCAAGATTCATTGCATCTAATATGGTCCTTAAATAGCAAAAAAAGCCACATTTAAAGGGATCGTTCACCCAAAAATGAAAATGCTGTCATCATTTATTAAGACTTGTTTCAAACCTTTATGAGTTTCTTTCTTTTGTCAAACAAAAAAGAAGATATTTTGAAAAATGTTGGAAACCTGTAACCATTGACTTCCATTGTATTTGTTTTTACTACAGTATTATGGAAGTCAATGATTACAGCCTTTCAGCTGTTCACAAAATCTCTTATATATGTGTTCGACAGAATAAAGAAACTCAAAAAGGATTGGAACCACTTGAGTAAATTTTCACTTTTTGGAGTGAACTATCTCTTTAATTTGACAGGATGAAAACAAAACTGACATTTCATCAGTTTATTTGACTAACACATGACTAATGACTAAGATCTGTAGTATATTGGTATACTGTAAAATTTCCCACCAAGTATTTTTGTGTTTAAACGTCTAATAGACATCTAAACGTAGATAGCTTGGCTAAAGCAAGGCTAAATTTGGGCTGTCAGTGAAGATCTAATAGACATCTAATAATAGACCAAAACTAGACTAGTCATCAAATACAGATTAGACAGTTAGTAATTGTTCACTTTTTTTGTATTTGAGGACTAGTCTAGTTTTCGGCTTTTCTTAGATGTCAATTAGATGTTCACTGACAGCTCAAATTTAGCCTTGTTTTAACAAAGCCGCCTAATGTTTAGAAGTCTATAAGACATCTATTAGACTTCTTTTAAAAACAAAAAATTGTGTTGCTGGGTTGTCTTGCCTTAATTTTATTTAGTTGAACAAACCATTTTTTTGTTAAGTTATACAAAGTTTAACTTAAAATCTTAAGTCCGTTTGATTGACGTTAAGTTAAGACGACTAAAAACGTTTACTTGATTCAACTAAATCTTTGCAACACAAATTTTACACTTTACCAATATACTAGAGATCTTTGTCAGAGGAGATGCAAATGACCTGATGAAATGTCAGTTTTGTTTTCATTTTTGTCAAATTAAAAGGATAGTTCACTCCAAAAAATGAACATTTATATTGGTAAACGGTTGGATTAATCAAGACTCAATAGCTCTTGTCATCATCAGTGCAAGCAGTTGTGACCTTGAAGTGACCTTGTAGCAAAATATCAGTCACAAGATGCCACGATTAATCAAATAAAACAATTCTGTATGTATCAGAATTTTAAAAATGTTCAGAAAGCACTGAATAAAAGCAGAACCATGTTGCAACATTCACAAAAAAAGGGCATTGACATACAATGACCCAAAATCGTGTTAGACACTAAAACAGGCATTTAGCTTCTTATGGGAGTCGAGCAGAAATCAAGTGTGCGCTGTGAGAAATTGGTCAGTTCCCCAACAGCAAGACAGACAGAGAGGTGTCGAATTAAGTCGTTAGGCTGTGGAGAAATTGCTGCTTAATGAGGAGAGTCCAGGGAACTGCCACTCGAACATTTTAAGACCCTCGCCAAAAAATTTATAATTATCACAACAAACAAATGCACGCCCCATTTCTTTCTTAAACTTTTTTCTTTTTTAAATAAACAATTCTGTTCATTTTCATTCAAATAGAAGCAGCATACTGTAGAGATGTACGGCAGACATGATGATATTTGGATTTCTGGCACAAATAAATACAAGATCCGTTCTACCTCCACACATTCACACACACAAAATAAGTGTCTTTAGCAGATTGAATATACAAAACAGGCAATACAACAGTGATAGCAGTTTTGAGGACAGCAACATCACACAAACGCTTTCCTGAATTAGTGGTGGTGAAGTGATCCTGACCCGCCGAGGCCAGGTCACCATCCCGAACGCACAGTTTACGGACGTCAAGCAGCCAGGGGTTTGCTCGACGGACTCTTTATCTTTTTCTACCAGTTCTTACCTGACAAACAAAACATTTAAAGTGTTACGTTACATTCAGTAGTATGTAAATCACAGATGGACCGTTTTTTAAACCCTCTGTGCTCCCCGTATGTCAGAGATCTCTGCAGGTCTTTTGTAAGAGATGAGTGCAGTTTTCCTCCTGGTAGCCGTGAGGAGATGAGAGAAAGAGAAAGAGAGGTGTACTGAAATCTTCTGGTGGACGGCGTCCAGTTTTAGCCTGTGGTTTTGGAGTTTTCCCCAGGGGTGGTGTCTTTACTCAAACGCACAATCTCCTGGGACAAAACCTCCAGATCCTGCAAATAAAAAAAATGAAATTTAGATAATTTAAGAATCACAATTAAAGTTCAAGTTCAATCAAATCAAGTTGATAGGACTTGAACATGGGCTGTGTCCAAAATTACCTACTACTCTTTGATTAAATTTACTACACGACCATAGTAAAGTATGTTCTATATAGCAGTGTTTCCCAACCAGGTTCCTAAAGGCACACCAACAGTACACATTTTCAAGCTCTCCCTAATCAAACACATCTGAATAAACTCATATGAACATTAGAGGAGACTCCAAAACCTGAAATGAATGGATCAGATAAGGGAGACATCCAAAATATGTACTGTTGGTGTGACTCCAGGAACAGGGTTGGGAAACACTGCTATATAGTATTAATGTGAGTAGTATGAATGGAACTCGGATGTACTACATCCGCCATTAGTCGTTATAACATGATCTACCCATGTCAGTTGCATCGCTTCACTTCCACTCACAAATTCTCTCGCGGTGCATCATGGGATAGCGTAGTGTTCATCGGATGCGCACTTCAGAATCAAAGCCTTCAGGTCATCTGGGTACTTCTCGCATACTGTTTTTCGAACATTATGAATTGGGACATACTACTCAGCTCACATACTGTTTTTTGTGTACTATATAGTATGGAAGTATGCGATTTTGGACGCAGCCATGGTGTATGATGATACTTTGGTTTCTCATAAACCAAGAGGCTTAAAAATCCTTCTATACATGTCAAAACGGTGTGTATGTATGTTAGTGGTATTTACTAACAGCAATGTTTATAGAAACATGTAAAAAGCAATGGGTAGATTACAGAAGTTGCAATCATTTATTGATTACATCACAAGTTTTAAATGATTCTATCAAGACTTCCAGATGTAAGAATTATTTAGCGTCACTGAATCTGATTCATTCTGGATCACAGCTAAAAATTACCAGTATTTATCAGAATCAGAATCAGAAAGAGCTTTATTGCCAGGTATGTTC
>CAIGQV010017835.1:24537092-24547174 GCA_903798115.1 Danio jaintianensis
GAATGTGACTCAAGACGGGACAAACTAACAAAAACACAAAAACAACTACAGAGCACGACACGGAGGAGGCCATCGTCGTCGGCGCCAAAACTGAACATCATTTAGTAACTTCATCACCAAATGTATCATCAAATCCCCTAATTCAGAAGCATTGATTGGATTTTTTTTTACACTTACATGGCTGTTCTATATTGTGAATATTCTAAACCGACATGACATGACACAATAATATTTATAAAAAGGAAAATTAATGTAAAAGAAAATATAAGTAAGAAAAAAAACCTTTGTGTGAATATATAATCATGCAAACCATAAAAATGTAATTGTAATATAATTATGAGCCTTTTCAAATGTAATATACTCTGATTATGTAATCCAAATGACATAACAGAGATTTTTTCATCATAAAAAGTTCCATTTGACAACCCAATTTGAACTTCTTGAGCTTCATTTTGGCCTGATTTTGTTTCCTTTTAAACGGCCCTACTTACAACGGGTATTACGTTTTTTCCCCCCGATAAGATCACAAGTGAACAGCGCTACATACAATTGAAAACTGGGTCTGAAAAGTTTTGAGCTTGTCCACTTTTGGCCTTTTCCAGAGGTAGTTGAAAACACATTCTACCAGATTGCTTTTGTAAAGTAAACCCTCATGGTCAAATGCAATCAAACAGTCATTAAAAGACCACCTACTCTACACCAACTGACCCAATCCCTAAACATTATGGGACATATCACTGATGTATGCTAAAGTTTGAGCTTATTTCACATATTAGATTGAAACCATAAACCAATCCATAGCCTCACCCCTCAAAAATATAAAATAAAAAATGCAAAATTCAGGGAAGTAAAAAAGAGACTAAAACATTAAAGTACAAATAAAATCAAAACTAACAATATTAATTTTGTTAGCTCACATTGTTAGTTTTGTGGTGAACAATTCATCTGTGCATGTCATTAAGAAAAATAAGAATTGTATTCTTTAATTTAAATCTGAAAATGCACGTTCTGGATTTTTTTTTTCAGTTAAATTGTCAGATTATGTATATTTTAGGAATTGGGCGTGGCTAACATACTTAACCACGCCGCATATTTTCATACTATATAGTATAAAAACAGTATGCGAGCTGAGTAGTATGTCCGAATTCATAGAATTCGAAAAACAGTATTTGAGAAGTACCCGGATGACCTACTACTTCCACCGAGATTCTGAAGTGTGCATCTGATCGACGCTACGCTATCCCATGATGCACCGCGAGAGAATTCATGAATGGGAGTGAAGCGATGCAACTGACGCGGGTATGTTATGTGATGATGACAAAATGGCATCCTTAAGGCTGATTTATACTTCTGCGTCAAGCGCAGGTCGCATAGCCGTGGTCGCATAGCCCTCACTGACGCGCACCTCTCAAAAAATGTAACTACACGTCGCAACTACGCATAGCGCAAGCTCTGTGATTGGTCGGCTTGGTAGCGCTGATGAGTGTGGGCGTGACCGAGAGCCCTGGGAATCCGTTGGAGCGAGTGTTTAGCAAGTGTCGAGTCCCGTGAAGGAGGTCCAGATGGACAGTTTTGTTTTGACCTTATGATTAAAGTTGCTGCACGTCCACTGATTCCCGCCTCAAAATGAGCGAGTTCGAGCTACTTCTACATTAAGGTGGCGTTCAGAAAAAACAAAACACCAGCGAAGAAACTCGACACAGAGGAACATAAAAACCTCACTGCCAACTAGCGTTTTGGAAGTGTTATTGCAGAGCAGCACAAAAAGCGCACAGAAGTATAAATGCATGGCAACGTGCAAGGCTGGCACCGTGGGTTACGCCAATCACTCAACACAGAAGTATAAACCAGGCTTTAGTACGTCCGAGCTCCATTCAAACTACTGACATTCATACTGTATAGAACATAATTTTCTAACGGTCGAGTAGTAAATTCAAATGCAGTACCTACTGAGTAGTAGGCGATTTCGGACGCAGCCAATAAATTTTATTTTGAGAAACATTTAAAATATTGTGGAACAGTAAACATGTCTTCATTAGTTTCAAAAACACAGATATCTTTACAATTTAAAACGGCATCTTTGGAGATCTTTTCTGCTGGAGATACTGTTGTCCTAAAAAACAAACAAACAAAAAAAAATGTAAAAAAATAAATAAATCGTACATACACCATAGGAACAGTATAACAGAAAATTTGGACGATTTTAAAACCTTGACTTTTTCAAACCGCGGTATACCTTGAAAACGGTTATGGTCCCATGCCTAATTACTACATCCAATCAGCTCAAAGTAAAAAAAAAACTGAACAAGCCACGCCCACTGTTTTCTTATTTAATATTGTTTCTCTAGGAACTGCGTCACAATACAAAACAAAAAACGGTTGCAGCTTGCAGTTCATGTGGACTTTAAAACTTAGGTGTAAATGGGAATGTGTCTCACTCATCTACTTGTGATCCAAACGATCAAAATGCATCTTTATAACAGTGCCCATGTGGTACTTGAACACAGTAAATGTTTATTTACACCGTTGCCCTCCTGCAAGGCTTTACACATTAGCTTGAAAGCAACCCAGAATATCTCTCCAAAAATTTGGAATTTAGAGCCGAAAGGTACGAAAGAGCCATTAGGCAGTCAGGCCTGAGTTCGGCTGCAATCACATACAGTATTATACTCTCATTCTCTCACAAATGCACACAGTAGAGGCAGCGCTGCATGCACTGCGTGCTCACTCTAAAGCAAAAAAAAGCCATCAAATATTAAGTGGGCTGTTTGTTTCTGGGCTGGCGGACCCAACTGCCAGTAAATATTCATAAGCTAGTTGCTCGGTGGATCAGAGAGAGAGATGCTGCAAGTCCACATCAGGCGGACATTTTGGTCTGTAGTTACAGCTTGTCCACTGAAAGCCTGCTCTGTCAAAACACATCAAAAATTAGCAGAAAGAAATACTGTAGTTAATATTTTACTTTGATGGTTACTTAGACACATTCTGTTGACTATAACTTTTAAACTGCATTTCAACTAACTTTTATAAGGGTATTGATGGATTGTTAGTGGCATAATTTAACATATATTTATAAAGTTATGCATAGTCGAATGGGGGCCGTCAAAATAGAATATTGGCAGTAAAGATGCACCGAATCTGTGGCCACCAGAAATTATTGGCCGAAAATAGCATTTTTGGGTTTGGACGAAATAGGAGTTGAAAAAAGTTAGTTGAAATAACACACTGACAGGTCATTTCTATGTAGTATACTTGTTCCTGCTGCTTGCAATAGCGCTAGTGTGTTGTCATGGCAACGCTGGTAAAACTGACACAGCTCGACTAAAATTGTACTGTTATTAAAACGTTATTTTAATGACTAGTGTTTTTTTTTTTAATCAGTACAATTTAAGTTTCTAGGTTAAATTTAAAAAGTTGTACAAAATTTATTTATATTATTTAAAAAAACAAAAAATGACAGAATTTGTGGTGCTAGTGAGGACAGCAGGGGGTGCAGTGTGTGTGGGTCCTAATGCCCCAGTATAGTGAAGGGGACACCATACTATCAGTGAGCACCGTCTATCGAATGAGATGTTAAACAGAGGTCCTGACTCTCTGTGGTCGTTAAAAATTCCAGGATGTCCTTCGAAAAAGAGTAGGGGTTTAACCCCGGCATCCTGGCCAAATTTTCCCAATGGCCTCTGTCCATCATGGCCTCCTAACCATTCACAAATCATAATTGGTTTTATCACCCTGTCTACTCTCCACCAATCAGCTGGTGTGTGGTGTGCGGTCTGGTGCAATATGGCTGCCGCCGCGTCATCCAGGTGGATGCTGCACACTGGTGGTGGATGAGGAGATTCCCCCAAAAATGTGTAAAGCGCTTTGAGTGTCCAGAAGAGCGCTATATAAATGTAAAGAATTATTATTCTTAGTTACTATTATAATTTTCATTTTGGTGCATCCCTAAACGGCAAACATTGAGTAGACCACTAATATAATATAATATAATATAATACAATATAATATAATATAATATAATATAATACTAGATGACGTGGTTGTAGATTATCTAAAGGGAAGCGTTAAAATAAAGTGTTACTTTAGAATATTTCAAAACTTTATTTATTGTTTACCTTTGCAATAGAACAAGGTAGATGTATTTTGAAACATATTGAAAAACTTAGAATTTAGGCAAAATAATATGTAAAATTTGATGTAAAGATAGTATAATTCAATAATAATCAGACCTGACAATAAATTAATAGTAATGCCAAAAAAAGTCCAGATACAATACTACATAAAATTAGGGATACATGGGGGTTAGGTGAATAACTGTTACTGCAGTTTAACGCACGCACACTCACATGGACACACCCAAGGGAAATCTAAATCTTTAAGCTGTTTGAGTTGCAAAGTTGCATCAGCATCACATAAATTAAAATACACTTTAAAAGGCTCTAAAATGCTCTGATGGTGTAATGAGAGAGAAAAAAACAGGAAGTTTTGTCTTGATTTCCTGTACATCGAGCTCATCAGCGTCTAAGCACCTCCAGATTTCCCCAATCTCGTCTTCAGGAAAAGCGAACACTTAATCGTTTGTAATGAGCTTGACGCATGATCTACAGAATCGCTTTCCAAGAGGTTTGCTGAATCCAAGACTGGATTCTCCAAAATACATTCTCAAGGTATTTTGAATACCTCAATACCTTAAGTGAAATGCCAGAATACAATTTTTTACGTGAACTAACCCTAAACGTGGTTCATCAAAACATATTTCAATTAGGAACTATCTGCTTATAAGCAAAACTGACTATGTTTACATGGACATCAGTAATTTAATTATTTGCCTTAATCTGAATAAGACAATAATATGATTAATGTGTTTACATGAGTTGCATTTTGAATGTTCCCTTCATGTTCCCGTTTTACATTGTGTTTCTCAACCCCGTTCCTGGAGGACCACCAGCTATGCACATTTTCCATGTCTCCTTAACCAAACACGGTTGTTGCTAGAAACGGTTGCGGCTAGAAGTTACAGAGAATTATTTATATTATTTATAAAATTTCCCATTAATTGTTTTTTTATTAACGTCTACCCCTACCCCAACCCTAAACCCAACCATCACAGTACTGTAAAAATATTAATTATTCTTATACAGTGTTACAAAAATGATTCTATATTGATGTGCGTATCCGCAGCTGTATCCTTATCTAGACTTTAACCAAACACAACCGATTCAGATCTTTAGCTCATTAGCAAAGACTGAAAGACCTGTAATGGGTGTGACATCCAAAATATGTAGTGTTGGTGGGTCCTCTAGGAACGTGGTTGAGAAACACTGTTATAGTACATAGTTCGATTAACGTCATTACGTCAGCATTCAACGTTGGTTTCCTCCGACGTTTTACGCAATAATAGTTCGTGTTCGTCATGTGATTTTGGGCGTTTCGTTTTTAATTTTTGTGACAACTGCAGTTAATTTCTCCCACAGACGACGGTGGATACAAATTCTCAAGCAACAGGCCACCTCTGCCATTTCATTCACTAACTTTTCATTCATGCCTCTGTGACAAACTCGGCACTGCCATTGTTTCCAGCTCGCACCAAAAATTCGCTTTCTTGCTTGAAGCCATTCTCATTTGTTTGTCGTCAAATGCCTGACAACGTACAGTGCTCAGCATATATAAGTACACCCCTCACAAATCTATCTTTTAAATTCATATTTTTAATAGGAAGCTATACAATATTATATTAGTGCATGTGTAATGCTGTGTTCAGACCAGACGCGGAAGAAGCTCAAGCGCGAGTGATTTACATGTTAAGTCAATGCAAAGATGCGAATAGACATCCTGTGGCGCGATACGCGCGAACTAGGTGGGCTAGGTGCACCTCAGAATGGATCTAGTGGACTCAGGCACGGCTCCAAACGAATCGACGCTGTTTTTCAGTCTTCCTAAAGCACATAAACAGCTATTATCTCAATAAAATCCATGTTAGCCATTTAGCAACGAAGCTAGAGTCACCGGGCAGACAGAAGCCCCGCCCATGACGCGAATCTGCATCTACGGTGAAGTGATTTTCACGCGCGAATGGAGCGGATTTGACGCGCGAATGAAGCGGATTTTGACGCGCGAATGAAGCGAGTAAACTCAAAATGTTCACACGTCTATTTAATGAACACAGCATTAGTCAGTACTGAAGCCAAATCTGGAGCTAATCTAACAAAACAACTTACGATAACGGTCCAAAAACTAGTACACCCAAATTTATGTTATCGAAAAATATTAAATACAAATTTTAAAAAAGAGGAAAAATCAAGAGAAGCAAAAAAAAGTGAAAAATGTAGTTGAAATTTTGTAGGTTGTCTTTTTTTTTTTCAATATTTTGCTTGAATTTAATTGTATTATCTTTCAATTTCTAAATATGTTTGGTGACTAAAATATTACTTTAATAAATATATCTGTTTAATAAATCTGTTTTGTTTAAATGCACCAAAATACATTGCCTAAAAAATATTAAATATAAATAAAAATATTCATTTTCAAAATGGTGTGTACTCAATTATGCTGAGCACTGTATTTCCTCACTGGTAACTTTTTTTTATTTTATTATTAAGATATACCTCGTTTGTACTGTATATTCCCTTTTTCTTTGGATGTTGCCAAGCCTCTCATGTTAAATGACAACATATGGACTGAACAAATATAGGACACTTTGCTCCCTCACTGTCAACTCAGAAAGTCTGGAATGATATATATTTTATTATACTCTTTCAATGCCGTGGTTGTGGCAGGGCAGGGGTAATGTACTGCTTTAAATTGTAAATCCAAAAACTCAAATAAATATATATTAAACAATAAAAATTAAAAAACGCAACTGCTGCGTGTGCATCCTATCGCAAAATGTACCGAAAAGTATTACAAAACGGTAATAGTTTGATTACTTCAATAATGTGACTAAAAAAAATATACTCCACGTCTTAATTTGATTTCTGTTTAGTTGAATTATAACTTTAGTCGCATTAAGGTCGTCAAAAATTGCTGTTTACATAGTAGACTCTTAATTTGAGTATTGTCTTAATCATATTAAAATTGAAGTATTGATGTCCATGTAAATGTACCCACTGCAAACATACCATACTATCCTAGAGCAGACTTGACCCTTCCTAAGCTTCTCAAGATGTCTGTGAACCAATTTAGAACGTTTCCGCAATACAAACATTCTTTTTCTTAGTCATGGACTAGTTTTGCAGAGGAATTGTCACTCCATCTTGGTCTTAGTTTGCATCGTTTGTCTCTGCCAAGGTTATGGCAGGGTGTTTTTGTAACCTACAACTCCCTATGGGCACCAACACACACTCGCACAAGATGCTCTCCGCCAAGATCCAGACTGTTTCCAGGCCTCACATGGGCTCGAACGCCCCCACAGCGAGGATTTTATTCGCATTCACAAAAACAGAGCACCAAACGTCACATATCGGGGCATTAATAAAGAATGTAACGGATGCGAAGTGGCAGAACGTGGCTCGTCCAATCAAATTCATAATGCATTAGTGTTGCGAGTCTTTTGTTTTTAACTCCAGACTTATATAACATGAAGCTGCTGTTTTTTTCACTGATGCTGGATTTATTCATTTTATAGGAATGTCTTTTGGTTGGCGTCCATATAAACAGAGGAAGACATTCAAATGAAACCAAACACCTATTTGTATTTAAATCACCGGATTATACAAAGACAGGCGTTACTAAATGGTTATGTAATATTGAACACATTTTTAGATATCCAGCTATAAATAAGCACATTGGATTATATAGCATAAATGCATAAATTTTAACAAGATTAATTTCACATTGATGTTTGTTTCATGTAATTGAGCTCTCTCTTTTTTCACAACGAAGAGACACTGTACATTAATCGACATTTCTCAAGAATGTAAATGTACCCAAAGTAACCCAAAGGCTAGTTTTCTTTCTAATTTCGCAGATGTTATAGGATAAAAACCAACAAAAACACAAAATTCTACTTATGAACAACACTCAAAAAATGTCTTTTGCTGCTTGTTCAAATTACTTATTTAATATGAGTTGAACCAACACAATTCTTTAGGGATAACTTAATTGTTTTATGTTCAATCCACTTAAAGATGCAGTGTGTAAGTTTGACAACCAGTGGTTGAACTAGGTATTGCATGACTGGTTCAAAACACACCCAAGCGCAGGTTGCCAGATTGACGACGCCAACAGCAGTGTACTTGACAATCGAGCCTAAAGACTGATTTAAGTCATGTTCTAACTAAAAGCAACAGCAAACGATAGAAGGAATATTTTCATATTAAAAGGAGTTGTTGTCGTAACCAACACCTTGAATTGATATATTAGAAACAGCTTCTATTTCTTGCAGCTGAACAACAGAAAACTGACAATGATCACCTCAGATACACCTCATGTGCTTTATTCAGTGTCAAATACTAACAATGTAAGTTTGAATGCCATTTTACATGAAATTTATTGCCATACTACTGAAAGCGGCAGCAGATAGTTCACCTCATAAATAAACCGTTTGAAACGGTTACCATATCAGTGATTCAGCATCTACATTTAATAATGTTAATAAGGTTTAATATGTATTAATTATTTCCCAGTGATGGGTTGCAGCTGGAAGGGCTACCGCTGCGTAAAACATATGCTGGATAAGTTGGTGGTTCATTCTGCTGTGGCGACCCCAGATTAATAAAGGGACTAAGCCGAAAAGAAAATGAATGAATGAATGTATTAATTAGATTATAAACCTTATCTTTTTGTTGGAGTGCAGTAAGTGCACTATTCTGTGCTTCTGAATGGCTGTATTTAAATTTCTATTGTGTTTCGTCATGTAGCGTGTTGTTGGGACACGGGGTTACAATGAAACCTGCTCACCTAATGTTTACATTTGTAATATTTTTATTAGTTGCTAATTAATAACCACCTATTGTGATATTAATAGTACATATATAAATATAAAAATGCAAAAAATGACTAAATGAGTTGTGTTATATATATATATATACATATATATATATATATATATATATAAATATATATATATGAACATATTTAAAGATTTATTAGAATTATCTTTACTCATCCTTATTATTGTATCCATGTGCATGAGCTCTTTTATTATAGGCGACACATAATACATGCAATTTAAACAAACGAACACATGGCTTCACTGCAGGAACAAACCTCCCATTAGCAATGTGTGGCTCTGAAAATATCAAGAGGGGTGTGAGAGGTTAATTGTCATTAGTCAATCTGTGTGATGGTGTGATCCCATCAAACGCATCGCCCCGCAGGCTGCCTGACGTGCACTTTCTATTCCTGCTCCGAGAAACGTTTTAGCATTAACAACACGCCCACCCACTCTGCTTGCTGATGAATAAGACCTCTCAGTGAAGTCTCAGGCCCGTATGACAGTAAACCACCCACACACACCATCACACACGCATACACACGCACACAGAGTACAAAGACAATCACACTTTCTGAGTGACTGCAGCCACTTCTCTCCTTGCAGGTGGAAATCTTGCGGTCAGTTCACCTCTTCTCACCTGAATGAGTCATTGCTCAACACGAATCGGAAATGCTTCAGGGTTTCAGGGTGTTTTTTCTCAATCAATGGTATGTCATGAAACTTGGCTATTACTAGGAGTCGAGACTGGACTGAAAAATCGATACTTTTTTTGCACTTATAAAAAGAAAACACTAGAAGAGAACAGACCAAACAAAACCCAAAAACATTATAAAATGAAAAAGATATAAAACTGGAAATTATAAAATGCATAATGAAAATCAAACAAAACAAAAGTTAAAAACCCATGCTATGTGCTTCTGCTTTGAAAAACAGTTCTAGTAGATATAAAAAGATACAAACATTTTGAAACTTTACCGCTTAAATTTCAGAGGAAATGCGACGTCTATAAAACAAGAAGCTATAAAATGGACAACTCAAACCAAACAAAGCCAAATTCAACAAATAAGACAAAACCCAAACTATTAAAAAAATAAAAAAAATTAAATAACAATTTTAATTAAATTGAATATTTAAGGGACGCTTTAAA
>CAIGQV010017835.1:24547184-24558975 GCA_903798115.1 Danio jaintianensis
TAAATTGAATATTTAAGGGACGCTTTAAATGTATATTCGTTTGGGCTGACTTAATTAAAGAGAGAACAAAATATCTGTACTTAATATTTACTTAATTTTTTTTTTAAGAAAGAAAGAAAGAAAAAGAAAAAAGAGAGAAGAAAGAAAGAAAAGAAAAAGAGAAAGAGAACGAAAAAGAAAAAAGAAAGAAACAAAGAAAAAGAAAGAAAGAGAAAAAAAAGAAAGAAGAAAGAAAGAAAGAAAGAAAGAAAGAAAGAAAGAAAGAAAGAAAGAAAGAAAGAAAGAAAGAAAGAAAGAAAGAAAGAAAAAGAAACAAAGAAAGAAAAAGAAACAAAGAAAAAAGAAAGAAGGAAAGAAACAAAGAAAGAAACAGAAAAAACAAAGAAAGAGAAAGAAACAAAGAAAGAAATAAAGAAAGAAAGAACGAAAAAGAAAGAAAAAAGAAAAAGAGAATGAAAAAGAAAGAAAGAAAAAGAAAGAAAGAAAAAAGAAAGAAGGAAAGAAACAAAGAAAGAAACAGAAAAAACAAAGAAAGAGAAAGAAACAAAGAAACAAAGAAAGAACAAAAAAGAAAGAAAAAAAGAAAAAGAGAACGAAAAAGAAAGAAAGAAAGAAAGAAAGAAAGAAAGAAAGAAAGAAAGAAAAACAAAGAAAGAAAGAGAGAACGAAAAAGAAAGAAAGAAAGAGAGAACGAAAAAGAAAGAAAGATAAAAAGAGAATGAAAAAGAAAGAAAGAAAGAAAGAAACAAACAAACAAAGAAAAAAGAAAAAAAGAAAGGCAGAAAGAAAGAAAGAAAAAGAAAGAAAGAAAAAAAGAAAGAAAGAGAAAGAAAGAAAGAAAGAAAGAGAAAGAAAGAAAGAAAGAAAGAAAGAAAGAAAGAAAGAAAAAGAAAGAGAAAGAAAGAAAGAGAAAGAAAGAGAAAGAAAGAAAGAGAAAGAAAGAAAAAAAGAAAGAAAAAAACAGAAAAAACTAAGAGAAATAAATAAAGAAAGACAGAAAGAAAGAAAGAAATTACAATACTTGCCACCTTTGATGCACTGCCAAAAGGCAAAACCAGTGAAATAGAGATGTTGTTATTTTTGTGTGTATTGACATGTTCTTTTTGTTAGGATGTTCAGATTCTGCTGATATCAACTCATATGATCCTAATAACTGCCTTTGAAAAGAAGCTTTCATAGCCAACCTAAACTGACCTTTATTATAAAAGTTAGTAATTCCCACCCCCATATATATATATATATATTTATATAATAGCTGTTCATCTCTCACTTTACCTTCTGTAGGTGCATGTTCTTTGTCAGTTGCTCTTCTAGCATGTTCTGCAGCTTTTTGTTCATCTCGCGCAGGTTCTCGTCTCCAGGTTTCACCAAGTCCCTCAGCACAGAACTCAAACCTCCACGGTCAGGCTGAGCACCATGAGCCAATCCACCACCTCCAGACACATCTGAGATATAAAAAAAAACAGAGAGAAAGATGCAAACATTCAATCAATCCAGCTTGTGCTTTTTAACCCCGTTTTCCCTCTCAACATCTATGAATAAATCCATGTGTATCTGGGGGCCATTAGTGTCTGCTGAGTGAATACAGAGTGCTTGCGTTTGGAGGAAAGCAGTTCACTTCATGCCACAACATTACGAGCACCTCAAGCGCAATCATCCGCAGGTTTGACGAAAGCCACACACACATCCTAAAGTTGCCAAATAAACACAGTTCTACATTCACAAGAGCCGCAAGAGAACCGGTCTGCTTGTTAAATCTGACGTCATGGTTTAAATGCTCTATCAGACAGCAAACGCAAACATCAAATGGTATTAATGTATTCTGAAAGTGTGATGTAGTACTATTGAAAATCATGATCGTAAATGTTTATATCCATGCCTAATTATAGTTGTTCAAACAGTGATTCATCTTTTAGAAGTCGTTAAAATGACTGTCTGGGATGCAGCAGGTTCAGAGACTGCAGCGAACACTGTGATTTTGTAAAAGATTCACTTTTAATGTGTGATATGACTAAACATTGATCATAAATGGCTATTGAGATTTTCCTAATGCAATTGAACTCCACACAGAAATGCCAACTAACCCAGCCAAGGCTCTAACCAGCGACCTTCTTGCTGTGAGGCCACAACGCTACCCACTGCGCCACCGCGCTGCCCTTGTATATATAATATTTTTGTATATTTTGTATATTTTTCTCTCTTCATTTTTACTCAAATTATTTTGAATTTACTGTATATTTACATTCCTCTTGTAGTGTTTTTGTTATTTGTATGCACCCAGGGTCTAAAAGTAACGTAATTTTAATTCTATGGGTTGGAGAATGAAACTGAAATGTAATTAAATGTGCACCTAAACTCTCCTGTTTTCACCAAAACTGTTCGTCGGGAGCTCCACAGGGTCAATATACACGGCCAGGCTGCTATAGCCAAACATTTGGTCGCTTGTGTCAATGCCAAACATTGGTTTCAATGGTGCCAGCAGTGAAAATCTTGGGCTGTGGACAATGTGAAACATGTGTTGTTCTCTGATGAGTCCACCTTCACTGTTTTTCCTACATTCAGCAGAGTTACAGTGTGGAACAGCCCCAAAGAAGTGTACCAACCAGGCTGTTGCACGCTCAGAGTGAATCATGGGGGTGGATCAATGATGGTTTGGGCTGCAATATCATGGTATTCCCTAGGCCCAATACTTGTGCTAGATGGGCACATCACTGCCAAGAACTACCAAACTATTCTGGAGGACCATGTACACCTAATGGTTTAAACATTGTATGCTGAAGGTGGTGCCATGTATCAGGATGATAATGCACCAATACAAACAGTCTAAAGCTGACTTTGACTATGAAAGGAATAAAATGGAGTTGAAAAACAAACTAACAATAAAAACAGGATATAATAGCAATAGAAAAAATACCATAACATAGAAACATTTAAAAATGGGGTATAGAAAAAGGACATTGTGATAAAAGGAAACAAAAATTTAAAGCAAAAAAACCATACAAATACAAAACATGGACCAAAAAAAAAAAACAATCTAAAATGTCCCTGACTTTCAATGTCTGGAATAGACCTTCTATGGAATAAACCTGCTCTGGTGTGTGTTGCAGGGGAGGGGGCACATACAGTAACTGATGATGATTGGCATGTGTGTGTGTAGGGGTGGGACAACCACATAACTGCTTATGACTGGCTAAAAACACACTTTTTACTATAGAGCTGATATTTGCAATACAATATTAAATTTGATAGATCTCTCTCACATTGTCCCACAGCAACATTAATATAGTATAGAATTGTGTAGAATGTTTTATAATGATATTTTATTTAATGTAGTATCCATTTTATTTAACATAGTTTTTAAAAATGTAACAAAACAGTTACTTTCCCTGATAATTAGTTATTATTATAATGATGTAATTATGTTACTAACTCAGTTACTATTTGTGAGAAGTACTAGTAACTTAAACTAACTACTTTTTTTTTTAAGTAACATGTCCAAGACTTATAACACCAATAATAATTTTCCAGGACAACATGACTTTTCTATGAAAATTTATTTCTTTAATTTCCAAATGTTTTCCAGAAGTAAAAAAAAAAAAAAAGGTCATTAATTTTACAGGATTTCTAGGATTTCCAATAGGAGCATGCAAGAAATTGAAACCCTGGCTAAAGCAGAGCGATTGACAGTCTGGATGGAGTCAAATTAAAGATAGCCTGACAAGGTCTGTCAACAGAGTTCGTGACAGTAACACACAACCACGGAAATGACCGTAAGCAGGGGACAACAGTGTGGGGTTGTAACTAGACAAGCTGGCGTGTTAAAAAATGAAAGATGTTGCTTAATTGATGATTAACGGAAGCGAGTGAGAATCTTATCTGCTCAATAGGATGCCTCCTTAAAGGCTGGCTACTAAGACGTTGTCAGGTTTCTGGTGAACTGTCAGAGAGTTTAGTGGAGTTTTTTCCTCTGGGGCAGGACAGGGAATCGAGCTGGCCGGCCTCTGCGTGTCAAGGGCAAAAGCAATAAGTTCGATCGGGCTGCTTCTTTCTCGGTTTTCACTTCATCTGGTTGAGTGCAGACACTCAAGGTCAGCTCAGCAGCGTGTCCCTAAACAGGGCTGTCAAATAACCTCTTACACCTGCGGTCAGATGATGGAGCACATGGGAAATGGGCCACTTCCTGCGGGTGTTTCAATTTCGTTTCCAATAGCATCTTAACTTAGTTAAGGTAAACTTAATAATGTGAAAAATATATATACTGAGAAATAATTACTAAATTAATTTTAATGAAACTAAAATAATGTTTATAACTTGTCCTCATTTGCAAGTCGATTTTGATGATTATTATTCAAGAAAATGTATTGGTTATGAGCAATGTAATGCAATGCAAGATAATCACATTCATGCATCTTAAAGCCTAAGAAATAGACTGAAATATATATATTTTTTTATTTAATTTAAATGAAACTAAAACAATTTTCATTACTTGTCCTTATTTGCAAGTCGATTAATTGATTAGTGATGAACAATGATGCAAGCTAATCACATTCATAATTGCATCTTAAAGCCTATACAAAATGTAGCTATAGGCCTAAAAAAAAAGGGGTATTGGGGTAAAAATGCCCCAGTATGAGTTATGTAAATATACACTCAAAAAAATTACTTTTGCTGCTTGTTCAAACTGCTTATTTAAAATGTTGAAACAATTGTTAAGGTTTTTTTTTTTTTGGGACAACTTAATTGTTGTATGTTCAATCCACTTAAATTTGCAAAAACGATTTGTTTTGGGACAACATGAAGGAATTAGAAGCATATTTTACAGTGTATACACACTAATAAATCTTATTTAGAGCAGTATCACATAGCATGAATTGTGATATTAATTTTAAACACTTCAATACAAATCAACATTATCTGTTTTTGTCAGTTTTGCCAATGAAAATTTTACACAAAGCCACAGCAGAAGTGATAAGCAAATTAATTTTTAATTTTGAACGAATCAGGTAAAAATCTGTTTATAACCACCGACTGGAAGATTTAGCTTTTAATTTAGAATATTACTTATATTATTACTAATATTTCCATATTTAAAAAATAAATACATAAATAAAGCGAAAGTTCACAAAAGTGTTAATGCCCTCATTTATTCACTTACATGTTGTGTCAAACCTGTATGATTTCCTTTCTTTTACAAAGCATAAGAAAAAATATTGAAGAACATTGGAAACTAAATGGTTTTGGTTAAAGTAAATAATGAAACATAAAAAAAAATGAAAACATAAAATACAAACTATTGTAAAACATTCATATAGTTATTATATATATATATATAATAACTAAAGAAATAAATAACTAAAGAGGGAGATAATAATATTGCAAATAATTTTAATGCACCAACTTAAATACTATATTTTAGCATTGCGTTTCCAAAAAAAAAAAAAAAAAAAAAAAAAAGTTAAGTGGGGGAATAAAACTTGAGGAAATATAGCATAAAAATGTACAAATATAATTTTCCTGGCCATAGCTACCATTTAAGTAATTTTCAAAAAATCAGCTCGGAACAGTAATACTCATATTAATTGATTCACGGTAACCTGGATTTTTAAAACATTAAGTCGCTCAAACGACTGTGACTTGTTCTCATGACAGGCCATGTCACAGTTAGCTGAGGAGCTTAATGCATTGTTACATTATAGTATGTCAAGCTAAGCACTAGCAATCTCACGCCTCTTTAACCTTATTAGATTGGAGCAAGAGTAGATATATGTGTGGTTAACAGAAGAGCTGCACTCATGTTCAATATTAGCACAGCACACATGCATTGCTGGTCATGGCGAACTGGTACTATAGCCCTAAGCCATGAAAATGAAGTAGAACATGACGCGACGTGGCTAATTGAGATGTTAACTTCACCCCCCAGAGGTCTGTTCAACCTTTGAATGCATGGCGTTGAAGGCCATGAGTGACATTTTCTTCTCTCCTGAAGCCTGACAGCAAACACCACAAGGTGCAAAGCGTGCTCGTTGTTCTCTGTCTGGACTATAAGATAATTAACCTTGGCAGCTTAATAAAGAAGGATAAAATGAACGCCGTACAAGGTGAACAATCACAGCTTTGAATATAGCAGCTCTGTGACTTAGTGTTGTTATAAATAATATGTACACTACCAAGTTAGGAAACAGAAAGGTTTGTTAATGTTTTAAAAGTAGCCAATTATGCTTAGCAAGGATGAAATGGATTTATAATGTATTAAAAAACGATTGTAAATAAAAGCTATTTTTTTGTTCAAAGAATCCTAAAAGTAAAATGGATCCCAGTTTCCAAGATATATGAAGCAAGACAAAATGTTTTCTGCACTGATAACTTTTAGAATAATTATTCGTGATTTTAATAACTGATCAATAATAATAACCAACAACCAACTACAACTGATGATATATTTTTAAATTGCATTGTATTTTATTGTCTCAATTATTATTTTTTTAATCTGAACTGGCTGTCCTCGCGGGTGTCACGGTGGCGCAGTAGGTAGCAGTAGGTAGGTTCGAGCCCCAGCTGGGTCAGTTGGCATTTCTGTGTGGAGTTCTCCCCATGTTCGCGTGGGTTTCCTCCAGGTGCTCCGGTTTCCCCCACAGTCCAAAGACACTATAGGTGAATTGGATGGACTAAATTGGGCGTAGTGTATGAGTGTGTGTGTGAATGTGAGAGTGTGTGGGTGTTTCCCAGTTGCGAGCATCCGCTGCGTAAAACATATGCTGGAATAGTTGGCGGTTCATTCCGCTGTGGCGACCCCTGATAAATAATAGACTAAACCAAAGGAAAACGAATGAATTAATATTATTATTATTATTATTATTATTATAGAACAGCAAATCATCATATTATAGTGATTCTAAAGGATCATGTGACACTGAAGTCTGCAGTGATGATGATGGAAATTCAGCTTTGAATCACAGGAATAAATTATTGTTTAACTCTACATTTAATAAGCAAACAGTTACTTGAAATTGTAATATTTCAAAATTTAACAGCTTTTACTGTATTTTTTATCAAATAAATGCAGCCTTGGTGAGCAGAATTGGCTTATTTAAAAAAAAAATACAAATAAAATAACAAATCTTACCATTTCCAAAGTTTTGACTGGCAGTGTAACTTAATTAATTGTAAAGGCGTCTCAACACCGCATTTCTGCACGGAACAAAACTGCTGCAACTAAAAGTTTTGGCTGAGGCTGAGGCTATTGACTAAGGGCCGTTCACATGTCGCGTCTTTTGCGCGCGCAAGTTCGTTATTTCTTTTCTTGCGCCTACATTGGAAGTGATGTGCACGCAGTGTGGACGCGGCACGACACGCTCATGCTTTCAAGGCGCACCTATGCGGGTCATGTTACAAGAACTGACTGTTCAGCTTCATACTTTGTATGGAATATACACATTTATACCCCACAGAGAAAAAAAACTACAAAATGAAAACAACAAAAAAGTTCATAACATAGTCGATCAAAAGCGCCTTTCAGACAGAAGTTCAGCAGCCTTTGACTACATTTGTTCTCTTTAAAAGGGAAATACTTAGCTAATACGACACTTAGATTTACATTAGACAAATACTTTTTTTTATTTATTCTTATTTTTATTTATTTGTTTATTTTCAGTGTAAAATTATTACTTATGTTTAAATGCCAAAAACTTTTTTTTGCTTATTTTTAAGTCCAAAGAGAGAAATTGACTATTATTTGTTTTTTATTATTATTTTGTGCTGTATTATTTGGTAACTGAGCAGAAACAAATAACACTTTAAAATATAAGGAGTTTTCATGTGATTTTCTAAACTAGTAGTGTTTTGAAATTAATGAATGCATGATAATTGTGATACCAGTGAAACCGTGATTATTCCTTAGACTATAATCGTACAACCAAAATCTATAATCGCTGCATCCCTATGCAAAACTAAGATCATTTGGAAAACAAATTTACATAAAGAACCAAAATAAAGTAGAAATGCATTTAATAAAAACATTGTGAGCAGTTTGCAATTCCACGTTGCAGTACTAAACCTTTTTTTGCTTCATCCAAACTTTTATCCAATAACTACTGCCTACTTAGCATAGCAACCAAATAACTCATTACAGTCAATGCATTCCTTCATTAGAATTCTATTAACATCTAGAGAAAGGAAAAATCGCAATCTTTGTTTTGTGATTTTGCACTGTCTCCTTTCACTGTGGTGTAATTCCCTCCCAGTACGAATAACTCACGCTGAAGTTAATGCATCTGCCTCTTTGGGGAACAAGACGAGCGGATCCTTCAATGGCTACATCAATGTTTGCGCTAATGACACTGCAAATGGAAAACTGCACACCTGTCTGTAACCAGTAATTCTTCCATATTGATCAGTGGCATTAATTCTAATTTGCTGGAGCGCAGGGGCCGAGCACTCTATGAAGACACTTTGATAAATCCACAAAGAAGATTTACAAAGAGAACTCCCCAGCTCTAATGGCTGGAAAATGTCAGGCCGATGGCTTTCAACGGCGTGGAAAGGCGCCAGGCGCTCGCGCAGACAGAGTTTCACTGTAGGACCAGCAGCGTGTTTGAACATAAAAAACCAAGTCACGGAAGCAGATGAATATGAGTGGTGGGAGGCAGACTGAAGGCATGCAGTTGTTCCCGACTCTCGACTCTGGGGATCCCTGATCACACGCTCGGCTGAACTACGACAGAGTGCTGAGGTCATAACTTGCAGAAAATGAAGTGGGACTTATCAGGGTTGCGCAATGAAAAATGAAGACAAGGCAGGGCATATCAAGTAGCCCCTCCTCATTTTTTTAAGATCACCAATAGGGTTTTGTTTCTATGACAACTCAGCCAGGCAGAGCTGTTGAACTAAAGCCATATCTGATAGCTCATGATGGCTACAGCTTAATGCAAAGTCTAACCATTGCTCCACCAAAATACAGCATTCAATAAAGTCAGACACGTTTTGTAGTGTTCAGATATGTTTTTGCACTTCGTTGGCATTGCTTTTCAGTGGATCAGTGCATTCAGCAGTGACATTCGCATTACACTGATCTGAAATAAACTGAAATGAACTTCAACAGTGACATTTACACTAAAGTGAAGGTGTTTTAATTTACTAGAACCACACCAGCATTCTACACGACTCTCCTGCCTGCCTGAATTGCTGGAATGCTCCACAATTTGAAATATTATGGCTTTTACTCTCATTTCTTTATCAATGTTAAGCTGCTTTGACATAATCTACATTGTAAAAAGCGCTATAAAAATAAAGATGAATTGAATTGTAGTCTGTGGTGTCTTTTGTATACGATCCGCTCTGTGCTGCAGTTTTGTGACACTAACGTGAAACCAGACTTCACGCACTCCAATGTAAAGCATATGTTTACTGAATGAATCGTTTACATGTGAATCGATTACATCAATTGCAATTGCATGGGAGCACACTAGCTTATAGATAGGGATGGTATAATTTAGATTTTATCGATACTGATTCCGATTATCAATCCTGTTTCTTATTGATACTGTTATAGATACTATTTGATACTATAGATACTATCATTTGATCCAAAAAGATGTGAAAATGTTAAGTTATTTATACCTGTTGAACTTTACAGCAGTTTACAAATACCTATAAGGAAACAGAAGCAGGGGCATAGTACTGTATGAATACATAAACAACTAAAAACGGCACATCGCTCCAGTTGGTTGGCATCTTTGTTAGTAAATACTTTATTAAATTATTAATTGTGCCACTTTTGTTTACTATTACACTACTAAATATGTTGCTGCCTCTATTCACTATTACAACTACTAAAACCCTGCACAAATTTGAGAGGAACCCTCAAAAATGAATAGAACATTTTGGAGCTCATATTTAATATTAATATTATTTACAATACAGACAGAAATATATTAATTACTTCTTTCACTGTGTAAAATAAACAACGGTTTATGGTAACATGAGTTATTAAATCATCATTTTAAAATGAGTTAACTTTTTTTTTTTATTTCCTACAGGTCCCAAAAATACTGGTTCTCTGTAACTATCCCGCCTTCTAGATTAACATATTGGCACTAACATATGTCTTTTAAATAACTCCAATTTAGTTACTATGAAATCAATTTCTTTTAGGTAGCAATAGAAAGAAAGAACCACCAATTTGTGAACTGAAAGAGACCAAATTCTTTGCATAGCCCTGGCACTAAGAGGAGAAAAGCCCATAATTTATGCAGAAAGAAAAACAAAGGTGATGATGGTGATCTATCGTGAGAGGAATATCATATCATCCAGAACCTGGCCTTAAACAATGTCTTCCCTTAGGCCTCAAAGCATCAACACAAGTTTCAACAACACATGCAATTACCATGTGAATAACCCGACAGGAAAGGTGGTCACATCTTTGCAAGACCTCATTGGGAATCTCCTCAGGCCTGTGCAGGAGTCAGCAGTCTTGAATCAGTCAAAGTGGCAGATCCTGCACAGCTGCGGCTGCAACCTCTCACCCATCTCTCACTGGAGAAATACCACTTAACTGAAACCTCTGCCAGGGGGCAAACAGGCCATTTCATTGCAACAACAAGGTTCCTTCCCCTTTGCAACCATGTGTTATTCTCAGTTACAGATGTGACCCGTTCTATCGAGGGATCTCGGTGTGGATATCGATGATCCGTTCTTCTTGTATTTGTTCTTGCAACCTCTGCAAACAGAGCGCCCATTAGCACCCACTCCCGGTGGTGTAATAGGCTCTTAAGTGGACCAAATTTTCTTGTAGAGGGAAGAATAATAATTCTGTTGTGACTCACATTATCTCAGTGGGTTTTGGAGCTATAGGGCACATGATAAGGATAGTTTCTCCCTTAAATGATGCAGCAGGAAGAGGGCCGGAGTACACTGAAAGGTTAGCTAACTTCACGCTTCAGTAAAGGCCTAAAAGAGGATACAAGCAGGACAGCAGAGGGTTTCCAGACTGCAGCGGCGTCTCACCCCAGCTGACTTCTTGCAGCAAGCACTTACATGACTGCAGCATGTAGCAGAATGGCTGATTAGTGGAGGCTGCGCAAATAAGCCATCCAATGCACATGCAGAGCTCCACCAACAAATATTCCTATATAATTGCCTACCGCAGCTTAGCAGTTGACATTTTCAGCTTTGTCTTAAGGAATATGCAATTATCCTGGTTAAGGCATGAAATACCGCAGAGGCGTTTCCATGGTAGTGCGACTGATTTGCACAATGTGGCAGGGTAAATTATTGGGATACCTATTGTGCCTTTTACAATCCATAGAATCTTATACTGTTCTTTGAAGAGGAAGACCTTGTGGAAGGTAAAGGGTCAAATATGTAGCTTACTTGAGCCACTTCCTGACTTGTCTTTTCCTCAACACACTGTTAACAACAAAAACTGCAATCAGACTCAAACATTAAGATAAAACGGCGGTTCAAATTTTTAGCGTTTGTCTTGGAGGATTGAGAATTATCTTGAGGTTACATTACCAAAAGCACATGCCTGAAATGCTACAAAGGTGTGTCCATGGTCGTGGGACTGATTTGAATAATGTAGCAAGTAAAACGGCGGTTCAAATTTTTTTCGTTTGTCTTGGAAGATTGAGAATTATCTTGAGGTTACATTACCAAACGCACATGGCCTGAAATGCTACAAAGGTACGTGCATGGTTGTGGGACTGGTTTGAATAAAGTAGCAAGTAAAACGGTGGTTCAAATTTTTTGCGTTTGTCTTGGAGGATTGAGAATTATCTTGAGGTTACATCATTAA
>CAIGQV010017835.1:24558985-24573289 GCA_903798115.1 Danio jaintianensis
TGTCTTGGAGGATTGAGAATTATCTTGAGGTTACATCATTAAAAGCATATGGCCTGAAATGCCACAAAGGTGCGTCCCTGGTGGTGGGTCTGATTTGAATAAAGTAGTAAGTAAAACTCTTAAAAAAAACTATGTGCCTTTTACAAATCCATAGAATCTTATACTTTTCTTTGAAGGGGAAAACGTTGTGGAAGGTAAAGGGTCGGATATGTAGCTTACTTGAGCCACTTCCTGACCTTTCTTTTCCTCAACACATTGGCAACAACAAAGTCAGACAGAGGTTTAAATAACGTAGCAAGTAAAAGTCTTTTAAAAACTGATGTGCCTTTTACAATGTACAGAATCTTTTTTTCCTTCCCAAATGGAAGAATTTTGCAGAAAGTTCTGCTAAACAAAGGGTCAACAATAACTCCAATGTGGCACACACATTTCCTGACTTGCCACACTGGTGACAACAGAAACTGCTACTGACTCAAACATTCATGCATAATTATCTACTGCTGCCTAACAGTTGACAGTTTCAACATTTGCCTTGACAGATACGAATCCTAGGGTTACTTTACCCGAACTATGTGTCCTGAAACATGGCAGAGGCATGTCCATGGTTGTGAGACTGATTTGCACAATGTAGCACGCAAATCTGAAAAAGCTGTCTTCTATGCCACCCTTCTTTTTGAAGTGCAGAATATTGTGGAAAGTTCTGGTAAGTCAAGGGTCATCAACACCCCCAAGGTGCCATACGTCTGGCTTATGCGAGGCTCTTCCAGACTTGCCATTTCCTCAACACATCAGCAAAAACAACAGCAACTGCTACTGACTTGAAAGCCTCTGTCTGAGATAAAATGTCGCACTGTTTCATTTGTTATGTCACAGACATGAATTTACGGGGAGCTGCACTGGTGTAAGGATAAAGTAGAAGGGAGGGGAGAGAGAGGACGGAGGAGTGGAGACAAGAGGGGTGCTCAGTCTTTCTGCTGCATTATTGAGGATGAGTGTTGAGTTCACTGAGGCATGTCGGCATTCTGAATCATTTACATCCTGCTAATGTCAGCTCTCATCTAGCGCTGCTACCTTCTGCATCCTTTCTTCATTTTTCTATGAAGTCTCCACCTCCCCATTTTTTACATTTCCCCGGGTCTATCCTCAATTATTGTAGTAGATAAAGAATTGTTTCCAGTGCTGTTCAGAAAGACTATACTAGCCATCCTATGCCTGGCGAATACGATTAAACAGAAGACTTACAGCAACATTTAAGACCACACTGGGACTTGTATAAATCCTATAATTGGAATTTGACCACATACATCAGATTCTTTTCACAATTCAGATATTTTTTACTACTAAAAACACTACATTCTCAATTCTCACCCCTCACTGCAAAAACTGCCTTTACATGAACCAGCCTGTTTTGTAAGCTCTCGCGACCCCCCAAAGGAGTCGAGATCTTAAACTTTTATAGCACAATATTTACAATTAGACGACACAAGCCTTAATGGAATCTGGTCTGCCATTAAATGTTAAATCAGTCAGTCATGAAATTAAAACAGGAGAACACACGGGGGGCAAAGACAGGAAGATGCAACATTATCACCTCTACTCTGTTTTCAGGGAAACACAAGAGAAGCCGTGCTTTAAATGAGGCAAAAACTGCCTAATCACACAGTCTCTATAATTACCCCAAAGACACTGCATGATGCAGAAAAGCAAATGCAGGCTTTATGTAAACGATTGGCATGTATTATTCCAATCAGAAACAGGGACAGACGAGTGGCTCAATTAAGACTGTGCCCATCTAGCTCAGTAAAACTTCACTGGTATGATGTTACAAATGCATTAGTGCATGTGCAAAACAACATTTCAGTTGAATAAATCTTGCAAGCGTTGTTAGTTCAACCATGCAGCAGATAAGCCTTTAATAGGGCTGCACGAAACTGGGAAAATATGCGATATGCAGTATTACTGTTGAGTAATGTGATAACACTATTTCTCGCGACATAATGTTCCCCTAAAGAAATGCTATTTTTATTTATAAATTGAATGATAATATTAAAATAAACAGGTAATAGACATTTTTCTTTTCTTATAAATACTTATTCAGCATGATCAATCACTTGATTCATGTAGATTCAAATAGTTCCAGAAAGTGCTTTGCAGTTAATTCAAATAATGTTAGACAATGTAAAAAAAAAAACCCACTATCTTATTTTTAAAAGGTTTGTACTTTTTCAAAGTGCAAAACCAGCCGTCTTCAGCTGTAAGTGCTAACTTCAGGGAACTTTTTTTATTGGCTCCACAAGACACCATTGTTGTTGATAAAACATTCCATTGGAGTCAATCGGGTTGTTGTAACTCTCTCTATGGCTCTCGGTTCACCTTTGGGCCACAGCCTGCTCTAGTCAATAGCATAACAGCACCAACTGGGGAGGTGGGTATAAAGATAGTAAGGTCCCATTTGATTGGTCAGTTTTTTTGGATAGCATAAATAACCAAGCATGACAGGCACCTCTCTGTGATATGAATATTGCATATACTATTATCGCAATATTGATAATTTTTCTATATATTGTGCATCCCTATGGACCCTTTTTAAATTTCCAGGTTTCTCAGTTGCAGAAGTCGTCATAGTTGGGTAACCTTAGAGCACAGTGAATGGGAGAGTACAATATATATATATATATATATATATATATATTTTTGCTGAATTAATAAAAGACAAACTTATGATGATGTTATCAAGACTTTCAGAAAAAGGGAAACAATCGTATAAGACTGATAACAGCAGCCAGAAGAGAGAACAACGTCAAATTTACTGTCCTGCCCATAGACACTGTGTTTTTCACATTCACATTTGTTTCTTTGTAATTCGATGCAAAGATGATACAATACATACATAAATGTGTAAATGTTCATACATTTTAAAACAAAAATCGAAATATTAAAAAACATTCAAGTATTTAAGATGCTGATGACCGTTAAATGCGTCAATGCATCTTGTGGACAGGGTCTATTATGTATTACAAAAAACAAAAGTGTTAAACAACAATGATATAAATCAAGATAAATCCATGCTATAAATTGATAAAAATCCAGAGTTTCTGCAGGTGAACTAAAGCTGGGCTTCCTGTCTGAGGTTTTATGGAAGCTGAAAAGTACCAGTGCTATTTCCCCACAAGACCGAAATGGTTTTTTTTATATACGAGATCTTTGTGTGAGTGAAGAAATCCAGTGCTTTATACCAAACTTTTATGAGACAAGCTCTGCCAATATTATTGAGTTTGACTGTTTGCATGCACACAAGCAAACCAAGCTGTCAAAAAGCTGCTCCGGATTGTTCCAAATTCTAAAAACGGGTCATCGTGTGTCAGGAGTGTGTTCAGTCCACTGGAAAAGTGACTTTTACTGGAATCTCTCAAAGAAAGAATGCTAGGGAGAGTTCACAGAGTTTAAAGAGAACTTTGAGCAATATATCAATAAAGAAAAATAAAGAAGATTTAAAGAAACACTGTGGGATCCAATACAAGTTCAAAGACAAGTCTTTTAAAGCTCTTCCAGCATAAACATTGATTAGCACAGAAAATGACTTTGAACTGTCTCTCAGTTGCACAAAAAGAGAAGAAAAAAACAGATACAAGCAACCCTTTCAGAAACTAAAACTATGATCAAAATAAGTTTTGTTAACGGCACACAAGATGAAATCAAATGAAATATAAACATTAGATGACAAACTCATATTAGGCAGCACACCAAAATAAAACAGCTTTATGTTGAAGCACTAAAAATCACTAAAATGTAAATTAAATTCAATTACAAATATCAAAATAGTAACAATGAATTAAAATAAATAATAAACAATAAAGTAAATTATTACACCTTTTCCAGAAGTCAAATTTAAGCACTTTTCAAGCATGTGGATTTTCAACCTTCAAATGACACTTTTACATACATATATAACTTATGGTACAGTATGGTATGGTATTAATTGTACTTGTTACAATATTCTGTAGTATAGTATAGTATAGTATAGTATAGTATAGTAAAGTATAGTATATTATTCTAAGGAAAATTTCTGATTCATTATACTCTCTTATACGTAATTTACTCACATCTTAAATGTTTACTTCATGTATCTCTCAGCTTAAATTATATTTATTTTAATTTCAAAGGGTGTAGATTTAAAAATGACAAGCATATCATGCTACAGCACATGAGCAGACCCCAGAATTTTACTTTCATGCAAAGTAAAATAAAAAAATTTAAAATATTTTTTATTTTATTAAAAAAGTTAACAATTATTACCTACTTATACTTTCTTGAGAAATGAAAACCTTTTATTACTTATTTCAATGATCTGATGCTGGATAAGTGGGAATTACTGTAAATCCAAGAGTGAATATATACCAACCTTTATTTTTTTTATTTATTTTTTTTTTTTTTTTTGATCTTGCGTTCAGGTTTATGGGGTTTGAATGTTATAATATGCAAAATGTATATGTATATGTATATTCCTGGTGATGATATTCACCAGGTTTTATCATTAATACATTTCACAATATTAATTAAACAGAAAATGCTTTTCATTTGGGGTAGTTTTATGTATAAAACCAAACAAAAGTTGTTGTTTTTTAATAATATTTTAATATATTTAATATTTTAAAATAAAGTATAATCAGATTGATTATTAAATTAAAAATTAGATTTTTTTTTTGTTATACATTATAAAATGCTATTTAATCCTGACATGCCAATGCTGAATATAAAGCATCACAAGCAAGATATATTGTTATGAAAGCAAAACAATTATATTTTCAAGCTTTGAATTCAAATTAGATTGTGTTCCCAGCACTCTTTTAAAAAGAGGGCGGAGCTACAAATGCCTATGTGTCAGCATAGTGGCAGAGTAAAAAACAAGACTAACATCCTATGCTAATGAGGGAAAGATCGTCACTAATGGGTGGGGCTTTCTCCCTCATATGACAGAATCTCAATCAAAGTATTTCTGCAGACTGTTTTGATGAAGTGTAATTACAAAAATAAAATGAATAAATTTACGCCATTAGTAGCTGGTTGTATTCACAGACTATTCCCACACAACTGTGTTTAAACCCCTTATAAAAGTGATTTTTGCATAATAGGTCCCCTTTAATAAAGCACAGAAATATAGATATGGCATTGTTTAATTGTAATCAGGGGACTGAAACAAACCCATGCGCCCTTAAAAAAAACAAAACGTTTATTATTCATTATTATTTCCAGTAGCAAAGTGCTTTTTGGAAGATGCCGGACTGTACAGTAACACTAAAATAGCAGCATTATAAATAGTACCGATAAAACATTTAGTGGCAGATTACGCAAGTACAAACGCAGATCTAAAAATAGAATTTTAAAAAATGTTATGCAATTTCTCTGTATCAGTCTAAATAGCCCTTTTATCCGCAGACACAACAAAGTGACAAGCTCATGTCTGATACACTTCAGCTGTCGCTTTTCCTTAGAATAAAAACATGATGGGTATCAGCTATCACCTGACCTCATCTGTAAACCCTTCAGAAAAACAAGAGGCTGTAAACAATGACAAAGGAGGGATGGAGAAACGCTGCTTTACCTCTCCGGCTGTCCATGACGTACGTCTCAATAATGGCGCTCTTTTTACAGATGTCATCGGCCATTGAAGCGCAGCTGACCTCCAAGTGTTTCACCTGAACAGACAACACAGAGAGATAACATCAGCAATAAACTGCCACACGCCACGGCCACACAAATGTCTGATAAACCTGATATGGAGACACACACAGGTGTGGATAGTGCAATCATTGCCAGATAAAGATAGCTTTCGAAAATACTCTTGATGTTTAGTCAATATCTGATAATATTCTACAGGTTTTATTATCAATAAATGTTACAATGTTAATTAAACAGATAATGCATTTCATTTTGGGGTAGTTTTATGTATAGGACCAAATAAATGTTGCTGTTTTTTATAATAATTTAAACATATCTCTTTTCATTTATTGTGAACCTCTATTTTATTGTGGTTAAAGGATTTAATCTTTTTCATAAAACTTGAGAAAATGAAATAGAATTTACATGGTAGGGGAGAATAATTTCTTGAGAAATGAAAACCTTTTATTACTTATTTCAATGATCTGATGCTGGATAAGTGGGTACTACTGTAAATCCAAGAGTGAATATATACCAACCTTTATTTTATTTTAATAAATTTTTGATCTTGCGTTCAGGTTTATGGGGTTTAAATGTTACAATATGCAAAATGCAATTTTGTTGCAATATAAAATTATATGTATATGTATATTCCTGGTGGTGATATTCATCAGGTTTTATTATTAATAAATTTCCCAATATTAATTAAACAGAAAATGCATTTCATTCGGGGTAGTTTTATGTATAAGACCAAATAAAAGTTGTTGTTTTTTTATAATATTTTAAATCTCTATTATGTTGATCTCTTGTCTGATCTCTCTTATCTCTTATGCTGATCAGCCTTTATTTAATTAAAAATAAAGTATAATCAGATCAATAATGTTGATTGCTATTAAAAATCAGTTTTGTTTTCTTTGTTATACATTATAAAATGCTATTTAATCCTAACATGCCAATGCTGAATATAAAGCATCACTGTCTTCAGGGTGACATGTTCCATCATAAATGAAATTTAATTTATTATTTCATTTACTGCCACCCTCTATTTTATTGTGGTTAAAAGATTTAATCTTTTTCATAAAACTTTCGTGGTGGGGAGAATACTTTCTTGAAAAATGACAACCTTTTATTACTTATTTTAATGATCTGATGTTGGATGAGTGGGTATTACTGTAAATCAAAGAACGAATATACAAACCTGTTTAAAGCAATAAATTTGTATTACATAATTTGTATTTAATTAATTTAAATTAATTTAATTATTATTATTATTATTATTTTATTATTATTATTATATATTTTTTTACAAAAATTACAATAAAATGCTATGTTTTTTGCAATTTAAAATTCTTAATAAAATTTTTGATGAAATAATGAAATTTGCTAATGGTATAATGATAATAAAAAAATGATAATAAATAATCTTGAAAACAGCTACAATACATTTGAGCATTATTATAATAGTTCAAAAATAAATATTTAATATTTCTAAAATTAAACTAAACTAAAATTATAAATGTCTTTACTGTCACGAATAACATGATGATTTGCTATGAAAAAATACTGCATTAATATCAATTTTACATTTTACAAATTTACATACATATCAACATAACATACAAAACATACATTATGTAGTATTTACATTTATAATTTAATATTATTAGCATGACGTTCATCCCACAGAATTGCTTACCAATGAATTTCTGCAAACTCATTTAAATTCAATCTCATATATGAAAAATAATACTTCCCATAAAAACTGTTTTAAGAAACCATGAGTTTGACATTGCAGTATCACATCTCTTTGACTTAGAAAGGGTTTACAGTTGTCAAAGCCCTAACTACATATTTCCATTCAAATAGTCACTAACCAAAACTGATCGAATAAAATGGGAAAACATTGATGCCTGCATGCATATTTGATGATGTGAAGACACAGTTCAGCACTTATAGATAGGCCCCTCTAGTAAAGGTTTGCTGCAGTGCTGCAAACCTGGGCTTCTCCAGCAGAGTTAAAGTTTTGCCAGAGACTGTACCTTCTCCTCCAGCATCCACTTCTCCTGCTGGACCTCGGCGAGCCTCTGGAAGAGCTCACTGACCTCGTCGTCTGAAAGGTCAGCGGGCCGTTGAGACTGAGGGCTGCTGGTGTTTGACTGTGGAGAGAGAAACTATAATATTAATATTAATACTATTACTACTAATAAATAAATAAATAAAATCATTGCTTAAAATAAAAAAAGATAAGTGTTTTGGCCAGATAATTAAAGATAATTGAAAAGAAAATGTCACTGAAAATATATTAAGAAATAAAGTAATCAATTTTAAGAAATTATTAATTAAAATAATATAACTATTATTAGTATATTACTACTATAAGATGACTACGATGAGTGTTTTGGCTACACAGTTAAAGTGACAGCATAACACAAAAATCAAAATGTCACTGAGCATAATATATCAATATATTAAAAATGAATCAAGCAATCAATTAAAAAAATCAATTATTATAAGATCACTATTATAAGATGACTAAGATGAGTGTTTACAGTCTAACCCAAAAATCAAAATGTCACTGAACAAAATATATTATAAATAAATCAATTATTTAATTAATCAATTAATTAATTAAAGCAAATAAACATTTAATAAATAATACTACATTAAATAAAAATGAATGAATAAAAATGAATGAATACAAATTAATTAATTAATTAATTAAACAAAAAATAAAAAATAAAGAAAAAAAAATAAAATAAAAAAAATAAATAAATAAATAAATAAAAACGAACTAAATAACTAACTAACTAACTAACTAACTAACTAACTAACTAAGATAGGATAGGATAGGATAGGATAACTAACTAACTAACTAAGATAGGATAGGATATAGGATAGGAAAGGAAAGGATGTTGAAATATGGAAGCCACTGGGACCAGAAACTGTTTGGTTAATATCAATTGAAATAATTGTCTTATCATTTAACAGAAGAAAGCAGTTCATAAAAGTTTAAAAGAATAGTTTTTGTCTTTTGTTTTATTCTTGTGGTTTTAGTAACTGTAAAGCACAATGGTCAGCATGTGGTTGTTTATAATTGTTCTATATAAATAAATTGGCTTAACTTGAAGGTGAGTAAATTATGTTGTTAATGGGACCGAAAATACCACTACCTACACAGATCTTTTTTTCCCCCTAAAATTTGCAGTTTTATATTCCACAGAATACATAAAAATAGCAGTATTGTTATTGTATATCAAAACTAAAAAAAAATGTTTTGGCAACTCAAACAAAACATGTTTTAAGGTTTGGTTTAAGATAGAACATTTTAAAAAAATTAAAAAAGCTAAATACAAATTTAAATCCTAAAACTAAAAAAGGTTAAATATTCAATCATAAACAATATTCAAAATAAAATAGTGAATATAAATAAAAAACAAATATCCAATCACAACTAAAACTTGAAAAAAATTATATACCAATTATTTGCAATTATTCAAAATCCAACCAACGCTGTTTAAACTATTTTATATTTTTACATAAAGCCACACTGTCAATCATTTTCCCTTTAACCAAAGCACAGGTCAGAAAAGCCATCTTGAATTTGAAAGTCACAGAAAAACTACAGCTGCCTTCTATTCTGTCCTTCAGTTTGTTTCAAGAGCTGAAAACAATCCAATCAAATGAAGGTCGGCTCATTCCAAAGACTCCTGTGTGTACTATTTCTATCCCAAGAGTCTCATTTTCCCTCAGGCATAAAAAAATTAGCTTCCTTTACTAAAGGATGATGACAACTCTCAATAAACACATTTTAAGCATGACTGATATACTTTATGCTTAAAACTAACAGCGTAAAATAGGCATCTTGACATGCTGTGCTTTGATAAACGCATTTGAAAGTCAACTAGATGATTTATCAATGACGCATTATTCAAGTGTTCTGCAAATAGGGAATGCACAATAAAGTATAAAACTCCCTAAATTTAGCAATAATAAACACCTTAAAGGGATAGTTCACCAAAAAATGAAAACGTACTTATTATTTATAAGTGGTTCCAAACCTTTATGAGTTTCTTTTGTAGAACAAAAAAGAAGATATTTTGAAAAATGTTAGAAACCTGTAACCATTGACTTCCATTGTAAGAAGTATTTTCAAAATATCTTCTGAATAAAAAAAAAGAAATTCAAAGGTAAATGATGACAGATTTTTCATTCTGTAGAACAAAAAAGAAGATATTTTGAAAAATGTATCTCTAACTATTGACTTCCATAGTAGGAAAAACAAATACTATGGAAGTCAATGGTTACAAGTTTCCAGCATTTTTCAAAATATCTTCTGAATAAGAAAGAAACTCATAAAGGTACATAATGACATTTTTTATTCTGTAGAACAAAAAAAGAAGATATTTTGAAAAATCTTTAACCGCTGACTTATTTATAATTTTTAGGTGAAATTTCCCTTTAAAGTTTCTTTCTTCCCTAGAACAAAAAAGAAGATATTTTGAAAAATGTTAGAAATCTGTAAGTATTGACTTCCACAGTAGGAAAAACAAATACTATGGAAGTCAATGGTTACAGTTTTCCAGCATTTTTCAAAATATCTTCTGAATAAGAAAGAAACTCATAAAGGTAATTGATGACATATTTATTATTCTGTAGAACAAAAAAGAAGATATTTTTTAAAAATCTTTAACCGCTGACTTCTATAGTAGGAAAAACAAATACTATGGAAGGCAATGGTTACAGGTTTCCAACATTTTTAAAATATCTTCTGAATAAGAAGAACAAAAACTCATATAGGTAAATAATGACAGATTCTTCTTTTTTGGGTGAACTATCCCTTTAAAGTTTTTGATTTTCTTCCCTAACCCACACTCATGTCCCTCAAGATTCCAGCATGTCACGACAACCATGCTTTTCTCCCCTGTTTATTCACAGGCACAGTATATTTACGGGATCCTGGGGTTTATTAATAGCTTGCAGAGGACTCAAAAGCTCTTGGGAGCTGCAGAAAAAAGAAAGCGTCAAGCGTGGAAAGAGTTTTTGCAAGGGCCATTGGCCCCCAGTGGGCGGCTGGATTTACCTTATTGGTGCTGGGAGCTGAAGCCCCGTCTTTCATGATATCTCTGTAGCTGAAGGAGGAGACGCTGCTGCTGTCGCCCGTCTGCTGCGTTCGGCTCGGAGAACTGATCTCAGACAACACCAGCTCCTCCAGACCTGCAAACACACACATTATGAAGAAACAGGAATATTTTAAAAGAGAATACAGAACTAAAACACTGCAGGTGAGCTGGATAAGGGTTAGATAGCAGCAGGGTGCTTTTGAACTCCATTCACTTTCTCCATAGGGACACTGACTTTTATAATAACTTACAAACTGTTAAAGCTATTTGTTTTAGCAAATTCTTGTTGTTAACCAATGGTATATGCCGAAATAAATGCAAAATGCTCTTTGTAGTTATTTTTTTCCTAAAAGAAGCAAAGTCTTGTGTTTTAAATTTGAACTTTAGTCAGGAAACTCAAACAATATGTCATTTTGACGCGTTTCTAGAGGTTTCATACCTGCCCTCACTGTCAGAGAATCTACAAGGTAAACAAGTTAGACTTGATCCATTTCAGTACACGGCTGTTCAAAACTTTGGAATTTAGAAATAGTGATTAATACTAATAGTATGCATAGTTTTATTCAACAAAGAGGAAATTCAATTGCGACCAAATGTGGGTTTTTCCAAATTTAATATGCCATTTTACATGTTTAAGGTCAGTTCAATGTGAGTGAACGCGATCATCACTACCAGTTATATAGCACACAATACAAGCATGAATTAACATCTCATACCTCATTTATTGCTCAAACAGTGTTTCAGTGGCAGGAAGTTGTCAATAAAACATATTTACAGATTGAGATTTAACCATACTGTTGACTTACGAGTCAAAAAGGGCAAAATTTTTACAGCACAAAAAAACCCTAAGGTCCTGTTTTTTAACCGTTTTATATTTACAATGTTTCTTGTTTTATTTTTTATATAGAATTTGTATCTTCTTTATCTTTTTTCTGCTATCCTTGTATTTTTTAAGTGTAAAGCGCTTTGAGAATTAAGTTTTAAAGGCACTATACAAAAATAAATAATAATAATAATAATTATTATTATTATTATTGTTCTGTCCTCACTCTGGTGTCTCTCTTCCCAAAGTAAGGCAGATAAACTCTTTCCAACACGTAAGATTGTGGAAGAATGTCGCTTTATTCCATGCCACGTTGAGTATGTTGAAAAAGAGTGAAACTATACAAAAGATCTGTACAACCAATTAGCCTCATATATTAATGTTATGCACATAGAAATAACTGAGTTAGAATATAAATAAAAATAATAAACTTATAGGCAATGCTTTTACAGGTGATCACAGGATAAGTGGATTGTAAGTGTCTTCTTGTAAGGTGTTCTTTATAAATGAAGCAATTAAATGAAACTAACTTTCAAAATGTATGGCAACAATAATTTAAAAGAAGCTAAATGACCAAAAGCTAAATGACTAAATAACTTATGCTTTCTAAATAATAATATTAAATAGATGGTGCAGCACAATTATTATTATTATTATTGGTATACTTCAAACAAAATCGAAATTAGAACGAATTTCTTTTTTAATTGGTTTTGGCAGTTTGGAACCGCTCACTTCAGCAAACTTTTGGGGGGGGATTGCATTTCGGCTCCAAAACCCCTTTGAGCTACCACTGGTCCGTTCTATTTATGTGTTCGGTGGGTGTGTTCTGGAACTCAGTCTTCTTTGGCGTGGCACGGGACTTTTTTTTTTAATTAACCCAACATTAGAAAAAAATTATCATTTTCTATTTTCATGAACGGCGTACACATTTAGGGTACAAGAGTTGACCTTCTATAACTATAAAACCATTTTTCATCACAAAAACTACTGACACACTGCAACACACACACCCAAACACACTTTTAAAAATACTGTCTTGCTAAAACTTTTTTCACTTATGAAGAAACGTTTACCATTAGAAAATATATTACTTTAGTCAAAAATGATTGGTGTCCACTGACTAACCATTGATGAGAGAAAACAAAAACATTCACAGTGTTTGTGACAAAGTTGAGGTTGTTTCTTCATGCAAAATAGATTTGAGGATTGAAATTTAATTTAGCTGCTTTATTTTAGAGGTCTACTAAAGGCAGGTCATTTTTAACCTTATGCTTAATTTTACCCCATTTGCTGTAATAAAAAAATACCGAATCAGAACTTCAGAACTCACTTATATGCATATATTGCAATAAACTTTTTTAATCATATGGAGAAAATGAATGGGAAAAAACTATGGCGATAAAAAAGTGGGCAGGAACTAATGCATTCTATGGATTATCATAACCAGGAGGTTTAGCCATACTTGCTTGCTGTAAGAATGTGAGTTTAAGCAAAACGTCACTGCATGAGTTTATGATAAGTTTTAAACTAAGTTTAAGCATTAGGAATTCTGTTCTCAAATGAATTAAACAGCAGGTGGGTTGCCCGCTTTAAATGATGTGTTAATTAATAATTCTGAAGCACTTTATATAAAGCAGGTCTCATGTTGTAGATAACTGGGATTGTGCACCTTTCCACATCCTCAGATACACTATCAATGCAATGCTGTATGCAATATCATTGTAATTTATCTATCACCCAGTCCTAGTTACTAAAATGCAGGAGTTACAAGATGTAGGTAAATGCTATTAGAAGGCAATTATTAGTAAGAAGTCATATTAGTACAATCAGTAAGCAGGTCAACAAATATGGAAACTCTACTGAGTACACTAGAGCTCAGCATGTTGTAAGGTAAACAATTCACATAAGTTAGACTTGATCCATTTCAGTACATGGCTGTTCAAAACGTTGGGATTTAGAAATAGTGATTAGTACTAATAGTATGCATAATTTAATTCATAGAGAAGAAATTAAATTTACAAAATGTGTGTTTTTCCAAATTTAAATAACATTTCACAATACAATGATTTTTATTGTATGTTTGATCACATTAAAGCAGAATAGTTGGGCATAATTGAGCATCCAAAAAATCTTGCCAATGTCAAACGTTTGAACAGCCAATAATACATATAAGCTCTGTTCCAAAAACTAATAAGCTGCTAATGTAGAGTGCATTTTAAGGGGTCATATGTGTATTTACATTTACATTACACTGAACTGAACTAAACTAAACTGAACTTCAACTGTGACAACTGAACTGAATCGGTTTCAATTTACTAAAACTTCGTCTATGTTAAGCTGCATTGACACAATCTACATTGTAAAAAAGCACTATAGAAATAAAGATTAATTGATTTGAATGTTACTGATATGATGACTTTGAAATAGTTCTCTGATACCTTTACAGAGTCATCAATAAACAGAATAAAAGTCAAAAAAAAAGAAAAGAAAGAAAAAAGCTATTAATGATATATGATAAAAAAAGTATACTTTTTTTAGTTAACAGCCAAAGTCAACCTAACCTTTTAGTTGAGTCCCTTTTAATTTTACCAGGGGTGCAAACTTGTCAGGGGTGAAAAAGGTGACAAAAGTGGGCATTATAGGACTGGTTTGGGTGATTGGGCAGTCGTGGCCTGGTGGTTAGAGTGTTGGACTCGTGATCCG
>CAIGQV010017835.1:24578289-24589565 GCA_903798115.1 Danio jaintianensis
TACCTGGCAATAAAGCTCTTTCTGATTCTGATTCTGATTCTGATAATGGCAGACTATCCTTTTCATTGGCTGCCTGCGAACTCAATCCCTGTAGTTGGTTTTGTCAAACAATTTGTTTGAGACTTTTTTGAGCAACAAGTTGATTTCAAACTTATTTTATGATCAATTTAAAGTTTCAATGTGGTATAAATGTAAACCTATTGTAGGACACTAATAAAAAAAAAAATCATGAACCTTTTATATGGCATAATAAGATAACATATTTAAGTTACATGTTAAATATAATTCAATTCCAGTTTATTTGTATAGCGCTTTTCACAATAAGTATTGTTTTAAAGCAGCTTTACAAAAGGTGCACATTATTGTATTACGATCAAAACCAGAAAAGGTAAGGTTATTGGTTACTATAGCTTTATTAGTTACTTATAACTTTAACTAATTAACTAGTAACTAATAGCTTTTAACATTTAACGTTATTATAAGCATAGTTAAACTGCAGGTATATAGAAAATAGGTGATGTCATTGTTTACATGTTCAATGAAGTGTATTTGTGTATTAAGTGTATGTGTTACACTAAATATAACAAATATAACGAAAATGTTCACCTGTCCTGGTTTTAGTGTTGGTTAGGATTTCCTGCAGTCGCTCCTGGAGTTTATCGGCTCTCTTTCTCTCTAGATGGAGCTGCCTCTTCAAGTCTTTCAGCTGAAGATGTAAGAATGACATTATTTTGACATCTAATGGACATTTAGTAGATTACAAAAACAGTACATTCAGAGGCCGCAAAAGTACTTTTTATTTCAATCACCAATATCTATCAACAAATTGCGTCCCCTGACCTCCCGTCCAAGCGTACGCCCTCGCACTTTCGTCATTAAAGCAGAAGGACTACATTGGAATACATTTACAAATGCACCGAGAACTGTTTGACCAGGCTGTGGATTAAAGCTAATAATATTGTAAATAATGTTCAATTTATTAAACGGATCATTTGTTTCGCTCCACGAGACCTCAGTGTGTCATCAGGAGGCTAAAAAACATATCACTGCCATTATATGAATCACCAAGGATTCAGTTAAAAATCTTCTTTAATGTTCTACTGAAGAATAAAAGGCACATGCATCTAAGATGACCTGAGGGTGAGTAAATTAACAAGAATTGTTAATTTTTCGGAGAACCATTCCTTTAAGCCCCACTCAAAAATATCTGAATATTAGCCAAGTTGAAGTCAAAATTATTAGCCCCCCTGTATATTTTTTTCCCCAATTTCTGTTTAATGGAAAGAAGATTCACATTTCTAAACATAATAGTTTTAATAACTAATTTCTAATAACTGATTTCTTTTATCTTTGCCATGATGACAGTACATAATATTTTACTAGATATTTTTCAAGATACTAGTATTTAGCTTGAAGTGCAATTTAAAGGTTTAACTAGGCTAATTAGATTAATTAGGTAAGTTAGGGTAATTAGGCAAGTCATTGTATAACAGTGTTTGTTCTGTAGACAAGAGAAAAAATATATATTAAATAATATTGACCTTAAAATGGTTTTTTTTTAAAAATTAAAACTGCTTTTACTCTAGCCGAAATAAAACAAATAAGACTTTCCCCACAAGAAAAAAATATTATAGGAAATACTGTGAAAAATCACTTGCTCTGTTAAACATCATTTGGGAAATATTAAAAAATAATAGAAAATTCACAGAAGGGCTTATAATTTTGACTTCAACTGTGAATATAAATATATAGAAAGACAGCAATTTCACATGACCTAAACATCCTGTCCGTTCATTTTTGCAGGAGCAGCACTTCCAAAAAGCTCTTTATTTTTGATGGAATTTGAAAAAGAGAGGAAGCTATATGAAATTACATTCTTTGGCCAAATTCACTCCAAGTAAAGACTAAGCGGAGCTTCACCAGAGGGAGTCCATTTGTAACCAAATAAACATTGTGACCGATAAATAATGCCAAAGAAACTATAGCCAAAACTGTAGTAAACTAAAGTTATGGAAAGCTTCTGGAGCTGTAAACACACAGAGAATCAATGAAGTGTCAAAGCGTATTGTATTGATGAAACGGCTACAGCGTTAATGAAAGGTGATCGACCCTCCTCAACGTTAGGTCTGGTTTCAGGTCTGTAGGGCAGAGAGGTGTCCTGCCCATCACTTGGGACTATTTTAATTCACTTTCTGGGAAATGGAGAGAAGGGAAAGCCCTGACTCATCTTTATTTCCCTGGCTGGATTGCCTACTTACCGCTGAACTACCTTTTTTCTCCAGGATTCTCTGTCCATCCACGGTGTCTTTAATCTCCTGAAATACACAAACAAAGGTCAATGAACCTCTATATTTTAAAAACTTTTTAAAAAAAAATAAAAAAAGAAAGCCGTTCTGAAGCAACATATACAACAATATATTGAAAGAACACTTTTTAAATGATTTTTCCGAGCAACTGCTTTTACAGAAAAATTGTAATAAAACAAATCTTTTTATTATTCTTTTTTTATTGAGTAAAATGGTAGTATACGGGAGTATAGTTCATGGAAATATAGATGGTCATTCAAAAATTTTGGATTGGTAGGATTTATTAAATTGTTTTTGAAAGAATTATCTCATGCTCACTGAGACAGCTTTTATTTGATTAATATTATTATTCATTTTTTATTATTATTTGAACATATTTTTATTTGTGATGGCAACTCTGAATCTTCAGCACTTCTTGTTAACATCAACTCTATAAATATCAGTTGTGCTGTTTAATATTTTTGGGGAAACTGTTTTATTTTTCAGTATTCTCAGGTTTAACATTAACACATGAAAAAACAATTATATACATACATATACACACGCACACATATATATATTTATTTGTTTTAGTTTTTTTTACCAAGTTTTTGTAATAAATTAGAAAACACATTATATTTTTCTGCATTTTTTTAATGACCCAAAAAGGTTCTAATAAACTGTTACAAAACTCAAATGTAATTTTAACTAAGTTTTTGCAATCCATTTATCCACCAATACTATTAAATACATACTTTTGCATGATTTAATGCAGTATTTTTTTTTTATTGCATAATGCTTTAAAACCTTTCAATATACAATTGAAGTCAAAATGATTAGCCCTCCTGTTAATTTTTTTTTCTTTTTCAAATATTTCCCAAATGATGTTTAACAGAGCAAGGAATTTTTCTCAGTATTTCCTATAATATTTATTCTTGTGGGGAAAGTCTTTTTTTTTTTTTTTTCAGCTAGAATAAAGCAGTTTTATTTTTTTTAAACCATTTTAAAGGTCAATATTATCAGCCCCCTTAAGCAATATTTTTTTCGATTGTCTACAGAACAAACCACTGTTATACAATGACTTGCCCAATTACCCTAATTTGCCTAATTAACCTAGTTAAGCCTTTAAATGTCACTAAGAAGAATACTAGTACCTTAAAAAACATCTAGTAAAATATTATGTACTGTCATCATGGCAAAGATAAAATAAATCAGTCATTTGAAATTAGTTATTAAAACTATTATGTTTAGAAACGTGTTGAAAAAAATCTACTTTTCGTTAAACAGAAATTGGGGAAATATATACAGGGGGCTAATAATTCAGGAGGGCTAATAATTCTGACTTCAACTGTATATAAAAAAAACATCCACGACACAAGTAAAATCACAGCAGAGCTAAAGTCATAATAAATCATCCTAAAAATACTCTGATGAGACCAGGAAACACTAATATCACAGCTCTGAAAATGAAACATCCCTGATGAGCTGCTGGCAACAGATGCTTACAGAAGAACAATCTCATTCTACTGTTAAGTCACGCATCGTTCTTGAGTCACATCTGAAATTACTGCTGAGCTCCGGCGATCACACCCCCATATTATCCTCCATCTGAGTCGTGCTGCATTTAGCATCTTAACAACACATGCTTCTCATCATGCCGAAGAACAAACGCTTTGGCGGAGCTGCAAGGAAAGAGTCTAAAGAAGAGTCTGTTCAGCTCACGCACCTGTTTGAGTTTGCCAATTGTGTTGCTGAGATCGTCTCTTTCTTTCTCCATCTCCGTCACTTGCTGTTTGACTGCATCCACCTCTGCAGCTTTAGCCTGAGAAAGAAAACGTGTTCTTTAAGTCATTCAGTTGAAATGCAAGGATAAAATGCATACATTCTGGACCGAATAAACCATTATACACTTTTTAATGCACATTGTGTATGTAAAAAGTGTTTTTTTCCTCAAATAATCAAATAAAATGATGTCTAACAGAGCAAGGACATTTTCACAGTATTTGCTTTTATATTTTTTCTTCTGGAAAAAGTTCATTAATTTGAGTGGATTCTTGAAAATTATTTTAGGTCAATATTATGAGCCTTCTTAAGAATTGTTTTTTTTTCTTTTTGGATTGGCTCCAGAAGAAACCATTGCTGTCCAATAACTTTCCTATTTCCTAGTGTTTGAATTTGCAATTTAAGCTGAATACTAGTATCTTGCAAAATAACTTGTGAATATGTATAACTTGTATATACTGTTATCATGACAAAGACAAAAGAAATTTGTTATTAGAAATTAAGTATTATTTATTTATTTTTGATTTATTATCAAAAGCATAAAATTTCAAATATCAAATTTATTGACTTAAAAGGCTATGAAAACATCTAATGTTTCGAGCACACCGGTTTCATTTTATAAAAATGTATTTAAATTTGTCAAATTCAGATAAATGACAGGGGTCGAGAGATTTCATGTATTTGAAATCACATACACTACCTGACAAAAGTCTTGTCGTCAATCCCAGTTGTAAGACCAACAAATAATAACTTGACTTCTAGTTGATCATTTATAAAAGTGGCAGAAGGTAGATTTGTCTAATGAATCATCTGTTGAACTGCATCCCAATCATCACAAATACTGCAGAAGACCTATTGGAACCCGCATGGAGCCAAGATTCTCACAGAAACCAGTCAAGTTTGCTGAAGGAAAAATCATGGTTTGGGGTTACACTCAGTATGGGGATGTGCGAGAGATCTGCAGAGTGGATGGCAACATTAACAGCCTGAGGTATCAAGACATTTGTGCTGCCCATTACATTACAAACCACAGGAGAGGGGAACTTCTTCAGCAGGATAGCACTCCTTCTCATACTCCTCCACATCAAAGTTCCTGAAAGCAAAGAAGGTCAAGGTGCTCCAGGATTGGCCAGCCCAGTCACCAGACATGAACATTATTGAGCATGTCTGGGGTAAGATGAAGGAGGAGGCATTGACGATGAATCCAAAGAATCTTGATGAACTCTGGGAGTCCTGCAAGAATGCTTGCTTTGCCATTCCAGATGACTTTATTAATAAGTTATTTGAGTCACTGCAGAGATGTATGGATGCAGTCCTCCAAGCTCATGGGAGTCATACACAATATTAATTCTTTTTCCACTGCACCATGACTTTATATTCTATACTGTACATTATTTATGTTAAGTGACAAGACTTTTGTCTAAGCAAAGTCAGACCTTAGTGCCCTAATTAAATCATTAAAAATCAAAGCATGATCATATTTTATTTTGGTAAAATAAGTGTAATCCAGAGGCCTTTGCCTTTCATATAAGCCTTTTGATACCAAATAATCAACATATAAGCCTGATACCAAATGATCAACAAGAAGTCAAGTTATTATTTGTTGGTCCAAAAACCTGGATAGACAACAAGACTTTTGTCAGGTATGTTGTTTTTACTCATTAGTTATTTGCAGAGGCTTATTTAATTATTAGCAAAGCAGAGGACTCTTTCCCTATCTGACCAGTCTGATGGATACTGTGTTTTTTTTAGAAAACTACTTTTAATAAAACAGAAAAGAAAAGAAAAAGAAAAAAACCTTTGAAAAGTTTTAGCCTGAATAAAACAATTTCCACCCTTGGTTATGTCAGCAGAAAGCAAGTTCTGAAGAATATCAATTCTGTTCTCAAATCCTTTCATCAAAACAAAACTTCCTCGGCTTCGAAAATAACTTTTCTTTTGTGCTGACATTACCAAGAAACTATGACTCATGAAAAAATGTAAACATTATTATCATATCCTTCTCACAATCCAATCAAATCATGGAGGATAAAATCAAGTCACAGCAGAGATGGACTGACCATAGAGACTGCCAGGACTTTTATTGGTGGTTTGGGTCAAAAGAATCATAAATTAAATGCAATCAAATGCTACTTTTTTTGAAAACAAAAGTCATTTTGTAGGATCTGAACATGCGTTTTCATGATGATTTTGAACACCTACAGATGATAAATATGCTTCATGCTTTTCAGATTGTCTTTCCGGCTCATTAAGCAAAATTCTGTCAAGCACACATCCATCAGCTTAACGAGACGTGACAGAATAAAGCCTACTGATCTGACTGTTTCGGAGACTTGAATATGTATGAAGACAGCAAATGTCACAAAAACGAAATATCTACTAAATATAGTTTTACCACACTTATTTTATCCGTTAAGTGTCAAACATCAAATGTGTTTTTATCATCACAAACACAACAAGAAATGTACCTCCAGCTGGAGAGTGTGATCTTTCTGTAGCCGCTGGATCTCTTCTGCGTGGTCCAGTTTGCTCTTTTCCATAGTCTCCTGTTCAACACACACACAAATCACAACAGCAATTATAAATCATACAGAAAAAAAAGACATTTTAAAATAAATGCAACATTGTTTAGCTTGAAATATGAAAGTGAAAGCTACTCAGCTACCATTGGACTCAAAAAAGGACATTTGCTGTACTTATTTAAAATGAGCTGAAACAACACAATTCTTGAGTTTTTATTGCGACAACTTAATTGTTTTATGTTCAATCCACTTCAATTTGTAAAAACTAACAAGTTAACTTAATTCCTTCATGTTGTCCCAACACAAATCGATTGTGTAGACCCCAGAATTTTTTACAGAGTAAGGTGTGTGTGACTGAAAAGTTTAATAAATATACGGTTTACACGGTATTGTGATTACTGCTCTAAAATATGTTCTTTTTACATGTCTGGGTAAAAAAACTATCACTTTTCTTCCCCTTTGAACAGAAAATATTTTATTTTGAGAAACTTTTATAATATTTTGGAAAAGTAAACATGTCAGGCTGAATAATTCAAATGAATCATTGACTTCATTAACCTTGTCTTCATTAGGTTCCAAAACACAGATTTCATTACCATTTAAAATCTTTGGATATCTTTTCTGCTGGAAATATCACTGTCCTAGAAAACTTAAAACAAAACATAAAAAAAAAAACTTACACATACCTTAGGAACGGTATAGCAGAAGATTTTGGCAGTTTTAAAACCTTGACTTTTTCAAACCGCGGTATACCTTGAAAACGATTATCGTCTCCTGCCTAACAATTTAGTCAAGTGCTCTTGTCTTTATTCCAATTTTTAAGGCTCTGCAGTGTGAAATATACAAATTAAACGTAAAAGACATTAAAATGTCAAGTAAATACACACAAAATGTCCTTCCCTTCACCATTCGCCATATAAGAGTCTGTAACTTTTGAAGCAAAAAATAAAAAATGTAAAATTAAATAAATAAAAAAATAAATAAAAGGTAAAATATCCAAGAAACTTAAATGCAAAAGAAACCTTTAAAAGGCTGTTTTTACACCATTTGGCAGTTTAAAATCCTGAATTTAAAATATGAAAGTAAAATATATAATAAATATTATTTATTTACCCATTTTACATTTCAAAGTTATAATAATAAAAATGTTAATCAGCTAAAGCTATTTACTTTTCACACTTTTGGCATTTTATCTTTGTAAAATAAACATTATAAATAAATATTATTATAAATAAATACAACAAATATTTATTTACATAAATAATAATAAAAAAAAATTCTTTACAAGTTGGACAATGTTCATTTTAAAGTTTGAAATATAAAATAAACTACATATTGTAAACTACAAAAAAAACTGAATACTGAATTTACCATAAATCCATTAAAAAGGCTTTCTTTTTCATCAACTGTCAAATTCATAAAAGAAAATAAAACAAAAGTGAATCCACAAATAAATGCTCTTCTTTTGTCCACTTGGTATTTCAAAGTCTGAAACAGTAACGACAAAAACAACACTGACATCATGTGGTCAGAATGATACTGATGTTCCCAGAAGCAAAACAAAGTTTCCGTCTCTGTTAGTGAGAAAGGACAGTAAACAAACATTACCTCAGCCTCCTTGAGTCTGCGCTCGAACCAGCCCTTCGTTCCCTCCATAGACTGAACCTGGGCCTTCAGCTCCTCCACATATGGCTGAAGACCTTCTAGCTCTTTGGTACGTGCCTAAAGGAAAAAATAAATAAATAAAAAATGAGAGTAGAAATTTAGCAGAAATTAAATTTTTTTCCCAAAGCACACTTTATGCAGCCTCAATCCACCAGGAGAAACCTAAAGTTAAAGTGGTGGTTCACTCAAACCTGAACATTATGTCATCATTTACCCTCCCTTTACTTATTTCAAACCTTTATGAGTTTCTTTCTTCTGTTAAACACAAAACAATATATTTTGAAAAATGTTGGAAACCTGTAATCATTGACTTCCATTGTTGTTCCTACATTATAAATTATCTTCTTTTGTGTTCATCAGAAGAAAGAAACTCATAAAGGTTTGGAACCTTTTGAGGGAGAGTAAATAATGAGTACATTTTCATTTTTGTGTGAACTATCCCTGTAAGTGCTCTGCTGAAATAGTCAAATTTACTGTAAAAAAATGCTGGGTACCACACAATTCCTTCATGTTGTCACAACACAAATTGATTAAGTTAACTTAATAGTTTTTACACATTTAAGCCACAATCTTCTATGTGAAGCTGCTTTGACACAATCTACATTGTAAAAGCGCTATAGAAATAAAGATGAATTGAATTGAAAAACATTTAAGTGGATTGAATATAAAATAATTAAGTTGTCCCAAACAAAGTCTTAAGAATTGTGTCGTTTCAATGCATTTTAAATAAGTAGTTTGAACAAGCAGAAAACCCCCTTTTTTTTTTCTTTTTTTTTTTGAGTGTGTTGCAAATTTTTGGTCACTGGTTCAGCAAGTTTCTTACTTTCTCGTCTCGTAGCTGAGAGCGGATCTCCTCTTCAATGCGGTTTTTCTCTTCATGGAGACCGCGGAGCTCCTTCTCGTATCGAGCTCTGATGCTCAGCACCTCCTTCTCATGCTGTAAGCGCACGTTACTGAGCTCCTCTTTGTGCCGAGACTTTTCCTGCGCCGTCTCAATGGCCAGTTCATCCAGCATGACCTTACGCTTATCTGCAGTCTGAAAAGAAAAAAAAGGTAAACTTAAAGGGCACCTATGATGCAAAATCAACTTTTGGAAGCTGTTTGGGCTGAAGTGTGTGCAGGTATAGTGTGTCCACTGTCATATTGAAGTGATATAAACACAACAAGTCTCTTTCTTTAAATTTCTGGATGTAAAATAGTGATTTTGAGGCCCACCGCAACGTGACATAGGAGTGCAGTTTTCCCCACCCACCAAATTGATTGACAGGCGTCATGTCTCCAGAGTAACACGCATAAACATGTCCACAGAACAGGATTTCCAAAGAAACTGGGATTAAAAGATCAGTTCCAACTCTCTGTGATCAACTGTATGCAATTCTTAACCACTAGAACAGGGGTGTCAAACCCAATTCCTGGAGGGCCGCAGCCCTGTAGAGTTTAGTTGCAGCCCTGATTCAACACATCTATCTGTAGGTATCAAACAAGCCTAAAGCACTCAATTAGTTTGATCAGGTGTGTTTAATTAGGGTTGGAACTAAACTGTGCAGAGCTGCGGCCCTCCAGCAACTGACTTTGACCCCTGTGTGCTAAAATCACCACAGCCACATGGTGTCAGTAAACGGGCATGTACGTGTGCTCGAAACTTTGTAACAGCATTTGTGTGTGACAGAAAGGTTTGAATAAACTCAAACCCACTTCTGTCTCTGTCACTGACTGCTGTTTATCTGACGTAACGCAGGAGAAACAGACACGCATGTGGGAACGGTGGGTGGGGAGAATCAGCTCATTTTCATTTAAAGGCACAGGCTATTCTGCATTGTATAAGCCTTTGGTGTCTCCAGAATGTGTCTGTAAAGTTTCAGCTCAAAATACCCATCAGATTATTTATTATATTAACTTTTCTAGTCATCTCAACTTTACAACTTTACTGTACAAACTGTACCTCTTCTCCCAACAGGGAAAATCACCAACAATCAAGAATGCAAGATTATTTGGTGTCATGGCTTTGCAATCAAAAAATATTGTTATAATGGAACTCAATGGGGCAAAAACAGCCACCAACGTAATGATAGGGTAGTAAATTTGAGTAAAAAAAATTGAGTAAAAAAAGTCACTAACTTATCAGAAACCACTGTGATATCTCACAATTTTAAAGGGAAGGAAAAAATAAATGAATTAAAATCGTACAAAAGAACTATGGAGGTGAATCTCAAAGCTCATTTGTGTCTAAATCCGATTGTGGCTTTTACATTAATAAAGTCATTACGATGGTCAAAAGGTCAGGGAACAAGCAGAGTTCTGCTTTGATTTACTAAAGAAGCTTAAATGAAGACAGAGATAACGAGCGCAGCAAAACGTCACACTACTTTCACCCGACTGAACCGTGAAAGGATCAGAATGTTTTGTGTGTGTGTGTGTGTCGTCACCTTTCGGGCCTCCTCCAAATCCTGCTGAAGCCTATCCTTCTCCAGACCGAGTTCAGTGAGCTGCTCCAGAAGTCGACTGTTCGCTCGGTTTGACTCCTGATCAGTAAGAAGACAAAAGGATTTTATGTACAACACGAAAGCGAGTAAGTAAATATAAATCTTACACATATTAACTGTATTAAAAACATTTAATACGTATTTGTCATTGTTGAAGAAATAAATAGTTTGGTGTAATTGAACATTTTAATTAAAAAAAGTTTGATTTTATGTAATTGAACATTTAAAAAAATATGTTCAATTACATAAAACAAAAATGTATGTTCAAATCATGATTATTTTTTTTTTTAACTAAATTATTTTCTTAATATCCAAAACATTTTACTTGTCTGATTATCTAAGACCATTAGGGATGCAACAAATTTTTGCCCACCAAAAAATTGTCCAAATGAGAAAAAAAAAACTGAACGAAAATGAGCCAAAAAAAATACAAATAACTCCCAGACAGGACATTTCTGAATTTTACTGTCAATAAATGTTATTTTATTGACTTGTGTGTGTGTGTGTGTGTGTGTGTGTGTGTGTGTGTGTGTGTGTGT
>CAIGQV010017835.1:24589575-24602075 GCA_903798115.1 Danio jaintianensis
TGTGTGTGTGTGTGTGTGTGTGTGTGTGTGTGTGTGTGTGTGTGTGTTTTTTATCAGCATAATTTGTTATTTGTTAGATTTAAAAATGCTAACACAATTATAATATTTAACAAAATTATAAATAATTCATTCATCATTCATTCTCCTTCAGCTTAATCCCTTTATTCATCAGGGGTCGCCACAGTGGAATGAACCGCCAACTTATCCAGCATATGTTTTACACAGCGGATGCCCTTCCAGCTGCAACCCAGTACTGGGAAACATCCATACACACTCATTCACACACATACACTATGGCCAATTTAGTTTTTTCAATTCACCTATAGCACATGTCTTTGAACTATGGGGTAAACCGGAGCACATGGAGGAAACCCACGTGAACACGGGGAGAACATGCAAACTCCACATAGAAATGCTAACTGACCCAGCTGGGACTCGAACCAGAGACCTTCTTCTTGCTGTGAGGCGACAGTGCTAACCACTGAGCCACCGTGTCGCAAAATTATAGATAATTATTACAAAGGATTTTTGGTTTTCGACCAAGTGCATCTAGAATTTTTGGTTTCTGACCAATATTTTAATTTCGGTTCATAATATAGCTTAATATGAATATGAATACAGTATATTACTCAGGAATACAAAACTGCAAATCGCACAGAGATCAGACACCGAATGCTTTGCAACTCCCAAGACACACGTCTATTTGTTATTTTGCTAAATGAGTAACATCTTTGATAACGCTGGCTTGCACATCAATAAAACATTTATCATAGTGTAAGTTCACCAAAAAATGAAAATTCTGTCATCATATTCTCACATTTCATTTTTTCCAAACCTGTCTGAGCTTTATTTATCTGATGAATACAATTTTCAAAGTAGTTGTGTCACAGATGTTTTCACACTGCATGACTATCTGGGATAGCGTTCTGTCGCTGCTGTGTTTACACTGCAAGGTGGATCGGCGACAGGCGGTTTCACACTGCATGACTTTACAATAGGAGTGAACGAGCACAAATATGCCTGTGATTTGAGGTATTTGTCTGCGATTTCTCAAAACCTGTCGGCGAGTCAAAAATCAGGGCTAAAATCATGCAGCCTGAACTCGGCATAAGGAAGATAATTTGAAAAACGCAGGAAATTGTAACCATTGCCCTCCATGGTATTTGTTTTACCTACTATGAAGTCAATAGTTACAGGTTTTCAGCTTTCTTCAAAATATCTTCTTTTGTGTTCAACATATTTATAACCACTTGAGGCTGAATAAATAGTAAGTAAATGTTCATTTTTGGGGCGAACTATCCCTAGTATAAGTATAAATAATTTAAAGCTGTTATCAAAATCAGCAGGAATCAAATACCTGTAGCTGCGAGCTGAGATCATCTCTCTGTGCTAGAAAGTTCTCCTGGTCAGTACGTCTCTGCTGAAGCTCTGCGTTCAGTGCAAGACTTTGCTCTCTCAGCAAATTCAGTTCCTGAGTCTTCACTGTTTGGATCTGTGAAAAACACACAGAGAGCTTTAGAGACCCAGATCAACTGAATTAAGTCTGCTTCGGTCAGTGTATGAGTGAGAGAAAAAAAATGCCAACAGAAGACATAAGGAGGATTATTAAGAAGCGTGAAAAGCACTAGAGAACAGCAGAGAAGTGCAGATGAGCACAATGTTAAATCCATCATCAATCTAAATATACCCATGAGTGCTTTCAAGCTAAAAATAAACCTTCATGCATGATGTAATACACATATATGTGCAAATGCATGTATGTGTGAACATAAATGAACAAATCTAGGGTGGCACAAGCACATACAAAAAGATGAATATATTAAACATGGAAGATTTTTCAAAACCTCTTTGTAGTGTTCTTAAAATGAGCCTCATGTGCAAATCAAATCATTCATATTTATTTAAAGATTAATATATTGGTGTTGCTCACAATAGGTAATGGGTTGGATTCATATAAAAGTAAAAAACTGATATGCCTTATAAGTCATTCCAAATAAAAGAATAAGAAATGACTCAAAAAATTACTTAAATTGGATTAAAAAAACATTTACATTTAGCCCTCGTGATCTCAAATTCTGTTTACACTTTTCACATTCAATGTCCGTTTGGACCTAAAGAATGATTATTTTAATGAAACCTTAAAAAGTAATATTTTTTAAACTAAAACCGCATTGTTGGAAAGCATTCTATAGACCGAAGTCAAGAAAATCCAGTCTTGAATGTTTTTAACAATATTACTGCATTCATATTATTAATAAAATAATAATAATAATTCTCTAAAATGTTTAATTATACATGAACGGCAAACAACAAACACAAAATAATGATGCACAATTACACAATAAATGGAACAGAGTTTAATCAAATTATTTACAATTTATAACTCATTTTTGGAAATCTAAATATTTATTTCTGACAAGACAACATCTAAAAAACAACAACAAAATAGTACTCTAAATGTTTTTTTCTCACAGATAAACATTTACATGAAATGCTGGTTTTAATGCTGCAATGATGTTTCATGTTAATCACCCAAATTCTGTCTTAAAAGTGTAAGAGTTGGGAAAATTGCTATATATATAATAGTTAATTGCAAAAAAATCTAAAATAAATAAATAAATACACTGTAAAAACACTGCTGCCCTAAATCTTTTAGTTGAATCAAATGATCTTTTCTAGTCATCTCAACTTACACCAATCAAACATAAAATAAAAATATTAAATTAAACTTTGTATAACTTAAAAAACTTAGTTAAAACCTGATTAACTAATTAAAACAAGTAAAAGCAACATAAAAATATTTGTCTTCTTTACTTTTTGTCTTTAAATCTTTTACAGTGTAGGTGATGTTTAATTTTAGGGTCTTAAAATAAAACTTAAAGCATTGTTCTATTACTAAAACAATGACATCCTTAAAAATCTATATGTTTCTCATCCTGGACAGAATGGATGCGAATGAGCTATGAGACTTAAAATTCAAGAGTAGAAATTAATAAAAATGAAAAACCAACATGTTGTAAATAGAGTGATTTTCTCATTTAGTTCAAGACTGTTTAGTACAGGGGTGCCCAAACTTGTTCCTGGAGGGCCAGTGTCCTGCAGAGTTTAGTTCCAACCCCAATTAGACACACCTGAACCAGCTAATGAAGCTCTTTCTAGTTATACTAGAAACTTCCGTGCAGGTGTGTTTAAGGAAGTTGGAGCTAAACTATGCAGGACAGCGACCCGCCAAGACCAAGTTTAGACACCCCTGGTTTAGTAGATAATAGTGGTGTTAGTATTTGTGTGTATACCAACAGTTAACTCTACCAAGAGCTTGTGTGTTAAATCAGACATGGTCACCAGGTGAAGATGATGCAGTGGTTGAACTGGGCTTGATGAAGGCTGTAATGCTGTATCAGGGTCTGGTACCTGTTCTAGAGCTGCTAGATTTGTCCTGAGAGCATCGTTTTCACTCAGCATGCCCTCCACCTGCTCCTGACTGACCGCGCTCTGACACGCGACCTGCAGCTCCGTCACACACACACAACACCAGACAGAGACAGAGAGAGAAAACGGCCAACAAAGAGAGAAAAGCAACACCAAATGAAAGAGCGAAAGAATAAAGAACAAATGAATGATTGCATGAAAGAACAAATGAGCAGGCAGTGGAAGCATTATGATTTTAAAAAATAGGAAAAGAAATAAAAAAAAGAAGAAAACAAAAGTAACATTAGAATGAACAAAATTAAAAGAACAATATTTAAAATATTTAAAAACATTATGCAAATATGAAAAATTATCAAATTCCAATAAAATAAAAATAAAAAAAAGAGCAAAAAGAGACCAGAACAAGAAAAGTAAAAATAAATAAATAAAAGCACAAATACAGAATAAAAATAAATAAATAATAATAATAATAAAAAATGAAAGCAAACAAAAAGAAGAAACGAGGACATTAACAAAAATATTTAAAAATTTTTTTACATAAAAACATAATTATGTTAAAATAAAAAATAATTAAATATTAAATATTAATATGAAAAATATATATTAAAAAGTGAAAAAAGAACAAATACATATTAAAAGCCAGAAAGCAAGAGAACAAAACAAATAAAGAGGAAAATGAGGGTATGAACAAAACAAATCAAGAGTAAAAAATTAAAATAGAAAGTGTAAGGAAAATATAAAGAACAGCAAAATATGAAAACAAAAACAAACAAACAAAATATATATATATATATAATTAAAACAATTGAACAAAAGACAAAATTGAAAAAGAAAAGAAAATGAACAGAAAAAATAAAAACCAAAGAAGAGTGAGAAGAGAAAAACAGAAAATAAAAATAAAGAGAAAAGTAGAAATAAAAAAGGTACAACAATTGATCAAAAGAAAAAAGTGAAAGAGAAAACAGAGAAAATTAAAAGAAAGAAAAGAGTGAAAAGAGAAAAAGAACAGAGAAAATAAAAAGAGAAAGGAAAAAGCAGAAAAATATGAAAAATGTAAAACAATTTAACAAACGAAAAGAGTGAAGAAAAAACAACAGAGAAAAATAAAAAAAAGAGTGAAAAAGAAGTGAAAACAGAAAATTAAAAGAGTGAAAAAGAAGAGAAAAAGAACAGAGAAAATTAAAAAAGAAAAGAGTGAAAAAAGAGAAAATGAAGAGAAAAAGCAAAAAATACGAAAAATGTAAAACAATTGAACAAACGAAAAGAGTAAAAAAGAAGAGAAAGAGAACAGAGAAAATGAAAAGAAAGAAAAGTGAGAAGAAAAGAACAGAGGAAAAAAGACAAGGAGAAAGGAAATAGCAGAAAAATAAGAAAAATGTCAAAACAATTGAACAAAAGAAAAGAGTGAAAAAGAAGAGAAAACAGAGAAAATTAAAAGAAAGAAGAGTGAAAAAGAAGAGAAAAAGAAGAGAGAAAAAGAAGAGAAAAAGTAGAGAGAAAATGAAAAATGAAAAAAGGAAAAATACGAAAAACAATTGAACAAAAGAAGAGTGAAAAAGAAGAGAAAACAACAGAGAGAAAGAGAAAGATTTGGCAGCAATCAGAAACGAAACACAGAGGAAAAAGTAAAGGATGTGAGGGATAAATGAAGACACGTCCAGCAGCATTGTGTGATTGTAGTAAGAGTGTTGCAGCAGATGAACGCAGTCAGAATAAACCCAGAGAGAATGAATGAGAAAAAACAGAAGAAGAAAAGAAAGGGAAGCCCAAAACAAGCGAAAAGAAGAGAGAAGAAAACAGGCCGGGTTAGAAACTCCAGGTCGAACAGAACAGACCCAGTCAAGCAGTTCAGAACAGAAAACAGAACAAGCAGACTCTTCAATCTTATCTGCCCGCTGCTCATTAGAGGCAGCGCTTTAATTAAGATTTCTGACCTCACAGAGAAACTGAAAGACATTTGTGATGGCAGGACCTGCAGTATAGGGCCATAGAAAAGCGGCCCTTCCCTCAGGGGCCCCGTGCGCTCCGCAAGTGTGTGGCCCTAAGTCACCTGCACTAAGCCCCGCTAATCCTTAAATACTCAGCTGATCCAGAGCACCACCATCCATATACGCTCAATTAAACATTCTCCTCTCTGGGTAATTAGAAACTTCTAGAAACTTCTACTTAAGCCCAAAGAGTTTGCTATCAGCAGAAAGAGAGCGCTGGGTCACAGTAAAGAGCTCTCCTGGTTTGTATTAAAGGGATGGTTTAGCCAAAAAATTATATCCTGCACAGTTTAATCAACCTCATGCTGCTCCAACCCTGATTTACTTGAGGTAAAAAAAAATAACTTAGGGTGTAATATAGTTTTAAATGTGCAATGAAAGTGGAAAATGGATTAAAAACTAGATTTCAGTTCTTCTGAATTCATATTTTAACACATTTAGCTGCATTTACACTACAGATCTTGATGATCAATTTTGATTTTGTGACTGTATCTGATTTTTTTGATGACGCACTTACATCATCTTTTAAAAGTTACTCTTATCCAATACCTGCATTTATACTGCACACGCAAAGATGCAATGAGCCGATTGACAGCTGATTTTTACAAATAGAACACCAAGGTCAATTAAAACAAGAAGCAATTATGCTGAAAAATGGATGACAGTATCATTAAATAACAACTGCAATTGCAAATGCATTTGATTTTGACTCCGCTCCTTACAGGATTATTAAAAGTAAATAAAACTTGAAACCATTAAAAACTATAACCACATTTGCCGCTTGAAATATACAAAATAAATCTACAAAATACTGTAAAGAAAAAAAAGTCAATTAAAAACTATTTATTTAATAAATTATTCAATAAATATGCTAGTTTTCCAGGAATTATTGCTTGTTTTTCATTTATGAAAATTTTCATGTATTAAAACTAAAAAGACTGTAAAACCTACATTTAAACAAATTGAGGGTAATTAAAGTTATATTGTAAAACAAATTACAAATATGAAAATAAAAATGTATTACAAAAATGTAAAATACTATGTCAATGACACCAAAATATCATTGGTTTCTCTAATAAGTTATCACACGATTTCAGTGGGCTCAGAATATAAAGTAAATGCCCTATGTAATGCATGTAGTTTTATAACACAGACTTATAATTTTTGGAGTTCACAATCATCTGTTACCATTCTTTTTATAGATAGAGAGAGAAAAATGTACAGGAAATTCTGCTAAACGGCTTCTGTTGATTCTTAATGCAAGTCAAACACTCAAAGGTTTGGAATTAAATAATAGTAAATAAATTAAAACTGAACTTTCCTTTCAGGTTGAACTAACAAAATAATTATCTTTAGGACTGAAAAGAGCTTTTCAAGCAAAGCTGCAAACAAAAACAAGTAAATAATCATAAACCAGAATCCTGCCATTTTAAAAAAAAAAGTCCAATTTCCAATTATTTGATTTTTTTTAAAAGCGAAACAATAAAAAACGTAATTGTGTTCCACACTGATAACAATACCCACATGAGCCTTTTTACGGTTTATTTAATTGAATCTGTAGGCCCTATTATCATTAAAATCTCACTCAATTTATGCAAATTAACTGTCTGCTTTCTTTCATTTATAAGCCTGTTAGTAAACAGTGAGCCAGCAGATGCGGAAATTGCAGATTAATTCTCTGGAGATGCACTAATGACCATCTGTGATGGAATAAACATTAAAAGAAATGCAAAAGGAACATTTTAACCGACTATCAATCTTCTACGTGCTTCTATTAGTGACTTTAGCTATGTTTAGAATGGAATACTAGCACAATCTGCAGTTTATACTATATTTAAAGTGCCCTTTTTATGCTTTATGGGTACTACCTTACATATAGTGTGTAATAAAGCTGTTCTCGCATGTAAAAGGTCTGCAAAGTGTGAGATAAAATGAGTTATTTGAAAAGAAAAAAATAATTCTGAACTGCCTGAACCTTCAGAAAACAACATAATGCCAGTATATGGTATTCATTGGCTGCCCTTGAACTAATTTGACCCTCAAACAATGTAGTTCACAATGTATCGACATGTCAAGAAGATGCTACACGGAGAAAGGAACAATGATGCAAATACAAACAACATGATGCCACTAACATTGGCTTTCTGGATGTATATGTCTTGTAACATGTCTTTTGCCTGTGTTTTGTATTGCATGAATTTAGTTAATAGGTTCATAATTCAGTTAGTTCACAACTAAAGTTATTCCCAGTTCCTGCAATACGAACACACCAAAAAGCAGGTATTTTTCACCAATAGTTCTAGGAACTGTGAAAAAGTCCCTCCATTGTGAAATCAATGCATACTATTACTGTTTATATCACTGTGTTTACAAATGCTGAAAATCAGAGAAATTAGTATTCTTTTCTGACATGTGATGTGAGTGGCTGACCAATCACAAAAGACTGGGCCATCGGACCAATCAGAGCTGAGTAGGCTCTCAGAAAGGCGGGGTTTAGAGAGACCGAATCCTTGAACAAACTGTTTCTGCCACTGTGATGAAAGAGATTATGTTTCAGTGTGTATTATGACAAATTATTAATATTTTGTTTTACCTTAGATAGAAGTAATCTTATTGTAGTATATTTAAAATAATATGACAATGACACTTTAAAACAATTATCACATGACCACTGCATGTTTAAGTCACTGTCATCTGATTATCATCTAAGAAATTAATGTTCAATTCACAATTTTTAAAGAGACCCTACTATGCATTAAAAAAGGTCATATTTTGGTTTTGGGAGTCTCCAACAACAGGCTGATGGTGGCCATAGCAATGACAAACTGCAGAGGATCGAGAGCTTACAAATGCATTTAAATCCGTAAAGAAAGTGGCACGCGTTGCGTTTTCAACGTGGTTTTAGAGGCGATATGTGAATATAAAGAGTTAACCAGATACAGTACAAGCCGCGTGGAGCGATTACAGGTAACAAAACACAAATAAATACATATTTTGCAAGTTACAGAAAACAAGGAGGCAACCATTTTTAATCGCACTTACTTATACACTTGTGAAATGGAGGAAGAAACTGATCCATGAACTGTGTACTGATAAAGTCCTTGTCAAGCTCTTACAAAGTCCCATATATCAATAGTCTTTTCTGATTCTTCCTTTAACAAACGGCCGACAAATCCCCCGTTGCAGGGTAGATTATTGCATTAATCACTAGAACGTTCACTCATTAATGTTCACACATCTTCAGTCATGATCAGTCCCACACACACCTGCACTCCGCTAGTGTTTGAAGGGAAAGGCACTTTCACGTTTTTCTGGATCCGACACTTCATATTTGGAATTGTTTCGTGTCGAACGACGAATAATTTAAACGACTCTGAGTCGAATCTTTTATTTAAAAAAACGATATTTTTAAACAAGATGCACTTTCAAATTTAAACCTCAGCTGGATGTTTTCATTCACTTAGAGCTGTGTTGCACACTGCACGGAAGGTAATTTTCAAAAACTCACAATAGGGGCTCCTTAATCTTCTGATTCATTCATCATGTACAGGAAAGACCAAGTCAAGTGAAAAAAATATATACAGTTGAAGTCAGAATTATTAGCCCTCCTGTAAAAATATTTCCCAAATGATGTTTAACAGAGGAAGAAATTTTTCACAGCATTTCCTATTATATTTTTTCTTCTGGAGAAAGTACTTTTTGTTTTATTTTGCCTAGAATAAAAGCAGTTTTATGTATTTTTTAAACCATTTATAGGTTAATATCATAAGCCCTTTTAAGCAATGTTTTTTTGATTGTCTACAGAACAAACCACAGTTATACAATGACTTGCCTAATTAACTCAACTTGCCTAATTAACCTAATTAACCCAGTTACACCTTTAAATGTCACTTTAAGCTGAATACTAGTACCTAGAAAAATATCTAGTAAAATATTATGTACTGTCATCATGGCAAAGATAAAAGATATCATTTATTAGAAATTAGTTATTAAAACTATTATGTTTAGAAATGTGTTGAAAATAAAAAATCTTCTTTCCGTTACACAGAAATTGGGGGAGGGGGGGAAATATACATGGGGGATAATAATTCTAACTCCAACTGTATATTGGAAGCATCTGAATATGTCTGAAAGTAAATGGGATATGATGATCACATAAATCAGAGGAAGGAAGACACGGCTACCTGATCTTTGAGTGCATGGATGGCCATCTCATGCTCTTTCTGTTTACTCTGCAACTGCTCCTTAAGTTCGCCCACATTCTGAAAATCACACACACACGCGCACACGCACGCGCACACGCACACACACACACACACACACACACACACACACACACGCACACACAAGCACACGCACACGCACACGCACAAACTGTCAAGCAGAAAGATTCAATGCATTTTTAGCATGACAGTGATGGATGCAGCAGTGTGTCTCTGCTCCATTAATCTCTGCAGATGTGCCTCGGTGCCAGAGTCTGATCCTGAAGCACTGACTGCAGTCTTTAGTCCACTCCCAAGGGTTTGCAAATGTTTATCATCATACCCCCTCAGAGGCCGCCCATCGATTGCCCTCTGATATGTGCAACAAATAGGGTTTAGTGCGGCAGAATTTGGCAGGGCGGGCCCGAGCAGATCTCACCTGGTTGGCGGCGATTAAATCCGTCTGCAGTTTCTGCACACGAAGGTTTATGGATTTGAGCTCCTCCTCTTTCCTCTGTTGGATCTCATCAATTTTAGTCCTGTAGAAAGAAAATACATGGTACACTATTAGAAGTTTGAAATGACTAATGCGTTGCATGGTCTACATTCAAACAATGCAAAATGAATATCAAAATTAAATAGCAAATATAGCAAGAAGTAAACATATGAGAGAAGAGTTGGGAAATTAATGGGGAATTGTGAAATAAAATGACATCAAAATGCCCGAAACGTTCCATGTATGTTTTGTTTTTGTTTTTTGTTGCGCTCTCTCTCCCTTTTCCTTGCTGTGTATTCTGTCCTGCCCCAGGTGTGCAACCATTGGTTGAAAAGGACGTCACTTATCACTGTGACATCCCTCAGCACACCAATCAGGAGCTGGTCCGCCGTATTTAAAAAGCATACGCTTGCGCTGTTCGGGAGGAACACCTGATTCAAGTCAAATCAAGTCAAGTCAAGTTAATTTATATAGCGCTTTTCACAATGTAGATTGTGTCAAAGCAGCTTAACATAGTTCTAGTAAAGTCCAGATTACAGAGTTGATAATACAAACACTAAAGACCAAACAATTCAACACCAAACTCCTCACTCGCGTCATTTTTCTTTGGTTAATTAGATTAGTGGGTTAGGGTTTAGTTAGATTGTTTTGTTTGATTTATTTCTTTGTTTTGGCAACACTCCTGCTTTTCACTCGATTCGGTTAATTTATTTACATTCCAAGTTCTTGTATTCATTGTTTCTTATCTTTGTTTAATAAATTACTATTTTTGTTTCACATATCCATTCATTCATTTCTCTCATTTTCACTCAGCACTAGCAGCACTCACTTAATGTCGTCTCATCCCTTATAACAATCTAAACACGTAACACCCTTAAAACTAAAGATAAATGTGCAAAAATCCCCACGCACAGTTAAATACATGTGAAACGTTAGAATTAATGAAACTGATGTATTATTTAAAAGGATAGTTCACCCAAAACTGAAAAAGTCTGTCATAATTTACTTGACCATTCACTCATTCCAAACAAAAGAAGATAATTTAAAGAAAGCTGAAAACCTGTAACCACTGACTTCCATAGTAGGAAAATCAAATACTATGGAAGTCAGTGGTTACAGGTTTCCAGCTTTCTTCAAAATATCTTCTTTTGAGTTCAACAGAAGAAAGAAACTCATAACAGTTTGGAACCACTTGAAGGTTAGTAAATAGAGAGTAAATTTCATTTTTGAGTGAACTATACCTTTAAATCTGCCCACATTTCTTTCTCTTTTTTGCAGCAAAGAATGTTAAGTAAAAGTAAAGTATAATAAAAAAAAATGTTAACAACTTAGTGTAAAGGTGCAACAGCTGAAATGTATATTTTAGATATGGCTTCGATTTCTTGCAGCTAAACAACAGGATAAAATGACAATGTTTACCTCATGTGCTTAATTCAGTGTTAAATGCTAACAATGTGAGTTTGAATGCCATTTTACATGACATTTATTGCCATACTACTGAAAGCAGCAGCAGATAGTTCACCTTAGATCTTGAAAATAAAATAAACCGTTGAACTTTAGACTCAAAACCAACACATAGCCTATCCCTGATTCAGCATCTACATTTAGTAATGTTAAAGTGTATTAATTAGATCATAAACCTTACCATTTCGTGAGTGAGTGCATATTCTGTGCTTCTGAATGACTGTAATTAAAATTCTGTCGCATTTCGTCTGGTGCAAACAGCCAAATTGCTTATCACTGCAAATCTCGTCACGTAGCGTGTTGTTAGGACACAGGGTTACAATGTAACCTGCTCACCTAACGTTTACGGTCGTAATATTTATATTATTTGCTAATTAATAAACACATCATGTGGAACTCTAAATCTGCAGCTCATTTTGGAGTCTGCTACTGTCCACCGGAGGTCGCATTTTGGTCATGGACGCATGCTTTTAGAGCCTTCCTGACTGAATGAATGAAATACGTGGCTTTCCAACAAGGCAACCCAGGGCGCTGAAATATAAATGGCTAAACTGGCGGTGGGCGGGTTAAAAGAACCAAAACAAAGACAGCAGTTCCAGCACGCAACTCACATTCTCAGAATAACTGACTTTAGCATTGTTTTTCAGATAAACAATAATGTTCACTTAGCATGTTTCTTATATATCTGCAAACATAAGACAAGAGTCAAAAACTTACATACAGCACCTTTAAGTACCGATTCACACTATTAACTACTGGATTATTACCTGCATATCATTAAAATATTGGCTGTTTATTAGTACTTATAAAGTATGATTTTATTCTATGTCCCTAATCTAACCAACTACTACACTGTAAAAAATGCTGGTTTCCACACAATTCCTTCATGTTGACCCAACACAAATCCATTAAATGATTTTT
>CAIGQV010017835.1:24603367-24619869 GCA_903798115.1 Danio jaintianensis
GTGTGTGTGTGTGTGTGTGTGTGTGTGTGTGTGTGTGTGTGCGTGTATGAGAGAGAGAGAGTTTGTTTTTGTCTGTGTGTGTGTGTGTTTAATTGTTTTGTGTCTGTGTGTTTGTTTGTGTATGTGTGTGTGTGTGTGTGTGTGCGCGTGTTTTTGTGTGCATTGGTGTTAGTGTGTGTTTGTGTGTTAATGTGTGTGTACTTGTTTGTGTATGTGCATGTATGTGTGTGTGTATGTGTTTGTTTTCGTGTGTGTGTGTGTGTGTGTGTGTGTGTGTGTGTGTGTGTGTGTGTGTTAGTTTTTGTGTGTGTCTGTGTTTGTGCAATTGTGTGTGGGCGTGTGCGTGTTTGTTTTTGTGTGTATGTTTGTTTTTATGCCAGTATGTGTGTGTGTGCTTGTGTATAATACAAAGTGTGTAAACAGCGCGTTAACAGAAACCTGAGCTGCAGCAGAGATCTACAAACAGACACACTGTAGTGTACTAATAGCTCACGCATAAAATGGGAATGACAGAACTCCCATGGGGAACAAAAAACAGGGATAAGAAATTGGGCAGTGTTCGTTATGGCTCATGTTTACGTGATCACTTGAAAATTGAAAAAGTGAAACACATGGCTGGAAAAAAAACCCACATGGCTGGACATACGTAACTCTTTTCTGTAAAAACCATATATCTACTCTTAATATATTATACTTGGGCACTAGTCAATCTATTTGTGCATCTGTTGATTTCAGTGGTTTGGATTATTCCAAAAACCTGAATCGGCGCCTATGAAATACAGTATATGCATTATGTAGCATAATTCTGCAAAGCTAAAGTCAAATCATTAAATTACACAATACAATTTAACTAAAAATGAGGATAAAACAAATCTAAAAATCTGTAATTGAATCAACTTGTGTAAAAAAATAAAAATAAAAATAAAAATCGGCAATTTAAATCAGCCATGAAAATCTGAGATATCTAAATTATTATGGCTTTTATTCGCTTTTCTTTATCCATGTTAAGCTGCTTTGGCACAATCTACATAGAGATAAAGATGAATTGAATTTAATGAAAAATCAATCTGTTGAATCCTACACTCAACAATCCTACAATCTACATAGCAATAAAGATGAATTGAATTTAATGAAAAATCGAGAATGGTGCATTACTATTTATATAAGGCTACTATACTAAAGAAAAGTGTATCGTAGACTCAAGTTAAATGGAGGACTGAGAGTCATTTATCTTGCCTGAAGTGGTAATGTGTTCAAATGGAACATCATCCATTAATACTGTCGTTAACTTTCATTCCTCCATATTTCAGCTGGTTTTGTGTAAAATCCCTCCATCACTGTCTGGCTCAATTAATCACTGCTAGTTGCAGATTTACGCAGGTTTAAAAGGTGCACTCAGTCATTTGCCCTCATTAAAAAAGTTTGACCAAGAAAAAAAAAGAAAAAAAAAAAAAAGAATATTGCTTTTAAAAACTCGCATAAGATTCCAGTTCTATCAGCAGCCTAATAGAAGCACTTTTACTTTGCACAGACATATTGATATCGAAATAACCAGTTAAATACTATTCAGCTAATCTGTGACTAGAAACTTTTTCACAAGCATTAATTGAACCACAGATGACAGATGCAAAGCAATCCATTATATGAATGCTAGTCTGATGTCACTAAATCACATCAGTTGTCATGTTAGACAGAAAAATTAATATCTTTAACCCTCATGATGCATTCAAAATCAGTATATTTTTCAATCACAATTTAAGAAATCATATATTTTTCTATCTATACTCACCGGCCACTTTATTAGGTACACCTGTCCAACTGTTCGTTAACGAAAATTTCTAATCAGCCAATCACATGGCAGCAACTCAATGCATTTAGGCATGTAGACATGGTCAAGATGACCTGCTGCAGTTCAAACCGAGCATCAGAATGGGGAAGAAAGGTGATTTAAGTGACTTTGAACGTGGCATGGTTGTTGGTGCCAGATGGGCTGGTCTAAGTATTTCAGAAACTGCTGATCTACTGGGATTTTCACGCACAACCATCTCTAGGGTTTACAGAGAATGGTCTGAAAAAGAGAAAATATCCATATACCTGCCTTGCATCAACAGTTCAGGCTGCTGATGGTGGGTGTAATGGTGTGAGGGATATTTTCTTGGCACACTTTGGGCCCATTAGTACCAATTGAGCATCGTGTCAACACCACAGCCTACCTGAGTATTGCTGCTGACCATGTCCATCCCTTTATGACCAGAATGTACCCATCTTCTGATGGCTACTTCCAGCAGGATAACGCGCCATGTCATAAAGCGTGAATCATCTCAGACTGGTTTCTTGAACATGACAATGAGTTCACTGTACTCAAATGGCCTCCACAGTCACCAGATCTCAATCCAATAGAGCACCATTGGGATGTGGTGGAACGGGAGATTCGCATCATGGATGTGCAGCCGACAAATCTGCAGCAACTGCGTGATGCTCTCATGTAAATATGGACCAAAATCTCTGAGGAATATTTCCAGTACCTTGTTGAATCTACGCCACGAAGGATTAAGGCAGTTCTGAAGGCAAAAGGGGGTCCAACCCTGTACTAGTAAGGTGTACCTAATAAAGTGGCCGGCGAGTGTAAATATCTATCTATCTATCTATCATCTATCTATCTATCTATCTCATACAAAATTAAGCCGCAGATATAGGCTAAAGTCTAAATTTTTGTTTTTTAATTAAATGCTTTTTTTTTGTTTTTTACCTTTTAACTTACATCTCATAGTCCAAAATATAGTCCAAAATAACCAAAAAAATTTTTTTTACTGTTATACCACTTAATAAATAATTGTAAAGTTTGTTAAAGTATTTTATTCAAAATACGTTAAGAGTTCTAGGAAAAAAAAAAAAAAAAAAAAGTAAAACAACCTTAAAAACATTTTTAAGAGCTGTAAATAGAAAATGTCTCCGTATTTATTAGGTGATTTTTGGACCATGAATGTTTCACAATATATGCAAAAATGACAAAAATCACTGAAGGCATGAATTGATAAGTGCTGAACATATTTTATCATCAAAACAACTTGCACTTACCTCTCTTGTTTTTTCTTTAACTTATCGGTCAACTAATTAAAAAAAAGAAAAAAGAAAATTTAAAATCACATCAACGGTGGCATTTTTATTTTTGAGCACAAATACAAACTGAAACGGACATGTGACACTTACTTTAGCATTTTCTTCTTGTAGTTTTGTAATTTCTGCCTGCTTGGAAATCTGAAAATTAAAAAAACAGCAATTGAACACACCCCTCAACTAACTTTTTGCAAAGGATTGTGCATGATATTAATAACTCAGTCATTAATAAAGTCATAAAGAGAAGTGTTTTAGTATTAGTACAGAAATACAAATAAATTAAATAATGAAAACACATCACACAATCTGACAATTAAAAAGAAGTGTAGACAGATTCATTTTAACATTGAAAAAAATATAACAAAAAATAATATAAAAAATTTAATAATATAGGCATTGTTGATTTTGAGATAACTGAAAACAGAACAAAAAATTATTCCATTTGTCAGTCTACTAGCACAAAGGTTAATATTATTAAACTGTAAACAGAAAACAGCTCCTAAAATAACTTGTATATTAAGAAATAAATATATAATTTTTGATAGGGTTTGGGGACATTTTATGTTGTTTTTAAAAGGTGGTGGAGTTGGAAATGTTTTACTAGAAGATTAGTAGAAGAGGTGATATTGTATTCTGATGTAAAATAATGAGAAGCCTTTTGTTTTGTTTGTTCATTTGTTTGCTTGTTGGTTTATGTTATATCTGGTACATGGAAATGTGTACGTACATGTTAAAATATAATAAAAAGGAATTGGAAAAAAAAAGAAAACAGCTCCTACATAAATACATCCAGTGAGGGATGTAATGCAACATTTGAGAAATGAAAGAAAGAAGACAAATTCTACAAAATCTGGCAAGCTTTCATAGATTATTTTAAAGAGATAAATTCTGCAGGAAATATTTAAATTGAAGAGGATTAGACTAATTTAGATTAAAACTAAAGGTCAGTATTTTGCTTTTTTTTTTTTATTCCTTTTTAATTATATTATTATTTTGTTTTATTTATTTATATTTTTTTATTTATTGTATTTAACTATTATTATTATTATTATTATTATTTATTTACTTTCATGAGTATTGCTTTTATATTGTATCTTGTACTGTCAATTGTTGTATGTTGTACCAAATTTGTAGGTTGGACCAAATTTGTATGTCATTGTGTTTGAATGTTTAACAAAAAATAAGGAAAGTTATTAAAAATATATTTTTAAATCATATTAAAATAATAATAAAATTATAAAAAATAACATTAAAAAATGATATAACATTTAAGCACACAAAACATCAAATAAAAAAAAAATAAAAAAGATTAACCTGAAAATACATAATTTTATTTCATAAAAAAATAAAAACAAAAAATATATATTTATTCTTGAATACATTTAAAAAATGTCCTGTTCTCTCTAGAAAACATTTTACATGTTCAATCATTGATATGAATGTATTCTCTGGTGCAAGGTGAAAATGAATGTGTGCTAAATTGGCGCCTTCGGTGAGGGTAAAAATACACACTCATCAGCACAATTAATCCTAGGATTTTGTCCTTTTGTCTGTTTCCTGCTGTCCTGCGTCTTTAGAGGGTAAAGTGATGTTTTTACCTCTAGTGTCTGAAGTTGTTCCCTCAGTAAGCATTTCTCCTCCATTTCTGTTTGAAGCTTTAATGCCACCTCTGAAACCAAACGTTAACAGATATTAATACACCCAACACCGAAAATATCTTGGTTTTGACAAGTGTTCAACTGATGCCCAATCAAACTCATAACATCGTGCTGCTATTTGAAGACCCAGAAGAAAAAAATCTCTGGTTCTACTCAGTTAACTCTTCAGTGAGTTTGATAAGGTCAAAGCTTTAAAAGGAAGTTGTCAGAATAACGTACTCACCCCTCACTTCATTTTCTCGCTTTTCTGGTTTAACACTTTGCAGGTCGGCCTATAAAACATAGGAGACAAAATAAAAAAGGATTTTAACAAAAATTTATGTTTATACAAAAAAATAAGCGACATATATAAAATGACAGTGAATAAAAAAATGGTTTTGTATGTTGTAAGGAATGGCCTTTTCAGCTCACTTTATGCATATTGAAATAAAAAAATCCTGTTTAAAGCCGTTTATAATAATATGATCATCAGTTTATGATTGTAAAACATTCTCCACCACTTAAGAGTTATATTGCATATATACGATTTTAGCACATCTATGTTTTTTTATAACAGCGAATTAATATTTTCATATTTTAAAAACACATCCCAAGACCTGTTTTATTTTCCTCATCCCATTTCACTTTCCTGCAGGTTTGCGTGAACAGACCCTTAAACAGGCAAAAGCATAGAGGCTGGGGGGAAATATTAACCAATAACCTTACAGTTTTTCCCACTGGATATTCTGTTTCACTTTGAAATTGTGCCACACTAACTTTAGGCAATTGAGTTGTATAAAAACTGTATATACAATACTGTTCAAAAGCACTATACTAGCTTCTGCACAATATATAATCAATCAGTCTCTTTATTAAAAACAAACAGAAAATATAGGAAATATGTACAAATAAACAACAACAGCACAACATTTCCTCTTTAAGCAAAAGTCTATGTTTAATGTGGCTTCCCTTGGCAACTGTTTTGTTCTAATTGTCCTGACATTTTCTGAAATAATGCGCTGTGTAATATCAGGCTTCTTTTAGCACTTTCCAGAGTTCTTCATTAGGTTTAGAGTGGCATATCTTTCTCTTTCTGTCCAGGTGATCTCATACAGCCTCTATAATATTCAGGTCTGGACCCTGTGGAGGCCATTTCATGACTGTGTGTGTTTCATCAGCTCTTTTCTTTCTACAAATAGGATTTCACTGCAATTAGCGGATCACTATCATGCTGAAAAAGAAAACTATTACCACTGAAGTCCTTTCCAAGAAGGAATGACAAAATGGGTTTAAAAATACGTACTTTTCAATTCCATCAATTCAGACAATATTGCTAACAACACTGGTATAAATGCAGCTCAAACCAGGACAAACAGCCTCTCTCTAACACTGTCTTTCACATGTCTTAAACAATTAAACCAAAATCATTCAAACTCCAACCTAACCTAACTCCAACCCTAACAAACCATACATCAGCTCAAAGATAATTTATTCACCCTGTAGAAATTATAATAAAAAAAACTGACAAGCAAATTTACACTCATGACTGGTTTTGTGGTAAAGGCTCATATATATCCATTATACCGTCAGTAAAACAACAGATTTAATGTTGGCCTAAAACTTTTGCACAGTACTGTAATTGTATTCAAAAAAACTGTATAGATGTATATACAAAAATAAAAACTGTATAAAGAATATTTATTATGTTGAGGGTGTGCTAGTGAAACACCAGTTCACCGTCCTCACATTCCCTTTAGCTTTACTGGGCAGATCTCACAGAAAAAGCTGATGGTGGTGACTCTGCAATGTCTGGCCACAGTTCACGCAGCATCTGTAGCGTCTGCATTAAACATGACCACAGAGAACTCCAACAAGCTTCTCCAGATGAAGAGTGCAGCACTGCGCAGCTGAATAATTGATTGCTTCTGAAACTCGACTGTTAGGATACTCTGACTGTAACTTGTTTACTTAAAACTCAGATTTTTAGTAAGTTTCTTAGGAATAGCAGACTGTTCAAAGCTTGAAAACTATCACAAATTTAACGAGGCTGGTGACAAACAATCTAGCTTGTAGTAGACAGCTTGGCATCTAAGATTTTTGGTTTTGCTACACTCTGATTTTTTTTATTATTCTAGTAGAAGATGTGTACATTAAAGGGGTGGTCCACTACGATATCATCTTTTAAACTTTAGTTGATGTGTAATGTTGCTGTGTGGACATAAACAACATCTCTGAGTGTAAGATGCTCAAAGTTTAATGCAAAGGGAGACATTGGCTTTTACAGAGTTAGCTTAGCAAAGCCTACAGCGAACGAATTTGTGGACTACAAAAAAATACATCTGGGCTAATGAAATCACAAACGTTCCAGGTTATGCGCATTCACTGTGTATACACCTCGCACAGCAAAGGAGCGTGGCCACAGACGCGTTAGTAGAGAAAGGAAAATGCCATCCAAATGCTGCTATTTCCATGGATCTGTTTCACTATTTGCCCTTCCAAGGGACGTGACACAAAGAGAGAAGTGGCTAAAATTCATTTTTAATTATGTTCCAGAATATTATAAAAAAGATATAGCTCTCTATGCAAAGCATTTTACAAAGGACAGCTTCCACAATTGGTCGCAGTTAAGTGCTGGATTCAGCCAAAAACTCCTCAAAGAAGAAGCAGTACCTATGATAAAAGAAGAAGCTGTGGATTGTGAGCCACAACCTGTAAGTAGTTCTTTTTGTTAAAATTGATATCTTACATGCATAGTTTCTAGCGTTCCTTGTAGGCTATGTTGTAGTAAGGACGTAAACAAGGATATAAACAACGAGAAACGCGGTTTGTCACTAGCAATTATTATTAGCAATTTAGCTCATGCCTGCCAACCTTTGTGCCCGAATTTCCCGAGAACAGGGTGTGTGGGGAGTTTGGTTTGGTGTGGTGGTCTCTGAGTAACAAAGTTGAGAACAGGGGGGGTGGATGGGATGCTATACCAAAACTGATGACCTGGCGTGGGGATGAAATTACGGAAGTTTTCCGGGAGAAATATTTAGACGGGTGGGTGCAGGAGATGGGTGTGAAATACGAGAGACTCTCTGGAAAAACGGGAGTTTGGCGGGTATGATTTAGCTACAAACATATGTATCCGTTTTACCCCTATAAACATCCACAATCGTCAACAGCGACCGCAATGTACCGGTATGCGTTAGCATTCCGTGAGTTTTACATTTGAAATAATGGAGTATATTATGTAAAGACATCCCAAGTCTCCCTGAGGTGCCGCCACCGCCCCCTCCCCTACTTTTTTTACTAGATGTAAAACATGAAAAAAGGACATACAACATTGCGGTCAAGCCAGCAGCACTTCAGAAAAACAGTCAAGACGGCAGCAATGCATTGTTGAGCACGCGTACTATTACGGCAATTTCATGAACCGTTTTACTCAGAATAAAGAAAATACCACATCATATCATTTATTCCTTTTTCTGCAACGTATGTTTCATTATTTATTTATTTACAAAAGTGCGTTGTTTTCAGAATAGGTTTGTCCGTGCTTTCATTATATTTTCATTTATTTATTCAGCATAAACATACTCTTTATAAATACCTGAAGTGCGTTTTAATTTGTCCTAGCTTACTACAGTACAATGCCATTACGATTGCATTTTTATGACGTGGTTAAACCTCAGAAAGTGAACGAAAAACCAAAGTAGACCGTTTTACCTGCTATCAATTAGAAACAGAGACTTTACAGTCATGTTATAATGTATCATTTCCTATATACACTAATATGAGATGCTGAAATTAAATGCTGATGTCTTGACCACATTCCTCCTCTTACCAACGAACAAAAAAAAAAAAACATACCATTTAGAAACATCTTGCAAGAGTCGCGTTTGCATGGGTTCAGCTGTGTCCTCTTCATTTTCTGTGTCTGACTTAGGCTCAAACTGATAAGGCTTCACTGACATTATTTACAGTCTGACAGACAGCATGCAAGAGAGGCATGACATTTCCTGGTGACGTGAAGCCGATCCTCCAATCACAACACATTAGGTTAGCTGACTAATCAGAGCCCTTTGAGGGCGGGCCTTATAGGAGGAACCAGGAAATATGATGGTCGTTTCCATGTTAGCTAGGTAGATGTATAAAATGAAGGTAAGATATGTGAACAAATAAAGTGATTTTTTACAAATGAATCACGAACACACATTGTTTTGCACCCCATAAACACAATCAAACCTTAAAAAAAAACCTTTATATTTAAATAGTCTCATTCTAAGAGCCAGACTTATTAAAAAGTGCAAATTTGTGAGATGCAGGGCTCCAGACTGCAAGTACTTGGTCGCAATTGGCAGCCTCTGTCCTGTCAGTGTGATAAAATTTTGCTAGAGGTCACACTGAGGACTCTACTGATTTGGCGAACTGATAAGCAATGACATATAAATAGTGTGCATGCTACATCATTTATCAGCTCAGGTACAGTACATCAGCTAGAGCAAATGCTTTTTCTCTACATTACCACTAAACAATGCAGTGAAGTCTGGATGTGCCAATAAATTTATGGATGCGTTTAAAACGCTCCAGTGTCCCTGTATCTGTGGTTACACTCAGTAAACAGCGGTGAGTTCGGTGAACTGATGAGCTTCACCGCCAATCACAGTCATTTCTGTTGAGCACGTGAACCCAATGGCAAATCGGCGTTGTTTAAGAACGTGCTCAACAGCGCTCAAATGTTGGCGGGAAGTGGACGTTTTTAAAATTTCAGTATCGATTGGTATCGAATTCCAGTATCGTGCAACCCTACTGTGCTGTCATGTCAACGCTGGTAAAATGATGCCTCTCAATTCATCAACTCTGTATAAAATGTGGTTATTTTACTGTTTGTTTTTGTTTTGTTTAAATTTTTAAAGTCAAAATTACTTTACAGTATTTAATAAGATAATGAAAAATCGGTTGTCTACCAAATGCATCCACACTCAAAAAAATATGTTTGCTGTTTGTTCAAACTACTTATTTAAAACGATTTTTTTTTTGGGGGGGGGGGTATGTTTAATCCACTTAAATCCACTTAAATTTATATAAACTAATAAGTTAACTTCATTCATTCATGTTTCCCCAACAAAAATCGATTGTGTGGAACCCGGCATTTTTTACAGTGCAGAAATTTTGGTTTCGGCCTACAATTTTCATTTTGGTCCATCCCTAGAATTAAATTTTTCGAGAATTCTGTCATTTTCAAAATGAATTGCAAAACAGATTCTGAGCTTAGTTTATAACAGCAGACAACACTGTTTACAAACAGCCATACTCTGCTTGCATCCAATTCCTTACAAATACCACTTGAACCTAAAATAATAATTAATAAAGTTAGGAAATGTTTAAGCAAATTAAAAGACTGTTTATAGCGAGCTGTGTTTTTATATTAATCACAGGCCATAAAACCCACTTACATGATTCAGCCGAACGCACAATTTCTCAAGTGTTTGGTTAAGGCGACATGGAAAATGTGCAGAGCTGGTGGTCCTCCAAGAACGTGGTTGAAAAACACTGGCCTAGAGCACCATCTGCTGTTACAAACTATGCTGAGAATCGATTTAAGAGACAGTAGAGATGCAGAATCAATTTCTCAAACTAATTTTCGCCACAGCTCTATTGAAATCCTGTGAGAAGTGTTTATGTTTGTTACAGATCTCTCTGATACAAACCACAACATAAACTATTTTAAAGCCAACTGAATCAACAGTTTGATGTGGAAAAATGGCTAAAATACTGCATAACAGCGATATTAGAAGATTCTTTATTACACAAATCAACAAATATTACCATGCAGAAATTTGGGATGTTCAAATAAAATAATAGTGTTCTTAACATAATAAATATTTAAATACATTTTTTATTTAAATATTCTTCTCTCAAAAACTTTGTGTATTAAAGAGAAACTGATTTTTTGTTTAAGTGGAATTTAAACACCGAATGTTTTACACTGGCTATTTACATTTGGCCTGAAACCTCCATTGTTTGATCAAGCATAACAGTCCAATGAGACTAAAAACCCATAATCTGTTACCTGACCGGTTTGATCATTTCCTGAGGCAGAAGAGTCATTACTGTGACCACTGGCATCTGACTGGACACCATTAGTGCCAGTCGATCCATCATTAAGCGCTGCTTTTCCATCATTACCATCTGCTACTTCCTGGAGAGCTACAAAGAAACACAAAATATGACCATAAACCCCCCCATAATCATCATTTTTATCCTTAAGTGTACATGTGAGGAAAAACACATGATGACTGTGAGCATAAGCTCCACTTACCTGTTAATTTCTTCTGCAGGGCGGAGTTTTCAGCCTGTAGACGCAGGAGCTCAGCATCCACTGGAGCAGAAGCAGGGCTGGACGCGGGTTTTTCCAGCCCTTTACCATCCCTCAGTCCTCGATTCTCTGACTCCAACTGCTCGATCTGAGAACACAACTACAACAGCACAACACAACCCATCAGAAAACAGAACTCAACCTCAGTCTGCAGTGACATAAAGCACTAATGGGTTGTTTTAACTTGAATTTAAATTAGTTGGTCTTTTTTTTTTTAAAGTTGGTTATTTTTTTTAAAGTGACATTATTTATGGCATGCTAGTTTTGCTGAAGAGTTTACATTGCCATCGAAAAGTTAGGGGTCAGTAATTTATTTACTTCTTTCTTTTTTTTTTTTTTTTATAAATTATCTACTTTTATTCAGCAAGTGCGTAATGAATGACAAGACTTTTGTTATAATATATATATATATATATATATATAAAATGTTATAATAGATTTCCATTTCAATAACATGTTGCTCTTTTGAAATTTGTATTCAGCAAATACAATGTCTTTAAATTAAAAAACAGCTTCCACAATATATTAAAGGTGCAGTATGTAAGTTTGACACCCAGTGGTTGAACTAGGTATTGCACTCCTGGATCAAAACACACACAAGTGCATGTTGCCAGATTGAGGACCAACAGGATTGTGCCTGACTATCGAGCCTAAACGCTAATTTAAGGCTGATTTAAGTCGTGTTCTAAATAAAAGTAACGGCATGCGATAGAAGGAATACTTTCATATTAAAATGAGTTTTTGTTCTAACCAACAAGTCGAATTTATATTTTAGAAACGGCTTCTATTTCTTGCAGCTGAACAACAGAAAACTGACAATGATCACCTCAGGTACACCTCATGTGCTTTATTCAGTGTTAAATGCTAACAATGTGAGTTTGAATGCCATTCTACATTACATTTATTGCCATACTACTGAAAGCAGCAGCAGATAATTCACCTCAGATCTTGAAAATAAAATAAACCATTTAAAATTGAACTTCAGAATAATAATGTTAAAGAGGTTTAATATGTATTAATTAGATTATAAACCTTACCATTTTGTGCATATTCTGTGCTTCTGAATGGCTGTATTTAAATTTCTGTCGTGTTTCATCTGGTGCAAACAGCCAAATTGCTTATCACTGCAAATCTCGTCACGTAGCGTGTTGTTAAGACACGCAGTTACAATGTAACCTGCTCACCTAATGTTTATATGTTCGTAATATTTATATTATTTGCTAATTAATAACCCCCACAGGTGGAACTCTGAATCTGCAGCTCATTTCAGAGTCTGAAACTGTCCACCGGAGGTCGCATTTCGTTCACGGACGCATGCTTTGAGAGCTTTTCTGACTAAATGAATGAAAATCATTCATGCTGAAATATAATTGGCTAAAGTAGCAGTGAACAAAGACAGCCTTCAACGCAGAAAAACTGACTTTAGCTTTGTTTATCAGATAAACAAGAATGTTCACTTAGCATGTTTCTTAAATATCTGCAAACATACTATGGTATTTTTATGCTTTAGAAGAGTCAAAAACTTACATACACCACCTTTAAGATCTTTTCAACATTGATATCTATATATATTCATGCCTCCTTAGCATAAATCAGTGTATAAAATGTATTTCTGACAGTTCATGTACAAGAAAAGACTAAAGTAATAGCTGCTGAGAATAAAATAAATAAGAAAATTTTAAATGTAATATTTTAAATAAATGTTTACAAATAAAAAAATAAATTATTTGAGCTGTAAAGTTATCTAAATCATTTAATTAGCGATGTCACTCTTGTGTAAGACAAATTTTTATGTTATACATTTCTGAAAATATATCTGAGAGTGTAAAATATCAGTTTCATGTTCATGATAATGACAGCACCTTGGACAGCTCTTGCATGAGGGTGCTGTTCTGCAGTCTGAAATCATCCTCTTGACTGTGTAACTTGCCCTGAAGCATCTTATTCTCATTGATTAAGGCATCTACCTCCTTAAAAAAAAGACAGAATAATCAAGCATTGGACTAGAGACAAACATTTTTTACATAATACTTTAGATGTCATAACGTGATGAATTTTTTTCAGAAATAAAAGAAGAAATTGCTGAAAATTGGTAAACACTGACTTCCTTAATAGAAAAAACAAATACTATGTAAGTCAATGGTTACCGGTTTTCAGCTTTCTTCAAAATATCTTCTTTTGTGTCCAACAGAAGAAAGAAACTCAAGGATTTGTGACAAGTGAAAAGTGAGTAAATGATGACAGAATGTTCAGTTTTGGTTGAACTGTCCTTTTAAACACTATGGAAGTAAATCAGAAACTGTGTCGTTACCAACATGCTTCAAAATATCTTCTATTGTGTCAAGCAGAAGAAACTAATTAGAGGTTTGAATTTACATAGACATGACAAAATTAAGGCAAAATTTACATTTTGAATAAATTCTCCCTTTAAATGTAAATAAATATTGTAAATAAATACTAATATCAGCAGAAATCTTACCTGTGCTTTCTTACTCTTGTTCAAAGCCTAAGTGGGAAATGAAAAAAGAAAACATTGTTAATAATAAACCAAAATCAATTCAAAAATGGAACTAGGAAGCTGGATTTCCAAGTTGTGAAGTTTTAAACCCAATGACATACTGATTTCCAAGTCACAAGAACAAATTCCTTTCATATGATAACATGTATAACACGAAAAAACATTCAGTGCACTTTAAAAGTAAAAAGTGTAGAACAGCAAAAATTATTATTATGAAAATATATAGCAAACTACCTTATTGTCTCAGTGGCCACAGACTAATATATATTATGGAGTATAAACTTTGCAAGTTTAATTATCTATAATGTGTTTTAACATATTCAAAAATGAACTTCTGTAATGCAATTAATGAGAGAAACATGTATTTGTACAATTAGTACACAATTATTAATGAGGTTTATAATATTTGTTGTTAATATTTGTGCAAGCTAAATTTCTGTATGTTCTACATTTGATTGTTTTTTCTGTTCTGAATAATTCAAATGTGAAATATTTCTGAGAATAACTAAAATGCAAGTTTCTAATGATTACGAATATTCTGTATTATTTAGGCCTATCAGCAGCCTATATTTAAATGACTTCTAAATTCAGCACGGTTTCGAATATCTCAATCTATCTGTTTATTATTAATCTTTTAATTATTTATTTTGAGCTGGGTTAATATTACCCTTGCTTAACCATCAATACATGTATAGTTTATTGCTCTTTTTGGTGTGGAATTTGTTTTTATATATATTATTTGTTTTAGTATATCTCTGTCATTTATTCTTTAGTTTATCCTTTTTATTTTTATTATTATTGTTGGCATTATTATTATTAATATTATTATTTAACAACCTCCTGTATTCCTGTATTGTATTTTGTTTATTACATGTATTTTTTTTTATGCTCACTGTTATATGCTGATCGTCATATTTTTTGTTTTCACATAATTTCAAAATAAAAAAATAAAGATTTGATGAAATGATTAAAATTAAAATAGGACTTTTACACAGATGCAACTTGTTTGTGTGTGTTTTTTTCTCTCTCAACGATGCACACTGAGGTGTGACATACTTTCTGGGAAACACAGGCCATGTTTTATGGAAATACCGGGTCGTAAAATGTACTGTGCTATATTTTGATTATTAAACACTTTCTGCAACATCAGTGCAAGTCTAGTGATTTTGTGTTGTAATGCATTAAAAACGTTTCAGGGCCATTAAACAGTGCAACACAAGGAAATTACTTCATCTTGAGGGAGGAAACAATGGAAGAAAATGGAAGAAACCAGTACAGTCAATTACTTCAAGCCCATTAAAACGGAGAGCAAGAAAACAGCCCACAAAGCAGATTCACAAGGCCTGCAATAAATCTTGACCTCTATCTCATGGCAATGACCTGCGGGAAAAAACAAGGAAAGCCACTACCTTCTGCGCTTTGACATAGTCCTTCTCCAGGTTCGAGGTCTTCTGACGGACACTGTTGAGCTCTGTAAACCAAAATATGAAATGAACACATAAAATATCAACAAAAATCACAAGACGTTAAACTTACTTATTGCTTTTAAAAGATTAAATACACAACATCTGCACTTATCAGTTTCAACAGACAGCCACTCAAGCATAAAATGCTAATGCGCTTTGTTAATAATTAACAGGCCAATATAATGCATGTCAACATAATAGCCTGCATACCTGACATTAGTGTTTTCCAAGAGAACACAGTGCTAATAATGTACTGAAGTTATCTGTGAGATCTTAAAGTTAAAGTTGGAACATCATAAAATCTCTGTGAAATAATGTACTGTTGATTAATAAAAGATCATTACTGATTTATTTAGGGTTTTTTTTTTACTTTAAAAAAAATCCATAATGACTAGCATGCATATCTGGCATGATTTACTAAAAAAAGCTGCTCATTTGATTGCTATTAACTGTAATAAAAGTTTATATACCAAAAAATAAAAACCATTATTATTTAGCACAATATGACATATTAAAATACTTTAAGGATCATAGTCTAGCAAGACTAATAATTACATCACTTCTAAATTAAAATAGGACTTTTACACAGATGCAACTTTACATGACTAATAATTAAATATTTTAAATCTTTATACTTTGCCAATATTCTTCAAACCACAAGGTAAGGTAAGGTAAGGTAAGGTAAGGTAAAACTTTATTGTCCCAGTTAGGGAAATTTGTTTTGAGCTCTTGCCCTCAGCTGCAGTCATCACATACATAGAAAAACAATACAAACATACAAAAACCAGAAGTGTATATAAATAAATAAATCTACACAAATGTTATATGCAGACCTCCATATATACACATAAATAGACAAAAAGAAATACTATCAATCCAAGCCACCACTATTTAATAGCTTAATGCTCACCGGATAAAAATGGTTTCATATCTATTTAATCTACAGCAAGGAACTCTAAACTTTCCCAGCAGTGTGAATCGAACGGACCAATTTAGTTCTCTGCACAGACAAGTTAGCAAACCAGGCTGTGATGCTGTGGTTTTACAAGTTTGTCATCAGCAGTTTTTAATAATTGAAAATATCTTAATTCAGTATAATTTATTCTCTTCATTCATTCATTCATTTTCTTTTCGGCTTAGTCCCTTTATTAATCTGGGGTCGCCACAGCGGGATGAACCGCCAACTTATCCAGCATGTGTTTTACGCAGCGGATGCCCTTCCAGCTGCAACCCATCACTGGGAAACATTCATACACACTCATTCACACACATACACTACGGACAATTTTTTTTAGCTTACCCAATTCACCTATACCGCATGTCTTTGGACTTGTGGGGGAAACCGGAGCACCCGGAGGAAACCCACGCGAACACGGGGAGAACATGCAAACTCCACACAGAAA
>CAIGQV010017835.1:24626956-24653277 GCA_903798115.1 Danio jaintianensis
TATATATATATATATATATATATATATATATATATATATATATATATCTCCTGTTGTTTTTAACAGAAGAAAGAAACGTATTTAGGTTTGGAATAAAAATAAGTTAAATGACGTCAAACGTTTTTCATACTGGGCTATTTTAGACTTTTTTTAGGAAGCTTATAATTATAGTGCATGAGTCGTGTCTTTTTAAAAAATATAGTAATTGCTTTTAAATCAATTAGTTGATTTTACTTTAAAAAGTAAGTAAACCCATTGTCTTAAAATTATTAAGTAAATGAACTTTGTGCTTAATTATAAAAATGAAGTTAAGGCAATTTAACAGTTACAACAAGCTTACTTGTTGTACTTGTTACTTACTAGCTTACTTGTTACTTACTTTACATCAGTAAAATAACTAATCACTTTTTACAGTGTATTAATGATGCCTTCTGGTGATTTATTTATTTTTTTGTCCTCATAGGACCTCAACCAACCCAGGCTCATTCTGATTACTTGCCCCATATACATTTCTGGAGAGCGCCAAATACGTCCCAGGAGCTATGTTTTTTTTGCAGTTTTTGTTTTCTCGAATCCACCACAGGCCGCTGTGTACGCTTTTTAAGATCTCAAATTTCTCTCACGAGTGCCATTCGCGCCTGCTCCTCTCACATAAATCCACCAGAGGACGCTGTTGACTAACTGACTGATCAACCCACCCACCCACCCCCTTCCTTAAACCCAACCGATAGTGTTTTAAAATGCATCGATTGACCAGCGCCCACCCACTTTCCTAAACCCAACTGACTGTGTTTTGAAAAGCAATCTAGAAAAAGAAAAGCCCTCGCCACAACCTGATTTTTACCACGTTTTCAGATTTTACCACATTCTCACCCTGTTATTGAATTTTTTGTTTTAATTGTTTGTTTTATTTTTTGGCTTTTGTTTTTGTCTTACCTGCTTTCTGGAACCGTTTTTCGCTCGAACCCCGTCATCGCGGTCAACTGTTCTCTGCGTCTCAAGTCCGCCGATGTATGCGGCGAGCCACGGGACAAACTGTTAAAAGCAGAACAGTCGTCCACATGGAGGTAAGCGGTCAGCTGGTAGCACGAAAAGGAACAGCATCATACCGCCCTGTAGTGTTCGTTTTAAAGATGAAATGCAGCCAAACGTTCCTCTGGCTACATAACTTGCGATCTCCCGAAATGTATATAGGGCTATATTTTCAGAATGAGCCTATGTTGACCTCAACATATATCCCCAAATACCTCCTTTTTATTCCACAGAAAAATGATACACTGAATTACTCTGTTTTTGGTTTTAACAGCTATTGCTATAATGTTTTTGTTCTATGTGATGTACTAATCATTTAATGATAGTGGTTACATTAGTTACCATTTTGAATTTGTCTGACAGACAGACATGTTTTGTTTAGTGGCATTGTAAATATCCATATTTTCCTTTGCAAGTCTCGTATTTCAAACAAAATCACTTAAGCACTTTTTTACATCACACCTAGTTTTACTTCCTCAAGTTATTGAACCATGTGTTATAAAAAAAGCAGTTCAGCAGGAAACACCATCACTGTGTGCTTCCTCTATGCAAATGCTTAGACGACGTCCTTCAGCATTTTGAACACAGTCGCTCTTATGCAGCTGCTCATCAATGCCGTGCATGCATTTCTCAATTTGCTTGTTTTTGTTTCTTTTTCATTATACTGTAAACCCAAGACTTCTCTGTACATCAATGCAGTTCCGCCGAAGATTTCATTGAAATCTGCATCATTGGCCCCTGCCCGTGCATCACCAAAAACAAGGTAAGGACCACAAATGATCACATTTTTTGACATTTTTAAACCTGTTTGCGGATATGATTAAAACCAGCAGTGGTGACGCATGCAGCCAGGGCCCAATTTTAGATTGACAAGTGCATAAGTCTGTTAACTACAGCACTGTGCGTCACACAGGTGGTCTCAGCCAAGACGCAAGCTGTTATTGTTGGTTTTGTCTCACATACCACAAAGTTGAAGTTAAAATTATTAGCCCTCCTGTGAGGGCGTGTGTGTTTTATTCTTTTTCAAATATTTCCCAAATGATGTTTAACAGAGCAAGGAATTTTTCACCGTATTTCCTATAATATTTTTTCTTCTGGACAAAGTCTTATTTGTTTTATTTTGGCTAGAATAAAAGCAGTTTTTAATTTTTTAAAAAACATTTTAAGGTCAATATTATTAGCCCCCTTAAGCAATATTTTTTATTTATTTTCCACTGTTATACAATGACTTGCCTAATTAACCTAGTTAAGCCTTTAAATTACACTTTAAGCTGAATACTAGTATCTAGTAAAATATTATGTACTGTCATCATGGCAAAGATAAAAGAAATCAGTTATTAGAAATTAGTAAATCTATTATGTTTAGAAATGTGTTGCAAAAAATCTTATCTACACTAAATATACAGGGGGGCTAATAATTTAGGAGGACTACTTACTGTATATGTGTGTATATGTATATATCTGTTAATTAACAGGTTCAGTATTCATGATTCTTAGATTCTTTGTTTATTTATGGTTATGAAATACATTATGGGTGGTGCGAGGGGGTTGTGAAGACAGGAGTTGGATCCAAATGCAGCTTATATTTAGGAAAGCCTGCTAGTGAACAGGCAGGGTCATACAGGAGCATACACAACAAGAAAGGTAATCCACAAACGAAATCCTTAAAACAGGTGAGTGGTCAAGACAGGCGGCAAGAATCAAAAATCGATAAATAATATAAAAATTAAAAGACAGGATAAACACTTTGAATGGGGTATATGCACACGGACTGTTCATTTCAGCCAGGCAGCCTCAGCGCTTCCGGTGAACTGTCTTTGCATTATAAAATTGCCACGTTTAAGATTTGATTTCTTTAAAATCAGTGAACTTCACTGCCTGATACATATACGATATAAAGTGGGTCTCTGACCGGACAATTTATATGTCCAAAATATGACAATTTATTTTACCCCAGTGTTTTCAATGGAGTTTCTGCGCTCGCCTGCTGATCCTGACGGCACTAGCATTTACACGGTCTTTCATCTCTTTCATCTGCTTAAGTCTATATAACTGAATGTATTGTAATTACATTACAACATCGATGCTGTAAAAGGAACCGGAACTGAAAAATAGTCACATTAAGCATTTACCGGAAGATTATCATTGGCTGAAAAACAGTAGCTGTGCATATAGCCCATTGAATACAACAGCTACGGGTGAGTGAGTGTGTGGAGTATTTATAGTCTGTGTAATCGGTGATGATGAACTGCAGCTGTGTGTATTCTGAACTGAAACCAGGTTGATGCTAGAAAGAATACAGCTGCAGCCAGAAGTTAATGAGAATTATTTATAACATTTATTCAATGACCCATTAATTGTATTTTATTAATGTCTACCCCTACCCCAGCCCTAAACCCAGGCAGCACTGTGGTTGTAAAACGTAAAAACAGAAATTATACCATTCATATTATTTATTAATTTATCTATTAAATTGTATTTTGTATTGTATTTAAACCCAACCCTTACAGTAATGTAAAAAATATTAATTATTGTTGTACAGTGTCACAAAAATGATGCTATATTTATGTTAGTATACGCAGCTGTATCCCATCTAGACTTTTCCCTGAAACAGAGTTGTTGCTAGAAGGGATACAGCTGTCGGAAGTTCACAAGAATTATTTATATTATTTATTAAATTATTCATTAATTGTATTTTATTAACATCTACCCCTACCCAAACTCTAAACCCAACCATCACAGTAATGTAAAAACAGTTATTATACTGTGTATTATTCATATTATTTATTAAATTACCCATTAAATTGTATTTTATCAACCTCTACTCCTACCTAACCCTAAACCCAACCCAGTAATGTGAAAATATTAATGTTGTACAGTTTCACAAAAATGATGCTATATTGATGTGAGTATCCACAGCTGTATCCCATCTAGACTTTACCCTGAAACCGGTGTGTGAATGCAAGGCACAATGGTACGTGTAGTCCAGGAGAATAATACAATGTAAAAAATGCTGGATTCCACACAATCGATTTGTGTTGGGGAAACATAAAGGATTTAAGTCGACTTATTAGTTTTTTACAAATTTAAGTAGACTGAACATAAAACAATCCAGTTGTCCCCCCCAAAAAAGAAGAATTGTGTTGTTTCAGCTCACTTTAAATAAGTAGTATGAACAAACAGCAAACGTCATTTTTGAGTGAACACTGTAAGAAATTCTGGGTTCCACACAATTCCTTCATGTAGTCCCAACACAAACCGATTAAGTTAACTTAATTGTTTTTACAAATTTAAGTGGACTCAACATAAAACAAATAAGTGGTCCCCCCCCAAAAAACGTAAGATTTGTGACGATTCAGCTCATTTTAAGTAAGTAGTTGGAACAAGCAGCAAAAAAAAATTTTTGGAGTGTACAGGAAAATCAGTGGGCAACACTGTGGCTCTGTGGTTAGAAATGTTGCCTCACAACAAGAAGGTCACTGGTTTGAGTCCCGGCTGGATCAGTTGGCATATCTCTGTGGAGTTTGCATGTTCTCCCCGTGTTCGTGTGGGTTTCCTCCAGTTTCCCCCACAGTCCAAAGACATGTGCTATAGGTGAATTGAATAAACTAATTTGGCTGTAGTTTATGTATGTGAATGAGTGTGTATGGATGTTTCCCAGTAATGGGTTGTAGCTGGAAGGGCATCCGCTGTGTAAAACATATGCTGGATAAGTTGCCGGTTCATTCCGCTGTGGCGATCCCTGATGAATAAAGGGACTACGCCGAAGGAAAATGAATGAATGAATGACAGGAAGTGCAATCCTGATCTTGATCTCAGCTCTGTCTACTTTTGATGTTAAAAATTCAACACTGCAGTTTACTTTTCAGTGATTTTATTGACATTTAAGTGTGAAACAATATTTAAGAATTAATATAAAGAGAACTAAGTCTGTAAAATAACAGAAAAACTTCGTTCATCAAATGTTGTTGGAGGAAAGATCAGGCTCCCATAATGCAATTCATAAGCATTCATAAACAAAAACATGAATCACAAAATACGGAAAACTGTTCATTTATAACTATTTTTACTGTATGTACAGCTATATAGGGTATCCTGTGAAATTTAAATTCTTTTTCAAATATTTCCCAAGTGATGTTTAACAGAGCAAGTACATTTTTCACAGTATTTCCTATTTTATTTTTCTTCTGGAGAAAGTTTGATTTCATCTAGTTTGGCCATGATATTATTTAGCTGTTTAAAAACTGCTACAGTCAATATTATTAGCCCTTTTAAGATTTTTTTTTTTCTATTGGCTAAAGAACAAACCACTGTTGTTTAATGTCTAATGACTGGCCTAATTACACTATCTTGCCTAGTTAACCTAATTAAGCCTTTAAATTGTGCTTTAAGCTAAATACTAGTATCTTGCTAAATAACTAGTAAAGTCTTTGTGCACACAGATGTGTATGGCTTTTGCAATATCGACTGAAAGATGAGAATATTTTGCAGTTTCTGCTAATGCTCGGATTATACCAAACAAACAAGCAATTTAATAATTTTTTAAGTCAGTGTTCTGCCATTGCAGTTTCCCTTGGGTCAGTAGCATATTTCAGAAAATAATTTGAATGCAAATGTGACACTTTGCAAAACGCGCCAACGTATTCAAGTCACCCAGAGCGAAATGTGGAAGATAAACATTCTCTTTTGTGTGAGTGAGTTTCTAGTCTCATGTCATTGTGTAATCTAATAGAATGCATTGTAGTTACAAATTCCCATTGGATTATAATGTAGCAGTGTAATGGACATGCTAGCGACCTCATCTCTGAGATGTTAATATTTGTATTAGTGTTGTGGTAATAGACGATTATGTATTGATGCATTGATGTATTTTATGATAACAAGGCAATTTGGCTCATAATTCAGAATCATAAACAGATTCAGCTCTTGTCGTCTTTGAGAGAATACTGTATGCGTCAGTATTACAATGACATCTCCGTCCATTTTTATGTTTAATTTCGGAAGTGAGTAATTGACTATGGTGTGAAACTCTTTATTGGTTTATTTCTTGTGCATAGCTTGTAAATTTCTTTAGTAATCTGGGTGTCTATTATTGTTTATTTATTTATTTATTGCTTTGGATTGCTTCGGCTATTTATTTATGCAAAAGGCAAATATAAAAAAATAATCACATAAAATATAATCACATAAAAAAGGTTAATATATCACATGTATTTCACATGTATATTATTTAAAAAATTATAATTATTATTAAATATTACATGTACTTTGTAGTATTTTAAAACTAATGCATAGTTATTTCTGAATATTATTTAATATGAATTATTATCAGTGTAATAACAATCACTAACATGTACTTGCCATAAAAAGAAATTATTATTATTATTATTATTATTATTATTATTATTATTTTTACAATTAACACACACTGATAAAAATGATGCATTGAACCAACTTAAAAAATTACTGTAATTAGTTATAGCTAACATTTTTATTCTTCCTCTAAGTATAATTTTACTTTGGTTCAAACTTTAAAATTGTATTTAATGTAAATCCAGAATATTAACTCTGGTCAAGAAAAAAACTTCACCAAATTTAGTAGAGTACCAAAGTAAAAAAAAAAATAGTTCGTGTGTTTATAGAATTTTTTTTTAAACTTTGGTACAGCATATTTTTAAAAAAAAATTACCCTCAGATTGAAGTATAATTTTACTTTAATTTTACTTTAACTTTACGTTCGTTTTTTCAGTCAAATTAAATAAAAAAAGGTTCAAATCAGAAATCATATTTTTTGCACTTTGGCAGCATGGTAGCTCAGTGGTTAGCACTGTTGCCTCACAGCAAGAAGGTCTCTGGTTTGAGTCCCGGCTGGACCAGTTGGCATTTCTGTGTGGAGTTTGCATGTTCTCCCTGTGTTGGCGTGAGTTTCCTCTGGGTGCTCCGGTTTCCCCCACAGTCCAAAGACATGCGCTATAGGTGAATTGAATAAACTAAATTGGCCATAGTGTATGAGTGTGTGTGTGAGTGAGAGAGTGTATGGGTGTTTCCCAGTACTGGGTTGCGGCTGGAAGGGCATCCGCTGCGTAAAGCATATGCTGGAATAGTTGGCGGTACATTCCGCAGTGGCGACCTTGATAAATAAGGGACTAAGCCGAAGGAAAATGAATCATTTTTGCACTTAATCCAATATAAAAATTTACTTTGAATGAAATGTCAATAAATGGCATATACCTAAATATGCACTTTTCTGTCTCTGGTTTCAGAAATCCACATCTCAAGCCCAGGCTTTCTCTTCCTCAGTCAGCGATGAATGACACTTATGCTGTCATCAACAAGCCCAAAGTGCAGACCCCCAACTCTGCCCCCCATTCGGTCACTGTCCATTTCTATGACAGTGCGAATTCAGAGAAAACCAATAACAACGCCGTCTACAGTACAGTCAAACCTAAAAACAGACCAATGTCACTCATGCCTCCTTCCCCCTCGCCAGTTCATGACAGATTAATGCCAGCCAATCAGAGAGGAGGACTTTCACCCAAGAAGACAGAAAGTGATGGTTATGAGCTATTGCCAGGTAAGAGGCCTATTTAAATTTTAAATGTAATACAGAGACTTTCATCTCTGCTCTTGTGTAATTTCTATCCTGCTGTTTGCAAACACACAACTGGTGTGTTTGCAAATAAAGCCTGATTAGCTTCTTTGTGTGTGTTTAGTTACACTCTAAGAAAAATATCTGTAAATTAGCAGCTTTCCGTGTTCTGTGATTCATGTTTTTTACCTTGATCTTTCTTCCAACAACTTTTAACCTTGAAAAGTTTGAAAAAGTGACTTTTATTAACATTATTAATAGTTTAAAGTGATATATTGTCTGGGTTGGTGTTGTATATTACGATACAAAAACCTTGTAATAAACTGCCATTACATTTTCTGTCACTTTACAGACCTATTTCTCTATATATATTACTTCTTATACATTATATTATTTCAAATAACTAAAATGTCAATAAAAGTCACTTTGTTAAACTGTAGAGTTGAATTTTCAACATCAAAAGTCGACAGAGCAGAGATCAAGGTCACATAATGCAATTCATTCACACACATACACTACGGACAATTTAGCTTACCCAATCCACCTATAGTGCATGTCTTTGGACTTGTGGGGGAAACCGGAGCACCCGGAGGAAAATCACGCGAACACAGGGAGAACATGCAAATTCCACACAGAAATGCCAACTGACCCAGCCGAGGATTGAACCAGCGACCTTCATGCTGTAAGGCGACAGCGCTACCCACTGCGCCACCACTCTGCCCATAGTGCAATTCACAACTGTATATAAACGTAAAACACTTCACAGGAATCACAAAATACGGACAATTTTAATTAACAGATATTTTTTACAGTGTAGGATTGAAGTTAACTCCAACAGGATATTTAGAAACCCACCCTGAATCATTGTTATTTTAAAGGTGCTGTATGTAAGTTTTTGACTCTTCTAAAGCATAAAAATACCATAATATGTTTGCAGATATTTAAGAAACATGAACATTCTAGTTTATCTGAAAAACAATGCTGAAGTCAGATATTCTGCTTTGAAAATGTCCGTTACGTGCCGGAACGGGTGTCTTTGTTTTGGTTCTTTTAACCCACCCACTGCCACTTTAGCCAATTATATTTCAGCACCCCAAGTTGCCTTGATGGAAAACCGCGCATTTCATTCATTCATTCAGAAAGACACTCAAAGCATGTGACCGAAGTGCAACCTCCGGTGGACAGTAGCAGACTCCGAAATGAGACGCCGATTCAGAGTTCCACATGAGTTTATTAATTAGCAAATAATATAAATATTACAAACGTAAACATTAGGTGAGCAGGTTGCAGTGTAATCCTGTGTCCTAACAACACGCTATGTGACGAGATTTGCAGTGATAAGCAATTGGGCTGTTTGCACCAGGCGAAACACGACAGATATTTAAATACAGCCATTCAGAAGCACAGAATATGCACTCATGAAATGGTAAGGTTTATAATCTAATTAATACATATTAAAACTATTAAACCTCTTTAACATTATTAAATGTAGATGCTTAATCACTGATATTTGTTTCAAACTGTTTATTTTATTTTCAAGATCTGAGGTGAACTATCTGCTGCTGCTTTCAGTAGTATGGCAATAAATGTCATGTAAAATGGCATTCAAACTCACATTCTTAGCATTTAACTCTGAATAAAGCACATGAGGTGTACCTGAGGTGTTCATTGTCATCAAGTTTTCTGTTGTTCAGCTGCAATAAATAAAAACCGTTTCTGAAATATAAATTCCAGGCACTGGTTAGAACAAAAACTCATTTTAATATGAAAATATTCCTTCTATCGTGTGCTGTTGCTATTAGTTAGAACACGATTTAAATCAGCCTCAAATCAGTGTTTAGGCTCGATAGTCAGGCACTCCTGTTGGTCCTCAATCTGGCAACCTGTGCTTGCGTGTGTTTTGATCCTGGAATGCAATACCTACTTCAACCACTGGGTGTCAAACTTACATACTGCACCTTTAATATATTTCAAATTTGCTAATGTAATTCTAGTACTAGTTAACCACCCACAACACAGTAGCAATTTCTCTGTTGTATAATGATGTTCTCTAACAAAGTAAAGTTTCAAACGCAGCTTTATTAGAGAATGGTCAGGCAGGCAAGGGTTAAACAGGAGCAAACAGTCATACAAAGATAATCCAAAAGAGTAATCCACATGCAGGTAATGGGTCGGGGCAGGCAGAGAACAATCATACATGAGAGAACAGTCCAGGTATCAAATCACTGATAAGGTCAAAACAATGAAATGCTCAGAATTGCATACAACAGTAAAACAAGACTTCGCAATTAGATTAGTGACTGGAGGGTTATATAGTGTGTGAAATACGTCCTGATGATTTTCAGCTGTATGTGTGCATGCACTGCAAACAATGCTTTACTTACTTAGATTTTTTTGTCTTGTTTCTAGTCCAAATATCAAAAAATTTGTAAATCAAGAAGCATTTTCTAGACGAGCAAAAAAAATTTAAGTGAGTTTTTCATTAAAACAAGCTAAACAATCTGCCTATGTGGTAAGTAAAATAATCTTGTTTTTCATTTTGACATAAAATTATTTTACTTACACCATTGGCGTTTTCACATGTTAATCTGGCCTACTACATGCTTAAATGTTAATTGATAATTCTCTGACTGTTTATAGAGTTATTGTATGGTATTTAATATTTAATAACCTTAGGTGATGTATATTTTAATAACACATGAATGCATAATAATGTACTAAATGTGTAGTTTACAAGTCATAATCTTTTTATGAAATGGAGTTAATATGTAGTAAGTAGTGCATACACACTGAAATTGGATTTACTACATTTTTTTAAGGTAAGTGGTTGCAACCAATTTATATGTGCTGATTTTAAACAAACAAATTAAGTTGAACATTAACAAATTGAATTTATTTAAATTCAGCCCATATAAATTGTCTGCAACCACTTACCTTAATTTTTTTAAAATTCCAATCAATAATTTTTTCAGTGCAGAGATAAAGTTTTAAATGTAGCTTTATTAAACAAGGGATGGTCATATAAGCAAGTGCAAACAGAAGTAAACAGTAAAAAACTGACGAGATCTCGCAGGTATGACGAGATTTCGCAAGATTAAATTGCAACGAGATTTCTCGTCGAGGTGAAAAGTTGTCTCATGAGTTGTGATGTTATGATGGAGCGTGAGGGTGAATTTAGCACTGAAGATTGGAGGCCGCGTCCAACAGAGGGTACAACTGCAGCCACACACGTTAACCATGCTTCATATCCATGTGATGGAATAACTCTTCTGATATGCTTAAAGTCATAATCGTCGTAAACATTAATGGAATTAAGACATGGACTATTCCTATTTCAGTCGCATTATTGAAGTGCAGAGTAAAGACAGTAATCAAACTATTACCGTCGTGTAGGTCTTTTAGCCGCATTTTGCGACAAGATAAGACATACACACACGGCTGTTTGACACTATTCTCAGCACCTACCGAGTTAGTAAAAGACCACAGACACATCTCTAAGCGTGCGCTCACACACACACACACACACACACACACAGTGAACTTCTGGAGACTCAAGACACACACCTTCATCATCACTGAACACACGTTTATGCTGTCGGCGTGCGGTATCAAATTACGTTAAAACAACTCTCTCCTATCAGTCCTTACTTCATATTTGCATCCAGTAGCTCAGAGTTTGTGACGGTGGCATCAATGAAATCTTGCTGAATGAAAGTAAAACAACTAAAAAATGAAATATCACTAGCGATCCAGTCTGCGCAGATTGCTGGTATATACACTGATCGCTAACGGACTACATATCCGCCATTTCATGGACTACAAGATCCAGTCATGCACCACACACACTCGCAGCAGTTCCTAATCCTGACTGATTGTATACACACAGCCTGAGGATTGTCAAGGACTGGTTACATAAACTATTTAAGCAGCACAGACATACACACTGTTGCTGAGTCTTGTTGAACTGTTAGTGAACATTACGATGCGTTTTCCTTCCCGTGTTTTTGACCCTCGCTTTGTTTGTTTTACCCTGTCTGCTGCCTGCCTTTTTGACCATCTGCCTGTTTATCGACCACGACTCTGGATTGCCCGTATACATCTGTTTGGTCCTGTGTTGACAATTGCTTGCCTGACCATCTCTGTTTAATAAACCTGCGTTTGAATCCGCACTCCGTATTCAGCGTCCGTTCACGTTACAACAGGGGAGAAGCCAGTCAGTAGAGTTTATAGCTAAATATTTAGCAGTGTTTGTATGTCCTTTACTGCATGGAATTCATTAAAATAGAAATAAAATAAAATAGAAATAAAATACCATTCATTACATTTTTGTTTTTAAAAAGCACCTAAATTGTTTTCCAGTTTGTGTTTTTTTTTCCAGTTAAATAAAAATCTATTTTCCATTTATATATTAGCAAATATTTAGCAAATATTTAAAATTATATATAAAAAGACAATTTTCCATTCGTGGGCGGCGCGGTGGCGCAGTGGGTAGAGCTGTCGCCTTTACATTCACAGAGGCTATTAGCAAAATATTTTGCAGTGTTTGTATGTCCATTACTGTATAGAATTCATTAAAATAGAAGTTAAATAACATTCATTACAAGTTGATTTTAAAAAAGCACCTAAATAGTTTTGTAATTTGTGATTTTTTTATTTTTATTTATTTATTTATTTATTTTTTCAGTTGAATAAAAATATTTTCCATTTATATATTTCATCATTGAAGATTTCTTAAAAATAGTGTAAAAATCTCGTCTCGTTCTTGTGAACCCAATCTCGTGTCTCGTCTTGTGGAGTAAGCGTCTCGTCACACCCCTGGTAAACAGTAACAACAGGGATAAACCAAAGGGTAATCCAATAGAGCAGGCAGAGGTCAGGGCAGGCAGCAAACAAACAATAAACCAGTTCAAAATCAAAACAGAAACCGGGAACAAGAATAGGAAACCACTTAGTAATGCACACTATACAGTTATACAAGACTTATATATTGCTTATATATTGTGTGTAATCAGTGTAAATGATCTGCAGCTGTGTGTGTGTAAATAAAGTTCATGAGGGTCAGGTGTGAGGTGCTGAAGATTATGGGTCATGTAGTCCGGTTCAGTGGCAGATGTGATGTGTAAAGTGTCCTTTAGTGTGTCTTGTGGGCACTCAACTTGAAATTAAATGTATTTATTTGACAGGGACATGCACAACAGTACATTGACCTTAAAAAGGAAATATGTTTTGTTCCAGGCTTTAGCAAAAACTGTTATTTTCCACCTGCAGTTCCTGGACAGGTAGATCTTAAAACACTCAAAAAAACAACAACAAAAAAAAAAATATTACAACTTAAAATATGCAGTGTCACTCACACAAATTACACACAAAAACTTGATGACTGTGACATAATAAGTAATACAATTCAGTTTTATTTTTTAACTAATATTAACATAATAAGGGCGGCACGGTGGCACAGTGGGTAGAGCTGTCGCCTCATAGCAAGAAGGTTGCTGGTTCGAGCCTCGGCTGGGTAAGTTGGCATTTCTGTGTGGAGTTTGCATGTTCTCCCCGTGTTCGTGTGGGTTTCCTCCGGGTGCTCCTGTTTCACCCACAAGTAGGTGAATTGGGTAAGCTAAAATTGTCCGTAGTGTATGAGTGTGAATGGGAGTGTGTGGGTGTTTCCCGGTGATGGGTTGCAGCTGAAAAGGCATCCGCTGTGTAAAACAGAAGCTGGATAAGTTGGCGGTTCATTCCGCTGTGGCGAACCCAAATTAATAAAGGGACTAAGCCAAAAAGAAAATGAATGAATTAATTAACATAATAACTGTAATAAATATCTTTTTCTCACTGTTGCTTTTAATACATTAACTAATGTTTACTAATAAGACTTTACTGTAAAGTGCATATACAAAAAAAGAAATACATCAAGTATTTTTTTATTATACCTGTTAAAGTAGTTTTTTTTCAGCTTAGGTCAATATCGAGATAATACCCTATGCCGTAATAAAAGCTTCAGCAATTAATCACAACAAGAAAATGTGATGCCGGCATAAGATTGGAACACTCTAGAAATACTCAACACCCTAGCAACTGCACAACAACATTCTAGAAAAGACTCACAACACTCTAGTAACTGCATAGCAACATGCAGGCGACAGTGGAGGAACGCTCACATTTAGAAAACTGACAATCAAGTCAGTTCCAGATGAACTGAAAATGAATTGAAGTACACCAAAAAATGCAAACTTGTGACTTCAACTGTGCAGTAAAAAGGAGATTATTTCAGACAGAAGGAACTTGTTTGTTTTAGGAGAGCGGAGTTGGGAAACTTCTGCTTGCAGCTTTCACTGTCCTCTCATGACTCTCTTCTGTTTGAGTTTCTTCTCTTTCATGTGATCACCAGAGTATTCAGAGACCTCTCATTTGGTGTTTCTCTAGTTATTTGAAGCTCCCATTTCCATATTTCACAGGGAATTGAAATTCCCTTTTTGTTTTATCCATTATTAAACTTTATAAGTGTCGGCAGAGTCCTAACAGGTGAAGTGTGTCATTTCTATGCCGTTGGAGTGCCACCAAACAGAAATATTCAGCAGCATAATGTGCATACTGAAGAGCATTCAATAGTACTTTTCAAGCATAGCCAGTTTTTCAAGCAGGTTGTGCTACTGTACCTCAACCAAGCCAAATTCACACCATTTGTTGAGCCAAAAAGTACTGTAACGTGTTTATAAAGTTGCAAAATGTTTACACACCAGTAGTGCTGAATAGGAACTGTTTTTAGGAAAAAAAATTTACTTCACTACTATACTTGCAGTCATTGTTAAGTGTCTATATTTTACTACACTCTTAAAAATTGTCCAAATATGAACAAATCCAACTGTACTGTAACATGTTTAACAACCCAAAAGTACTGTAACATGTTTATGAAGTGTAAAAATGTTTAAACACCAGTAGTGCTGGATAGGAACTGTTTTTAGGAAGTCTTTTTTTTTACTTCACTACTATACTTGCAGTCATTGTTAAGTGTCTATATTTTACTACGCCCTAAAACTTTTTTCCAAATATAGACAAACCCAACTGCTGGTTTAAAAAGTGTCATTTAAATTGAATTGAAAAACTTGCCCAATATTGAGTTTGTCCATATTTGATATTATATTGTATTTTCATGCACACTCAAAATGAACAAAACCAGCAGCCACTAGGTTTTAATCATTAAAATTAAATGAATTAAAAAGTTTTTTTTATTATTATTATTAAATGTATATGATCGATTTAAATCCAATGTTTGGGTTTGTCCATACACTGTAAAAAATACTTTGGTTTCACACAATTCGATTAAGTTAACTTAATTAAGTTTTTACAAATTTAAGTGGATTGAACATAAAACAATTAAGTTGTCCCAAAAAAATCTTAAGAATTGTGTTGTTTCAGATCATTTTAAATAAGCAGTTTGAACAAGCAGCAGAAGTAATTTTTTGTGTGTTTTATCCAATTTGGATTGAAATGGCACAGAATTGTATTCATTTATTCATTCATTTTCTTTTCGGCTTAGTCCCTTTATTAATCTGGGGTCGCCACAGCGGAATGAACCGCCTACTTATCCAGCATATGCTTTACGCAGCGGATGTCCTTCCAGCTGCAACCCATCACTGGGAAACACCCATACACTCTCATTCACACACACACACTAAGAACAATTTAGCTTACCCAATTCACTTATAGCGCATGTCTTTGGACTTGTGGGGGAAACCGGAGCACCCGTAGGAAACCCACGCTAACACGGGGGGAACATCCACACAGAAATACCAACTGACCCAGCTGAGGCTCGAACCAGCGACCTTCTTGCTGTGAGGCGACAGTGCTAGCCACTGTCTCTACTACATCATCTACTACAGTGGTTCCCAAAAGTGGGGGGTCGGGACCCCCTGGGGGGGTCACGGGACAATGTGAGGGGTCGCTTGGTGATTTCCAGAAATCAAATCAATTAGATTAAACTATTAGAATTACCATATTTTATCCATAACCTACAGAAGATAAGAATAGTATTTACTAGTTACATTAAAAAAACAAAAACATGCAAATAAGAAGATATTAGCCTTTTGATTTTTTTTTTTCTTTGGATTGCGACCCCTGGGGTGTTACGTTATATAAATAATATAAATTGTAATATTTAATATTAATAGAGTCAGCTGCAGCAGATTGATTTTACGGCACCATGGTAAACTTTGACACCTTTACAACACTCACGTACATAAAAAATAAATAATTAAACCAAGAATAGACTTGTGCCATAAACATTGTGCCCACCAGTCTCGTTAGATGAGATTAATATTAAATTAAACAAATTAATAAAAAATGCTGACAGGAAAAAAAACATGATTGTTAGACTGCTGCATGTTTTTGTGTTGTCAATGTGCTTGTGTTTATATAGACTTATTGGTGTGTGTGCAACATTTGTATGTTTATAACCACCTCCGAGGATAGTGGGGGTCGCGAGTCACTGGAATTGTTATTTTGGGGGTCGTGGGCTCAAAAGTTTGGGAACCCCTGATCTACTACACTGTTTACATGTTTCCTATCCATAACCCTCGTTAACTACTCACTGATTAAAATGATCCACGCAGACCGAATCTACATTTAACGACTCATTCATTCAAATGATCTGCTTAGAGGGAAATTAATCTTTTCAAAGTTCACAAAGACCGAACAAATCCAAAATGCAAATTACAGGCATTTCCATCAAGTTGTTAGAGTGGCCGACTATAGTATTGGTAACCTAGCAACCAACAGTAAACAATGCATGCTCAATGGAGTCACGTGGTTTTAATGTTCACTACTGCTGCATCGCAATTCACCTACATATACTACGTGCTAAATGTATGTAATGTTTTATGAAGAAATATACTTTTGTATGTGTAACAGAAGAGTATGCACGCTTTGGCATGTACCACTTCCTCATTAATAGATTGTTAATGTTGCTTGGTTACATGCTCTCACTCATCTTGTCACATCATCTACATTTCTTTCATATGAACTTTCCTACCATATTGAAGTAGCAGCAGCAGGTTAACCTGCCATTCATGGGTCTTTTACACAGAGAAATCACCTCAGGTATAATTAATTATACATTCAGAAGTTAATTGCCAAACACATCTTTATAAAATTTCTTCTTGCAAATCAAATATAACAGAGAAAATGTGAAATTGTGTATTCCAGAAGGTAAGATGTTAATTAAGAATAAGAATCAATCATTCAAACATTAGTCATTCTCGCGTATCCACCATGTTTGTAGTTTAACCCTTTTTTTATCCATGTTCATAGTTCTAATCAAATGCAACGTCTATCGTGCAATGTATTATGGGCAATATTAGAGATTAAAGTAAGCACAGGAAATTCTAAAATGTAGATTCTCTAGATAACTTTTGAATACTCATTTCAACATTCTATGATTTGGGACACACTAATTATAATGATATTTTCAGTTACTATTTAGGACAGATCGTATACTAATTGGGACACAGCATACATCAAAGTTTAATCAGCAAATTAGTTTTCATGTCCCATTATTCACATTAACCCCTTTTTTTGGACAAGTTAATTTTTTTTTTGCGAATTAAGTGTTTCCATTGTGCGATACTTCAAAATACACATTAACAGGGTAATGGAAACCCAGCTATTAATTCAAATGATATGCTCAGAGAGAATCTACAGTTAAATGTTCATTTAAATGATCAGCTACACTGTAAAAAATTCCTGGTCGCCTTACATTTTTAAGCTGTATCAAATTAACCTTATGAGTCATTGAACTTCAGTTATATTAAACTGACTTAAAACGATGAGATTTTCTGCATGCTTATAACAACTGTTATTAAGTGTCTTTCACTCAGTGTTGACATTTTAAATGCAAAGATGACATTTGTTATGACAACTTGACACAAACAAATACATCAAAAACAAAAACATTTTTGTCTTTGTCATGACAACTTGACTTTACCAAGACAACAAAACTTGTCATAAATCTGCCATAAACATGTTTGTCATGAAGCCATTATATATAATATATGTCATATATATGTCCTGAATTTTATAACAGCATCATTAATCATTTTTTTTACCTCAGCTACAAGGTCTTATGAACAAGCACTTCAAGTAAAGTGATACCCTCAAACCAGGCTCATTCTGAAAACGTACCCCTATATACATTTCTGGAGAGCGGCAAATACGTCCAAGGAGGTACGTTTTTTTGCAGTTTTTGTTTTCGCGAATCCACCAGAGGCCACTGTGTATGCCTTTTGAGATCTCAAATTTCTCTCGCGAGTGCAATTTGTGCCTGCTGTTCTCGCGTAAATTCACCAGAGGCCGCTGCTGGCAGACTGCCTCACTGACTGACTGACCGACTGACCAATTGACTGACCTGCCCACTGCCTTCCCTAAACCCAACCGACAAGCAATCCAGAATAAGAAAAGCCCTCGCCTGATTTTTACAACATTTTCAGATTTTACCACATTCTCACCCTGTTATATACTTGTTTATTACATTTTTTGGCTTCTGTTTTTGTTTTACCCGCTTTCTGGAACCGTTCTTCACCAGACTCGAACCCCATCACCGTATTTGACGTACATGGCGAGCTACTGGGCAAACTGGTAACAGTGGGAAAGCCGTCCACACGGAGGTAAGCGGTCAGCTGGTAAGCGCGAAAAGGAACAGCATCATACTGCCCCGTAGCGTTTGTTTTAAAGACGAAGTGCAGCCATACATACTTTTGGCTTCATAATTTGCGATCTCCAGAAATGTATATAGGGCTACGTTTTCAGAATGAGCCTATGTTGGATACCCTAAAGATTCACTGATTTTGATTCAGTCAGAGTGAGTCTCCAGTCAATGATTCAGTCATATTTTGAGTATATTATCCAAAGTAAAAGCATTCAATATTACAATTTTATAAAATCATCATTTCTAAACAAATCTTTGTGTCTTTTTTTCCTCAGGGGAGTTGAGGTCCATGAATAGAGATTCACAGGTAAATAATCTCTTTGGTAATAAGATACCTACAGTTCTTTTAGCTCCCCAGTTTGATTTTTCATAGATATCAAATGAAAAGTACATAATAATCTCATATGGCTCACTTACAATTGAAGTCAAAATTATTAGCACTCCTGTGTATTTTTTTTTTTCTTTTTCAAATATTTCCCAAATGATGTTTAACAGAGCAAGGAATTTTTCACAGTATTTCCTATAATATTTTTTCTTCTGGAGAAAGTCTTATTTGTTTTATTTTGACTAGAATAAAAGCAGTTTTTAATTTTTTAAAAACATTTTAAGGTCAACATTATTAGCCCCCTTAAGCAATATATATATATATTTTTGATTGTCTATAGAACAAACCACTGTTATAAAATGACTTGCCTAATTACCCTAACTTGCCAAGTTAACCTAGCTAAGCCTTTAAATTACACTTTAAGCTGAATACTTGTATCTTTAAAAATATCTTAGTAAAATATTATGTACTGTCATCAGGGCAAAGATAAAAGAAATCAGTTATTAGAAATTAGTTATTAAAACTATTAAAAAATGTGTTGAAAAATCTTCTTTCTGTTAAACAGAAATTGGGGGAAAAATCTACAGGGGGCTAACAATTCTGACCTTAACTGTATATGCAGTTATTGGCCTGTAAGTCCTGTCTGCACGCTTGTAGATGTGTCAAATTACTCTCTTGTTTTTGTTTCACGGCAAAATTCACATTCAGCCTCTTCCTGTGATCTAAGGCTTCAAGCTGAGATCACACTCACAAGTTAACAAGCCTTAACACACACTTACAGGCATTTCGTTTAGTAAAAATATCCTGACAGATTGAATATGATGCTAATGTGTATTTGACTGATGATCGCAGTCTTTTTAACCCTGATAATCACCGATTAAGATCTGCAAAGAATATCATTAAATGTAATTAAATGAAATTTGTTTTTCCTCAGCCGCACAGCCCTCTTTCACGAAGCCCAAGTGCAAGTAAGTGCGCTGTTGCGTGTTTTATTTACTCTACAAGCTGGTCTGAAATGGAAAATATTGTGTGTGCAACATTTTTTCTGCTCGAATTCACTCGTTAATTATCAGTACTGTTTATTATTTCTCAGCTTAAATCAGTTCAAATGATTTATTATTCACACAAAAAATATGAATAAATGTTGAAATAAAAAAAGAGATGATTTTAATCCTATTTTTCTTTTATTATGATACATTTGTTAACTGATTATTAACTGAGTGTTTTCTTAATAGAGTAATTGTACATTTAAAATGTATTTGTCACATTTGGTTCTTTTTTTAATGAGCTATTAAATCCAGAGGCTTATTATGATAACATTTAAAAAAATTATTTAGAATAATAATGCATGCATATGTTTAAGTCTCTTCATTTACAAGTAATTTTAAGTAAGAATATAATACTGTAACATATACTAAGTACTCAGTTATTATTCTTTCATTTTCCTTCGGCTTAGTCCCTTTATTAATCTGGGGTCGCCACAACAGAATGAACCGCCAACTTATCCAGCATATGTTTTAGACAGCGGATGCCCTTCCAGCTGCAACCCAGTACTGGGAAATATCCATACACACTCATTCACACACACATACATTACGGCCAATTTAGCTTACCCAATTCACCTATAGCGCATGTCTTTGGACTGTGGGGGAAACCGGAGCACCCGGAGGAAACACGGGGAGAACATGCAAACTCTACACAGAAACGCCAACTGACCCAGCCGGGACTCGAACCAGTGACCTTCTTGCTGTGAGGTGACAGTGCTAACCACTGAGCCACCGTGTCGCAACTCAGCTATTAATAATATTTAATTTGTTAATACTTTTGTATTTTTTAACTATCAAAGCTGTATTTTAAATTTGGCATGCCATAAAATTTAAAAGCATGACAAGTTGCAATTAACATAAAGTCTAACCCACAGTTATATACTTTTAAAAATGTATTTGTCACATTTTTAAGAGCTATTAAAGCCAGAGGCATATTATGACAACATTTTTACGAATATGTAGAATAATAAATGCATGCATACATATAAATATTTAAATTTACAAGTAGTGTTTTTAATTTGAATTCTCATTTTGTATAATAATCCTAAATTATAAATACATATTATATATACATACTAAAATCATATAAACATATATAAATATAAAATTGGCACTGGTAGGAGGCGTGAGTTGGCACGAGGCCGCAGACCGAGTGCCTTATACACGATATACAGCCATATCGCACTGCTACGAGTGTGATTTTGCTTTTATACAACAGTTCGACGGCATAATCGTGTATATAAAAAAGAAAATCAAACACGAAGAGTCTAAAAACCCTTTTGTAAGAGGAAATACTTTCTTCCACCATTCCTTCACATCTGCAGCTGACGTCAGAACAGCAGAAACCGTTGATACTTCACCAACGTCACTTTAGAGCTAGTATTTGAATGATTCTCTAGCGTAAGTGTCTAAAGTGATGACAAAACAGGTGATTTTGCTCACATTTTAAGATTATAAGGCTGAACTGCATGAAATGCCATCAGTCTACAGAGATATCTCCCAGTATTTCTCTGTTGCAATCGGGAAATCACAATAATTAACTCCGAAAAAGCCAAAGCAGCACAATGACTACCAGATTGCTGTTGTGTCTTCGATAAGAAAAAAAACTAAACACATGCGGGCATTTCTTCTTTCTTTCTGTTTACTGAACTAGTCTGCAGTAATGAAAACAGGAGACTCATTAGAAACAAATAGATGGCCAACCAAAAAGTAACTCAGGGTTATACAAAGAGTGGCCAACACAAAAGACATACATTCCTGATATGTGAGTCCCCTCTCACACTCAATACACTACAATTATATGGTATAAATACAGCACTACAACATACAAAAGAGAGAGATCGACTTAGAATGTCACTTACCAGTTTAATAATGATTTGATCAGCTGTAGTTAGAAATTACGAGTTTTTCTCCTTTAAGGGTTTATTATGCGGTATCAGGCGCCATCTTGTGGATGGACTACGTCTTTGCTCTGCTCAAAGACAGGCTAATGGCCACCAATCTGAAATTATAAAAATTAAAAATAGGCACTGTCCTTATAAATAAACTGCATAGTTGCAATCTAAACAACTACATTCTCGCCTATAAAAGCCTCAAAAGTACGTTATGTTGCCCAACAGCAGCAATATTTGTCAAACTGTAGTGAGTTTATTGATCTGCTGTCACTCTATGTGGGTGGAGTAATACAGAAGCTATCAGCCAATCAGATTCGAGAACCAGACAGAACTGTTGTGTATATATATATATATATATATATATATATATATATATATATGTATAAATAATTGTAGTAATATAGTAATAAGTTATTATTAATAATAATATATTGTACAATTAACATAAATTCTGACTGACAGTTACTCACTTTTTTAAAAATCCATCATACAAAAATCAGAGTTAATATAAATCTCACCTGACTGAGATTGAGCAAATCCTCCCCATAGCTATATGCTAATTTTACTCTTCAGCGTTAATGCTTGATGTTTGATGTTTTCTTTTAAAACGCAATGTCATTATGTTACATGCCAACTCACTCACTTATGAATGCATTCAAATACAGACCACCAAGACCAGTCGGTCACCATTGTGTTTTTAGTAATGTAGAAGCATTTTGTTTTCCCCGAAGGCTCTTTATCAACCAAATAGGTGTGAAAAGCTATCTAGCAGTAAACAGGAAGAAGTGTCAGATCGGTGTTGCTTTCAGTCTCATGCAGTGAGTTTGGTTGATTAAGTTGTTAAACACCGTTAAATATATATGTATATTTTTGTCCTCAGCTGAAAGCCAATCGTCTACAGATGATGATTATGAATACGTGTCTAGTGTTGTTAAGGACACCAGCAGCCCATTTGCCCCGGGCAGCCTGGGTGAGTAATGCCGTATGCACACTAAATCTCAACTCTGTACACAACAAGGAGACTGCTCAGACAAATATTTACTCTCAGATTGGTTTTTGATGAGTCTTTGGGCAAATCGGAGCTCTTTTAAATGCTCTAGTTGCTGAACAGCTGCCCAAATCAGTCGTTTTCGTAAGCTTGTAAGTTGCAAACATGCCAGTTAGTAAATAAAAATAAATTAATTTCTGCCTCACAAGAAGTCAACTGATAGATTGTTGGCAGAATAGAGGTTTCTAGACCACACACACACAAGAGACACACAAAGTGTGGTTTGTAGTCCTCCATGTAGAAGTAACAACATAGGCTCATTCTGAAAACGTAGTCCTATATACATTTATGGAGATCGCGAATTATGTAGCCAGAAGTACGCATTATGATGCCGACTCATCTCTCATAATTTTTCCTCTTTGTTTGCCCTGTGCTTCAGGTTTCAACAGTCGAATAAAGAAACCCAAAGGCCCGCGAGATCCACCAGCCGAATGGAGTCGTGCGGAAAGATGAAACCGCAAAAGGTTTTAGGTTTTATGAAAAATTAACCAGAGCTATAGAGCTATATAGACACATAGCTATTTTTTTCTCTGGGTAATAGAGCAGTTATTTATTTCCTTCAGAGGTTGCACTGTTGATCGTGTTTGTATTATTGCGACACTTCAGCCAATTGAAAATGTACTCAAGTTGTTCTTAATCTGTGTGTTTGTTTCTTGTAAAAGAAGATATTTTGATGAATGTTGGCAAGTAGACAGTTAATAATAGCCGTTGACTTCCATAGTAGGAAAAAACACTATGGTTGTCAATGGGTAGATAAAATATTTGGTTACAACATTCTTCAAAATATTTCTTTTACTTTCAGTGAAAAAAACTCAGATTTGGAACAACTTAAATGTGAGTAAATGGAGAGCATTTTGGGGTAAACTGTCCCTATAATTGTGCACCAGTTTATGATTGTAAACTTTGTTTTACTCTTTTTGTGTGGAAAATGTGAATTGCATTTTTTTTTGTCTGTAAGAAAGCGTGTGTAATTTAAACAGGCCCTTTAATTATATTGTTTTTTTGTTATTCTTAATAGTTTTCATTCATTTTCAACCATCTTTATGGCCCAAAATGATAATGATGATAATAATAATATAATAATTCATTCATTTTCTTTTCGGCTTAGTCCTTTTATTAATCTGGGGTCGCCACAGCGGAATGAACCCTTCCAGCTACAACCCAGTACTGGGAAACATCCATACACACTCATTCACATACACTATGGCCAATTTAATTTATTCAATTCACCTATAGTGCATGTCTTTGGACTGTGGGGGAAACCGGAGCACCCAGAGGAAACCTACGCCAACACGGGGAGAACATGCAAACTCCACACAAAAATGCCAACTGACCCAGCCTGGACTCGAACCAGTGACCACCTTGTCGCCCTATATAATAATAATAATAATTATTATTATTATTATTATCAGTAGTGTGTGTGTGTGTGTATGTATATATTTTTTATTATTTTGAATATTGTTTACATGTAAATGTGGGTGGTAATCTATTATAATATATTCATCTGACATCATGAAATTACCAAATTATGCTGTTTGTATTCAGTATATTTCTTTTTGGAATTTTTAGCATGATTTATGTTACATTAAATATTTTCACTTCAAAACAACATGGTATTTCTCGTGGGTGTCAGCATATTTGTGATTTGCTGTGTTTGTCAGCAGAGGGCGGTGTTGAGGTGTATTTTCTCTTCAGCGCTCTCTCCAAAAACAGATCACCCAGGTCATAAATAAGAAATGAATTTACAGAAAACATAACCTGTGCACAGTCACTGGTGCCACATCTCATCTGTGCATTTGCCCTTTTGATATTTACCCATTTCATTGCATGCCGTTTAGTGTACACATTTCAGTTTTAAATCCACCGTGGACTCTCCTGCCAATCTTAGCGCTTCTAAAATCATAAAACCTGTTCCCTAAACTCTAGTGCGATTTTTATTTCCGTCCCGAAAATCAATGCAATCCTAAGTTGTGCTTAAAGCGGAGAGCGCGTTTTCCCAGATGCTCGGCCGGTTGGCTGCGTTCCTGGATGTGTGTTTTTGATGATGAATCATTCTTGCAGTATATGGTCAGAGCAATATCATGCAGAAATGCTGGAGATGCTCTTTAAACTGCATCAAACATGCATGGCCTGGTTAAGAATGAATGTTTTAATTTTGCCGCAATCTTATGACTGTAATGTCTGATGATGCTTTTAAAACGGATAGATCTGGTCATTGATGCCGACAGCATAAATATAGCATAACATATATGATGAAAGTTAAATTTGTATGGAATTTTTATAGGTATGATTGGTAGTATGGAAAAAAATAATAATAACAAAAAAAAAATATATATATATATATATATATAAATATATATATAAATATAAAATATAAATAAAAAAAAATATATAAAAATCTGCAGTTGCTGCAGATTTTTCGGCTGCACATCCATGATGAGAATCTCCCGTTCCACCACATCCCAAAGGTGCTCTATTGGATTGAGATCTGGTGACTGTGGAGGCCATTTGAGTACAGTGAACTCATTGTCATGTTCAAGAAACCAGTCTGAGATGATTCGCGCTTTATGACATGGCGCGTTATCCTGCTGGAAGTAGCCATCAGAAGATGGGTACATTCTGGTCATAAAGGGATGGACATGGTCAGCAACAATACTCAGGTAGGCTGTGGTGTGGACACGATGCTCAATTGGTACTAATGGGCCCAAAGTGTGCCAAGAAATTATCCCCCTGGCATCAACAAGACATTTGCGCCCACAGAACTGCCGCTCATTGGATATTTTATCTTTTTCGGATCATTCTCTGTAAACCCTAGAGATGGTTGTGTGTGAAAATCCCAGTAGATCAGCAGTTTCTGAAATACTCAGACCAGCCCGTCTGGCAACCATGCCACGTTCAAAGTCAATTAAATCACCTGTGTTCCTCATTCTGATGCTCGGGTTTGAACTGCAGCAGATCATCTTGACCATGTCTACATGCCTAAATGCATTGAGTTGCTGCCATGTGATTGGCTGATTAGAAATTAGTGTTAACGAGCAATTGGACAGGTGTACCTAATAAAGTGGCCGGTGAGTGTGTGTGTATGTATATATATATATATATATATATATATATATATATATATATATATATTAAACAACAGTAATAAATTGAAGCATGAAAAGGAAAAAAGGCAAACATTTTTGAAGGTGTTATTTGTCATGTTATTTGTCAGGTGTTATTAATGATAATAATAATAATCAATATATTTTTTAGAACTCCTTATAAGTTGTTAATTGTAAAAGATATTCATGACAAAACATTTCATTCATAAATAAAACTGAAAATAATTTCCCCATATACACTGCTAAATGCATGCTTGAATAAGGAACTGGCATATTTTTTTCTTTATACTCGTGTATTTTTTTCCACTGTAATTAATTTGTATTAAAGTGTTACATTAGTGTGTACTACAGCTTAATACAGCTGTGATCACTGCTGTGATTGTACGAGCTGTCCAAAACACAAGCAACATGATGGTTCTATCAAACGTCCCGGTAGATGTGCCTTTCGCCTGAGGGAGTTTCTCTCTGAAGGTCTTGCAGTCAATAGAGACTCCATTTTTAGTCATGCAGTGAATATTTTGACTCCAACCCTGTTCCAACTCTCTGTGTGTGTGTGTGTGTGTGTGTGTGTGTGTGTGTGTGTGTG
>CAIGQV010017835.1:24664268-24682771 GCA_903798115.1 Danio jaintianensis
AAACATCCATACACACTCATTCACACACATACACTACGGCCAATTTAGTTTATTCAATTCACCTATAATGCATGTCTTTGGACTGTGGGGGAAACCGGAGCACCCGGAGGAAACCCACGCGAAATGGGGAGAACATGCAAACTCCACACAGAAATGCCAACTGACCCAGTCGAGACTCGAACCAGTGACCTTCTTGCTGTGAGGCGAACGTGCTACCCACTGCGCCACCGTGCAGCCAATGTTATATTATTTAAAATATTATAGAAAATACTGTGAAAGTGTCCTTACTGGGGCAGCACGGTGGCGCAGTTGGTAGCACAAGCGCCTCACAGCAAGAAGGTCGCTGGTTCAAGCCCCGGCTGGGTCAGTTGGCATTTCTGTGTGGAGTTTGCATGTTCTCCCCGTGTTCGCGCGGGTTTCCTCCGGGTGCTCTGATTTCCCCCACAAGTCCAAAAACATATGGTATAGGTGAATTGGGTAAGCTAAATTGTCCGTAGTGTATGTGTGTGAATGGGTGTGTATGGATGTTTCCCAGTGATGGGTTGCAGCTGGAAGGGTATCCGCTGCGTAAAACATATGCTGGATAAGTTGGCGGTTCATTCCGCTGTGGCGACCCCAGATTAATAAAGGGACTAAGCCGAAAAGAAAATGAATGAATGAATGAGTGTCCTTACTCTGTTAAACAGCACTTGGGGGATATTTGAAATTAATAATAATATTTAAAAATAATTCTGACTTCAGCTGTACATCAATTAGTTGGATTATGATTTGCTAATGTTCTATAATAAGGTCTACATTGCTATGCCCTTTTGGGCCTATTTTTGCCTTCAGAACTGCCTTGATTCGGTTCAGCAAGGTGCTGGAAACATTCCTCAGAGATGTATGTTCATATTGATATGATTTGTTGGCTGCACATCCAAATCTCCCATTCCAGCGTAACCCAAAGGTGCTCTGTTGGACTGAGATCTGGTGACTGACTATGGAGGGCGTTTGAGTTTAGTGAACCCACTGTTATGTTCAAGAAACCAGTTTGAGATTGTTTGAGCTTCTTGACATGGTGCATTATTGTGTTGGAAATAGCCATCAAATATGAGTATGCTGTGGACATACATAGATGGGCATGGATGCATAGATGGACATGGTCAGCAACAACACTCAGGCAGATTACTAAGGGGCTAAAAGTGTATGTATACTGTGCTGGATACTACTTGAAGTTGTTTAAAGATTGGGCTGGCACAGTGGCTCAAAGTAAGCAGGTCATTGAGTTTCCTCTGGGTGCTTCGGTTTTCCCCATAGTCCAAAGACATGCGGGATAGGTGAATTGGATAAACTAAATTGGCTGTAGGCATAGTGTATGAGTGTGTGTTTAAATGAGAGAGTGTGTGGATGTTTCCCAGTGCTGGGTTGCGACTGGAAGGCCATCTGCCGCATAAAACATATTTATGCCAGAGTAATTGGCGGTTCACTGTGGCGACCCCTGATGATAGCCGAATGATAATGAGTGAGTGTTTAGATTATAAAAATTAAAATTATTCAATAAAAATGCAGTTAATAACATAACATACACTTATCAGGGGTCGCCATATCAGCAAAATAAAACGTCAATCAGTCTGGCACAATTTATTGGCAGATTACATAACGTAATTACATTACATAATGTAATCTGACTATATATTTTTCATTACTTTTAGATTACTTTTAGATTTTTGACTAAAATACAAAAAGAAAACATTACATACATTAGTTTACATCACGTTTTCTCAAACTGGAGGGTTGTGTTTAAAGATAATTTATTAAATTAGAACAATGTAAAAGTAAAATAAGTAATTGTAATTCAAATAAAACCATCAGAGAACGAACATACGAATGTATTGTTAAATTATCAACATTAAAATTAATAATTGTTAAAGTTGTTAAATTATTGGTAATGTAAAAGTTTGTAAAACTTTTTGTACCGTAATGTACAACACCAACCCAGACAATATATCACTTTATTAAAAATGTTAATAAAAATCATTTTTTCACACGTTTTAAGGTTAAAAGTTACTGGAAGAAAGATCAAGGTCCCATATTGCAATTCAAAAGCATAAATACAGGGGAAAGTAAAAAGATAAATCACAAAATGGTTAATTTAATGGAGTTACCTTGTTAACAAAGGCTCGGCAGCAGGACCACGCCTCACTTTGCCTCCTTAACCAATCACCTACTCCCTAAAACTTATTTAAGGCAGACCAGCCCTCTTGCACTGTACTTATTCTCTCTAACCCCCCTCCCTCCCTCTATTTCCTTGCTTCCCATTAACAATCCTTATAATCCTCTCTTCCCTCCTAGGTTGAATCGGAGGGTCCAATCACTCTACCAAAATAATACAGAGACAATACCCCACTCTGAGTCTCTGGGCATTATCATAGGACGCCCGATCGGCCTACCTACCTGTTCACTATTTATCCTCTTTCCCTCGTTCCCCTTTATCCCACTGTTCCCTTACCACCCCTTTTCATGTGTGTATATTCATGAGTATGTATACATGTGTATATATATATATACACACACACACACACAATTTTTTTCCCTTAGTGTCTATTTTTATTGTGCTAAGGAATTCTTGGAGATCCATCTGAAACCAAATACTTAAACCAGACATAATTGAGAACTCCCTGATGTCTCCTTAGGTAAGACAGAAAGCACAAACACTCTAAAGCAATAACCTTTCTTTTCCTCTGGGGAAACGTTCTGCATATGTTCCATTTGTTTTTCTAATATCCAGTAATGTGCATCTTTACTAATAATGCTTTATTAAAGTGTCATCTTTAAAACAAAATGCATCTCTCACGCAGAGCTGAAGTGTGTCCACTCGGAGCGAGACTCGCGCTTCTGTGAGGGATGTAGTATTCAAGACCTGTGGTTAACTACAGATTATACTCCCCCAGGGACACGAGCTGCATACTGCGCAGCCAACCTACCCGTCTGTCTCTCTCTCTTGCTCAGCCGGCGGTGCTGCGTGGCGTGGGCTGAGCTCTGGGTGTTGGCTGAATGGGTGGAAGAGAGACCACAGGCATGAGAGCGTGTGTGTGTGTGTGTGTGTTTCTGGGAACAGCAGCTGGTGTTGATGCTGAGATCTCTAAACTCATTCAGTTCTTGTCTTACTGTTCGGGGCCCGGGGGGGAAGCAGTGTGATGTACACTGGCAAAACATTCGACAAAATCGCACATTAACCGTCAGTGTTGGTACCCCTGTGTTTGAGCACGAAATGAGCTGAAAGGTGATGTGTGTCATTTTTTTTCAATGTGTTCTTCTGTTGCATTTATTCAGAATGCATCAAATGTTTGCTAGCTTGGTGCAGCAGCATGGAATTGACCAATGGTGTGAGATTGGGGTGGAATAAATATATCGCTTATTGATTCCAAGTGGTTACTAAGGGATTCTGGGTGGTTGCTAAGGTGTTGCAATGTGGTTTGTGATATGTTTGTGATAGGGTTTTCCTGGGTAATTATGGTGTTTATGATTGTCGCAAAAAGGTGCAGTATGTAAGTTTGACACCCAGTGGTTGAACTAGGTATTGCACTCCTGGCTCAAAACACACGCAAGCGCAGGTTGCCAGATTGACGACATCAACAGGAGTGAGCCTGACTATGGAGCCTAAAGGCTGATTTAAGTCGTGTTCTAAATAAAAGCAACAGCACGTGATAGAAGGAATATTTTCCATATTAAAAGGTGTTTTTGTTTTAACCAACACCTGAAATTAATATTTTAAAAAAACGGCTGCTATTTCCTGCAGCTGAACAACAGGATAAACTGACAATGATCACCTCAGGTACACCTCATGTGCTTTCTTCAGTGTTAAATGCTAACAATGTGAGTTTGAATGCCATTTTACATGACATTTATTGCCATACTACTGAAAGCAGCAGCAGATAGTTCACCTCAGATCTTGAAAATAAAATAAACCATTTGAAATTGAACTTTAGAACTGTGACTCGGTGCAAACCAACACATATCAGTGATTCGGCATCTACATTTATTAATGTTAAAGAGGTTTAATATGTCTTAATTAGGTTATAAACCTTACCATTTCGTTGGAGTGCAGTGAGTGCACATAATCTGTGCTTCTGAATGGCTGTATTTAAATTTCTGTCGTGTTTCGCCTGGTGCAAACAGCCAAACTGCTTATCACTGCCAATCTCGTCACGTAGCGTGTTGTTAGGACACGGGGTTACAATGTAACCTGCTCACCTAATGTTTACGTTAGCAATATTTATATTATTTGCTAATTAATAAACACTTCATGTGGAACTCTGAATCTGCATCTCATTTTGGTTACAGTCTGCAGTAACCAGCTTACAGTCTGGGTAGTTGCTAGGGTTTCGCTAGGTGGTTGCTAGGACAGTAAGACAGGGTATTTTCTAGTGTGTGCTAAGTGGTTGTTTTTCTGGGGAAGGTTTTTGGGTGTTGTTCAGAAAATAATAATAATAATAATAATAATAATAATACATCTCTCCTCAGTTAGCAACATGATTTGCATTTGCAGATTTAACAATGTCTTAGCCCTTTAAGCAACACTGCAGTCAGCTCCAGCAGCAGCCTGTTCATATAGAGACATTCTCAGTGAAGCATCAGCACCAATTCAGATTCAAGGGAACGGATGCCAGGATCGGGCACTGCCAACCTGCACTCTCTCCATTACAGATGTCCACTTCTCTAGGAACAGGCATCTGTACTCATCCACACTGACAAAAGTGCAAACGATTTCTGTTTTCCTCTTTCACACTCACTCAGTTTCCTGGTTACACGACAGTGTGTGACTGGAACAGGCTGCTCTGGAGGAAAGAAAAGTGAAGAGTAACAACAGTAAGGACAAAACATCCTTTTAGAGTCATTCTCTAATATACTTCATATGTATCAGAAACATATTTCTAAATGTGCTGTTCTCCAGATGTCAGCAACAACCAAAGTAATCAAACCAAGGTAATCCATACATACAAAGAAACCAAAACTAATTTGTTATGTTATTAGTTATGTGTAATAAAATGAAATGACATAGATAAAAAAATATTGAACACATGAAGCGAAGTGTAAAAAGGCATGGAATGCCCAGACAGCAGCTGAAATCTCTCAGTAGCTCTTCAGCAACCCTCCCTCTCATCAGTGTAAATGAATATTAGCTGCTTCAGTCCAACATCTACATTACCAGATGATGTAGATGAAACCAGGGTGGACATTTCAGCAAGACAATGATCTCAAACAAAGCCAAGGAAACTCTTAATTGGTTTCAGAGAAAGAAAATCAAGCTGTAGAATGGTCCAGCCAATCACCTGACCTGAATCCAATAGAAAATAAGAACTAAAGATCAGAGTTGATAGACGAGAGCCACAGAACCATCAAGGTTTTTAGAATCTGTTGAAGAAAAACACACCTGAGCATTACATGAGACTCTATTCTCCATATAAGAGGCTTCTTGAAACTGTCATTAACAAAAAAGCCTTTTATACAAATTATAAAATACATTTCGTTACATTTAGTTCAGTACTTTCTCCTTGTGTCATTATACATAACACATTTTTTGCTTTTTTTGTATGTTTGGAATGTTTGTTTTTTTACCAAAATCTCGGTCAAATTCATGTCAGTAGCTCCTCGAGAGATATATTTACCAGGAAAAATCTTGACGTGTTCAAAACATATTTTACCCGGTGTGTGTGTATATATCCCAAAAAATTACCATTCAATGCCATTCATTACCATTTAATGGTTATACAGTTAAACTCAAAATTATTAGCCCTGTTGTGATTTTTTTTTTCTTTTTCAAATATTTCCAAATGATGTTTAACAGAGCAAGGAATTTTTCACAGTATTTCCTATAATATTTTTTTCTTCTGGAGAAAGTCTCATTTGTTTTATTTGTATTTAAGCTGAATACTAGTATCTTGAAAAATATCTAGTAAAATATTATATACTGTAAACCAAAGAAATTTTAAAAAATTTGGAAGCCCTTTTTTGAATGTCTGGATACTGACCAGTGATAACTGAGTGGTGTGAAAGATTTCATGAAGCATAGCAATGTGTACAAAATACAAATTTTCATAACTGGGTATGTATAGGTATTCATATGTCCAAAAACTTTTTTTTCCCATTTTTGTTTTATTTAATTGTTTTATTTTTTCCGTAATTTCCATTAATGATGTATATATGCACGTATGTATATATGCTGTATATGTAATGTATATATGCAGATGTCTGAGGGGACTGTGGATATGTGTAGGTATAAATTATTCATGGAGGAATATGATTAAGTATCTGTACAGTTGTGGATGTACATGTGCATATATGTATTTATATTTTACATATGTTTATTTATTATTTGCTGAATTGCTGGCATGGGGTGGATTTGGGGTTTGTTCCTTAAAATGTGAAAAACTTTAAATAAAATATATATATATTTTTTTATTATATACTGTCATCGTGGCAAAGGTAAAAAATAAAATAAAAAAAAACTTATTAGAAATGAGTTATTAAAAATATTATGTTTAGAAATGTGTTGCAAAAATCTTTCTGTTAAACAGAAATTGGGGAAAAAATATACTGGGGGGCCAATAATTCAGGAGGGCTAATAATTCTGTCTTCAACTTTATATTGCTGTAAATTTGTAATTCACACACACACAAGCACACACATCCACACAAATTAAAAATACGACTCAAGTGGCCTAATTTCAGAGAAAAAACATTCTTAATAAAAAAGCTTCCGATTAGTTCAGATAATCAAATAAACTCTGTTTGCACAACTGTAAGTTTACACCTGCAGTTTGTCAGTTGTGTGTCCGCTCGTGTTTGGCTGCAACTCGTGGAATCAATACTTGGACTGCGTTCTGCTGACATTGTGTCCACCGAGCGCCGCGTTCGGCTGATTTTCGCAGCTCTGCACTTCACAGTATTTCTCTGGCTTTCTTTGGCTCTCCTGCTGAATGGCAGAGGATGACGGTTCATTTCTCTCCGCGTCACGTGGCTTGATTTCCACGACGGCCCTCTTAACCGTGTGATTATTCATTTTCACTCTGTTGAATGTAGACTTCCACGCTGTTGCTAGGTGACAGGTAATTTTCAGCATGTGTTTTAATTAACAAGGGCACAGGGAAGCCCACATAAAACAGTTGTTCCAGTTCTGCGGCAAAAAGGATATTATGTGTCTGCTTTCAGCTAATATCTGTCTCATAGCAGGTGGCCGAGATATAGACACGCAGACGAGTGACGTGAGATGAATTCAAGGAGCGCTATGAAGTCGGTCACAAACACACTTTTCTTCTGTCAGAATTGATGTGACAACGAACGGTTCTCATCCAGGCGATTTCGCAGATTCAGGGTAAGTTTATACAAAAACTAAGACCAGTTTTTCCTTTGTGTTTGAGGATTTTCATATTGGCTACTGTGAAATTCCATTTCGCCATATAAGGGGGGAAAAAGTATGTCAGGCATTAAAAATTATTACTAAATCTACAAGACAAAAAGTTGAAATAATCACTTAAATTTAAATTCATTCATTCATTCATTCATTTTCTTTTCGGCTTAGTCCCTTTATTAATCTGGGGTCGCCACAGCGGAATGAACTGCCAACTTATCCAGCATATGTTTTACGCAGTGGATGCCCTTCCAGCTGCAACCCATCACTGGGAAACATCCATACACACTCATTCACACACATACACTACGGACAATTTAGCCTACCCAATTCACCTATACGTCTTTGGACTTGTGGGGGAAACCGGAGCACCAGGAGGAAACCCACGCGAACATGGGGAGAACATGCAAACTCCACACAGAAATGCCAACTGACCCAGCCGAGGCTCAAACCAGCGACCTTCTTGCTGTGAGGTGACAGCGCTACACACTGCGCCACCGTGCCGCCCATATATGCAACATATATTTCGAAATATTGCAAAAATTGCCAATTACATATTTTTTCCAACAATTAAAATTAGAAATATGTACATATCCTGTATGTTCAAATATATTAGATATATATTAAATATATTTAGATGTGTGTTCATGAACATATGTATCTCTGTATATAATTACATGTAATATATTTGTAGTACGGCGGAATAGTTGACGGTTAAATGAACTATTTGCAAATTATAAAAATTAAGTTAAATCAATTTAAAAGTTCCATGTTAAAATGGATTTACTCACTTTTTTAAGTAAAGTCAACTTGTCGCTTTTAAGGCAAAGGTTTTTTTTTCTTTTCCTTTTTTAAGTAAAGTAAATAATCACTTTTTACAGTGTACTCTGAACAAATGGTGGGATTTACTTTACAGAATTAACTATTAAATGTTAAAGATAATCACAAACAAATGATAAGTATGAATGTAAAACACAATGTTTTTAAAGTAGAAAGACTGAAATAATACATTTATGTAAAATGTAAACAAATTTATATCAGTTTTATTTTAATAGTTTTAATTAGCTTTTTCCCTTCCATCATTTTAGTCAACCTTTTATTTTTGTTGTTTTATGTACAACACTGAAAATTATTTTTACAATTTGCCGTGGCTACTGTAGCAGATTTACAATCCACATTATTGAATTGATTACTCAATGGGGCTTTTAAGATTATTGTCTTCATAATAGTGTCAAGAAACAGAACATTACCATAATACTGTGTCCAAAGCCCATGATAATGTGAGGCACAAGTGTACTGCATTAAGTAGCTGATGGTGATCATTATTGAAACATGGATTTGAGGTTTGCTCTTCCCAATATTGTGTTGAATAGTGAGCTGGATTGAGTCCCGAAGGACTTTCCCCACTGACAACAATGCTGTGCCGCCTGCTGTTGGGGTGCTGTACAAAAACAAGTGTTGCTTGGCAACTGTTTGAGCTCCACTTTGAAGTTTTACAAATGTTTTCCACAGGATGGCAAAAAGCCATGAAATGCCACATGAAAACTACAGCATAATAAAACCGCACAAACACACCATCCTACAAAATGTCTGTCTGCATGTCAGTGTTATCAGCCTAGAACTAAAACCATTACAAGCGTAAACCTTTTAAACTTGAACTAAATGAAAACAGAAAATGTAATATGATTACATGTATTTCTAACATAAATGTTATTAACAGAGGTAACACAGTGGCTCAGGGGTTAGCACTGTCGCCTCACAGCAAGAAGGTCGCTGGTTCGAGTCCCAGCTGGGTCAGTTGGCATTTCTGTGTGGAGTTTACATGTTCTCCCTGTGTTGGCGTGGGTTTTCTCCGGGTGCTCCGGTTTACCCCACAGTCCAAAGGCATGCGCTATAGGTGAATTGAATAAGCTAAACTGCCCGTAGTGTGTGTGTGTGTATGTGTGTGTGTGTGTGTGTGTGTGTGTGTGTGTGTGTGTGTGAATGAGTGTATGGGTGTTTCCCAGTACTGGGTTGCAGCTGGAAGGGCGTCCGCTGTGTAAAACATATGCTGGATAAGTTGGCGGTTCATTCCGCTGAGGCAACCCCTGATGAATAAAGGGACTAAGCAGAAAATAAATGAATGAATGTTATTTACAGTATTTTACATTTTATCATTTAGTTTGTTTGTTTCCTCATTTGTTTAAATTTATTGATTTTTATTTTATGTAAGTAAATAAATCAGTTATACTAATTAATGTGAATTTTGTTACTTTAAATAAAAATAAAAAAACATTAAATGAAAATTGAAATAAGTATAAAACCATTTAGAGTTAGTTGGGAAGAAAATATATACATTTTTATCTTTTGTATTTTCTGAATTTTCATTTTCTCCATTTCAATTTACTCAGTTTTCCAAAAGGTTTCATTTTAAAAAATTGTATCAGGTTATTATCAGCCTAATTTTTATTTTAGTTTCAGTTATTTTAGTGCATCGAGTTAAACTAAACAAAAATGAAAAAAACTCACTTAGCACTTAAAGTAAGTTTATTTTATTTTTGTTTTTCAATTCAGACATATAGTTGACTGAAACTCTTATAATATTTAAATACATTGTCCTTTTTGTTTTAATTTTTCTTTTCCTTTTTTATTAGTAATTTTCTGTTCATTTTATTTCAGTTTTGCCATTTTAGTACATGTAGTTACAGACAGTAAAGTGAACATGATAGAGAGGAGGTTTTCCTTTTTTTCCCTTTACTTTCACAAGTTTGTTTCTCACCACTGTCGCCACTGGCTTGCTTGGTTTGGGACTTGTGGAGCTGCGCATCGATGGATTTGCTCTTCAGTGTTTGGACTTTCAGCAGTGAAAATTAAACCACACTGAACTGAACTAAACTGAATTCAACTCTGAAAACTGGACTGACACTGTTTCAATTTCAATTTAGGACTTCTATGTTAAGCTACTTTGACACAATCTACATTGCATTCCAGAGTGAGTAAAAGGACTCGCAAAATCACTCTGGACCCTTCACACCCAGCACACTTTCTGTTTGAACTGTTACCGTCTGGTCGGCGCTACAGAACACCGAGCACAAAAACAGCCAGACACAGGAAAAGTTTCTTTCCTCAGGCCATCTACCTTATGAACAGTTAATTATTCCCCTACTGTGCAATAAACATGTGCAATACTTTTTCATACGCATTTGTACACAGCACCTTATAACAGTATACAATGCAATACTTTCTCCTACGCATTTGTACACAGCACCTTATAACAGTATACAATGCAATACTTTCTCCTACGCATTTGTACACAGCACCTTATAACTTGTAAAACTTGTATATTTATAACAAATCTGTACAACAATTCATCATCCAGAGCTCTATTGTCTAACTGCATCTCTGTTTAATGTTTGTCGTATTTTATTTTATTTTTTTTTCCTCATATTTATTTTGTGTTGTCACTTGTCACTTTATGTACACTGGAAGCTTCTGTAGCCAAAACAAATTCCTTGTGTGTGTAAGCACACTTGGCAATAAAACCGATTCTGATTCTGATTCTGATTCTGATTGTAAAAGCGCTATAGAAATAAAAATGAATTGAACTGAATTATATATTTAGTTAATGCATATTTTATTCAAGTTTTAATATTAGTTAACTGTGTTCTTGATATCAAGGACGCATCGATGCAGACTTGAGCACAAAACTTGCTCGAGAAGTCCCAGAAGTCATTGCGGCTGAATGGAGGTGGGAAGCGCAGCATTTTATATAGATTTATTATTAAAGTTCTGAGATATAACTTATTTATGTCAGCAGTTTCCCTAAACGAAACGGTGAAAGTAAACATTAACATGAAAATCTTTATAAAGGCATAAACACATTAAGTGTGTTTATTTGCTGAAGTTCGTATTAAAATTTGTTTTATTTGTATTGTGCAACGTATTTTTATAATGTCTTTATGCATAGTATATATATTGAAAAGGGGAAAAACAACAAATCGTTGTATGAATGCTGCAATGTTTAAATAATTTTCCATTAAAAACGCATGAAGGTCATGTGACCATCAGGAAGAACCAAGAAAGAACGCAGCATCTCATTTCTCACAGGACGTGTTCTCTGTTCTCGCGGTCTCCCGAGTTCATTCTTCCGAGGTAATTTGGCAAGACAAGAAAAAGAACGCGAGTCTGTTCTCTGCATTCTTGGAAATTGAGAAACAGCCATAGACTTTTGGAAAAATGCAGTACAGAACGTGAAAAGTGACCAATCAGAACACGCATCAGCAACCCCATAGCAACCGCCTAGCAACCAAGTGTAAAAAAAAAAAAAATTATTTCTATTTATTAATTATTTAAAAAAAAAAAAATGTCCACTCTAAAAATACTAAAAACCTACTAAATGGACTTTAGGAAAAACACAGTACAGAACTAGATAGTGAAAAGTGACCAATCAGAACACACATTAGAAACTGCATAGCAACCGACAACAACACAACATACTTTTTTCACTCAGTGTAAAAAATAATAATTTCCACTGTAAAAATACTAAAAAAACAAAAAATACTATAGAAAAACCAAAATACTAAATGGTCTTTGGAAAAACGCACAGTACAGTACAGAAGTAGATCAGGAAAAGTGACCAATCAGAACACAGGTCAGCAACTGCATAGCATCTTCCTAGCAACCGACAATGACACAACATCCTTTTTTACAAGTCAGTGTAAAAAAAAAAGTAATTTCCACTGTAAAATCCTCTCTTTAATTATCAATGGCAGCTTGTCTTCTGCTTACACATATGGCAGGAGAGGAAATAACTTTAAAGTGAGCGTGCAGCGGGAGATGAAAAGGCTGAAATCAACTGCTTTATATACAGCGACAGGGGCGAATGAAGGACCCGCTGCTGCTGCTGCTTTAATAAGATCCTCATCAGAGGAGGAGGAGGCTCTTTCTGCGGCTCGGACCCTCCAAAAAAAACACCTGGAATCTGATGAACAGCTGCAGCGGCTTATCGGGGCCAGATGTGGAGAGCAGAGCCGAGCGGAGCAGTTCGGGGTGAGAAAGCGGGCCTGTCAGGGGGCCGCAGCGGCCGGCAGTAAAACGAGAGCTTGTGCTATTGTCATGCATGCTGCTTGCTTTTTATGGTGACTTCTGCAAATTACAAGGATGTAGGCATCAATTTTCACGTGGGGTTCGCTGCAGCCGAGTGTGTGTGTGTGTGTGTTCCCAAAAACTTCTTGCCATTTACACTCGCTCTGTGAGCTCCTGCCAAACTTTCTGCTGCCGAGTTTCTCTGCCCTTTTCCAGCATTTCGGTAAGTGTGATTGTGGAGAGCACTTAACAAGAGTGTCTTTTCAAAAGACACGGTGTAATAAAAGCAGAAAGAGGAAGTTTAAACGTGAACCAAAAATAAACCTTCTATAAATGGAGCAAAAGTGTATTATTACAGCAGTTAGACTAGATATTCAGAATAGAAACACTGTTGACGGAATTTCAAAGTGTGTATATATATATATATATATATATATATATATATATATAACAGTTGAAATCAGAATTATTAAACGCCCTTTGATTATTTTTTTTTTTTAATATTTCCCAAATGATGTTTAACAGAGCAAGGATATTTTCACAGTATGTCTGATAATATTTTTTTCTTCTGGAAGTCTTATTTGTTTTATTTCGGCTAGAATAAAGGCAGTTTTTAATTTTTTAAAAAACATTTTAAGGTCAATATTATTAGCCCCTTTAAGCAATTTTTTTTCGATAGAACAAACCACTGTAATACAATGACTTGCCTAATTACCCTATCCTGCCTAGTTAACCTAATTAACCTCGTTAAGCCTTTAAATGTCACTTTAAGCTGTATAGAAGTGTCTTGAAAAATATCTAGTAAAATATTATTTACTGTCATCATGGCAAAGATTAAATAAATCAGTTATTAGAAATGAGTTATTAAAAATATGTTTAGAAATGAGTTGAAAAAATCTTCTCTCCGTTAAACAGAAATTGGGGAAAAAATAAACGGGGGCTAATAATTCAGGGGGTTTAATAATTCTGACTTCAACTGTATATATTTATACAACAGTTCTGTCTGGCTCTTAAATCTGATTGGCTGATAGCCGTGTGCGATATTCTGCCAGTAACAGCACTTGTACCGCCTCTTAACCCTTCACCCTTGTGTATTACTCCACCCACATACAGCAACAAGCAGAGGACACTCTACAGTTTGACAAATGCTGCTGCTGTTGGGCAACATAATGTACTTTTGAGGCTTTTTTAGGCGAGAATGTAGTTGTTTAGATTGCAACTATGCAGTTTATTTATAAGGATAGTGCCTATTTAAAAATATTTATCATTTCTGAGAGACAGCGCGTCGGCGGGCATTAGCCTGTCATTGAGCAAAGACGGTTGACGATGTTCATCCACAAGATGGCGCCAGAGACAGCATAATAAGCCCTAAGAGAAAACAGCGTAATTTCAAACTACAGCTGATCAAATCATTATTAAACAGGTAAATGACTTTCTAAGTCGATCTCTCTCTTTTGTATGTTGTAGTGCTGTATTTATACCATAGTAATATTGTTATCTCCCGATTGCAGCAGAGAAATACTGGAAGATATCTCTGTAGACTGATGGCATTTCATGCCATTCAGCTTTATAATCTTAAAATGTCAGCAAAATCACCTGTTTTGTCATCACTTTAGACATTACGCTAGAGAATCATTCAAATACTAGCTCTAAAATGACGTTGGTGAAGTATCAACGGTTTCATCAGCTGCAGATGTGAAGGAATGGCAGAAGAAAGTAGTACCTCATACAAAAGGGTTTTTAGACTCCGTGTTTGATTTTCTTTTTTATATACAAGATTACGCCGTCGAACTGTTGTATAAACGAATATCACGCTCGTAGCAGTGCGATGTGGCTGTATATCATCACTGCTGGGACACTAAGGCAACGTATTATATGCATATTGTATATAAACAGTCAAAGTCTTGTAATAAGAAATAATATAAACACTTTAATCAAAATATGAGCTTCACATTGTTGTTTTTAAATGCTTGATTGTTTGGGGCTGTTTATTATTATGCCACATATGCTGTGTGAAACTGAACACGCCACATTCATTTAAGAGATGAAAGAAAGTGTTGCATCAAACTCTTTCTCGCATCGCTGATTCAGCTTCATTAGAGAACTATGTCTAAATTTATGTTACCATGACGATCACAAGAGCCTGTCTGTGCTTCAGATACATCGTTTAAAAGTTTACTTGTAAAACCCACCTGCATGTTTTCTATTGAAAAAGGTCCTCGAAACACCAAGGGTGCAGCAAGGGGTACATCAAGTAGTAGGGCTGTTGTTCAACAAATTAAAGGGGTTTTGTTATGATTTATATCCCGAATATAAAGTCTGCATAAACTGGAAGTGGCTGAGACTTTTATTTAAGTATGTTGATGTACTAAAAACTGAATATTGAGTAGGGGGCTGGGCTTTCTTTTTGCACATCATGAATATTGTGGCTGAAGTTGTCAAACTGACATCATTAGAAAAGGACCATACACAGAAGCAAATGGTCAGAATTGATTCAAGATTATCAAAACAGGCGTCATGGTGGCGCAATGGTTAGCACGATCGCCTCACAGCTAGAAGGTCGCTGGTTCGAGCCCCGGCTGGGTCAGTTGGCATTTCTGTGTGGAGTTTGCATGCTCTCCCCGTGCTCGCATTAGTTTCCTCTGGGTGCTCCGGGTTCCCCCACAGTTCAAAGACATGCGGTACAGGTGAATTAGATAAGCTAAATCGGCCATAGTGTATGTGTGTGAATGCAGGAGTGTATGGGAGTTTTCCAGTGTTGGGTTGCGGCTGGAAGGGCATCCGCTGATCAAAAGTACAGTAAAAAATTTTAAATATTGTTACAATTTAAAATAACTTAATAAATCTGTATTTATTGTACTGTATTGAACTGTTATCATAATATATATTTTTTCAAAGTAAAAATTTTGGAATAACAGATTCTTTTTAATGTTTCTGAAGCCACATGTTCCTCAAGACTGCATTTATTTAATCAAAAATACAGTCAAAAATTTATCATTTGTAATATTATTATAATTTAACGAGTTAAAAACTGAAAAAATATGTCATCATTTACTCAACCTTTACTTGTTTCAAATCTTTATGAGTTTCTTTCTTCTGTTGAACACAAAAGAAGATATTTTGAAGAATGCTGGAAATCTGTAACCACCCAGCAGGCACACAACGTCATAAGACGTTAATATTAGATTAGATGTAGGTCGTGATATCGGGTGACCAAAATTCAATGTCTAGCCAGAGTCTAAGGACAACGTTATTTTGAAATCCAATAACGACGTCAAATGACGTTGATATTTGGTTGATTTTAGGTTGTGTTGGAAAGTAACCAAAATCCAACGTCGAGCCAACATCTTAAACCAAAGTCATATTGATGTCAAATACTGACATTTATTCGTCAGGTATGGCTACCAAAATCCAACGTCTGATAGACGTCATTAGACGTTGATATTTGGTTGATTTTAGGTTGGACGTTGGACATTGACGTCGGCCTGACGTTGGGTTCTGACATCAACCCAGTTTTCATTTCCAAACAAAATGCAATCAAGCTGACGTCATGTTGACGTCCTGTGCCTGTTTAGTAGTTGTTTTTCTTATGAAAATCAGTATTACAGGTTTTAAACTTTCTTTCAAATATCTTTTTTTGTGTTCAACAGAAGTAAGAAACTCATAAAGGTTTGGAACCAATTTAGGGTACGTAAATGATGACAGAATTTTCAGTTTTGGGTGAACTATCTCTTTCAAATATTGAACGTATTCAATATATATACATACATATTTTAAAATAAATATTTTTATTTCTTTATAATATAATAATTAAGGGCATCACGGCGGCGCAGTGGGTAGCACGTTTGCCTTACAGCAAGAAGGTCGCTGGTTCGAGCCTCGGCTGGGTCAGTTGGCGTTTCTGTGTGGAGTTTGCATTTTCTCTCTGTGTTGGCATGGGTTTCCTCCGGGTGCTCCGGTTTCCCCCACAAGTCCAAAGACATGCACTATAGGTGACTGCTGTAATGATGCTAAAATTCAATTTTGCATAACAGAAATAAATTATAAATTAAATTATAAATTATATTTTAGATTATATTCAAAAACATTTCACAATATTTTACTGCATTTTAATAACATATAGGTATTTTCAATAGGCATTTACTCAACAAAAATGCATTAAAACAAAGCGAGTCACAGTAGAATCTACGTTTTCTGTGCTGAAAATAACTCACACAAATGAACGCTTGTAAACTTAACCATAAAAGAGCAGAATAATTGTCAGTAAACATTAGGAATCCTTCTGAAGGTTAATAAAGTTTGCCCGAGCCCCGTAAACAGGCTATACTGTATGTGTGTCCTCATCTCATGAATATGCTTTACTAGTCTCCCTCCACGACCTTCAGAAGAGTCGCTGCATGACCTCCGCAAAAACGTTTTACTGGACAAAATCAAATAACTCAAGAGTCGTCATAAATCATGATTCACTGTGGAACGGGATGACATGATAAAAAGGAGCAGGCATCGAATTTGATGAAAAGCTTGTTTTATTCCCCCTGGAAACACACGGTGTAGCATGAAATGAGAGGATAATTCTTAAATGATGTTTTTTCAGTCACTGCTTAAGATTAGCAACTAACTAGTTGCATTAACGCATGAGACAGCTTCATTAATAGGCGTTTGAGCGTATAAATGCATTGATTTGATTTGGATAAAAAGTGTCTGCTGGACGCATAAATGATTGGAAGTGATGCAAATAATAAAATGCAGTTTCTATGTAATCGTATGTAGCAAATGAACAGATTTGACTTTTAAAAGAGAGGGAAATGCTGTATTTTGGCTCAAAATGCTCCGTCGTTTGTTGGTCACAAGTGAAGTTAGACTACTGCCAGCACTGACAGATTGTACAACATGTTCACAGGCTTGAAAACTGATATATTTCTGCATCTCAGAGTTTGGTGTGGAGCATATTTTGTGCACTTTTGTATGACAAACACTTTCATAATAAAACCATATTTTTTTGCAACTTGGTATGATTGAACTTAATATACACTCAAATTTTGCTGTTTGTTCAAACTACTTGTTTAAAATGAGCTGAAACACAATTATTGATATTTTTTGTTTGGGACAACTTAATTTATTAATGTTCAATCCACTTAAATTTGTAAAACCTAATAAGTTAACTTACTTCCCTCATGTTGTCCCAACACAAATCGATTGTGCGGAACAAAGCATTTTTTACTGTGCACACTTTAAAAACAAACATGGACTCAACTTAAAATTGTAAGGCAACTTGCTGCACAGCTTTTGAGTTGACTCAACTTAAATCGAGTCAACTTGGATTAAAAATTGAGTCAAATCCAAAAAGCTGTGCAGCAAGTTGCCTTACAGTTTTAAGTTGAGTTAACTATTTTTTACAGTGTATTATTGAACTTAGGAACCTTATTAATATTTCAGATTTGATTTGAAGTATTTTTAATCTACTTTGTGTGAAACTTGTTTTGTCTTAAAAAGAAACACACAGACCATTTGCAACAGAGAGAGGGACGTCTAAATTGCATAATTAATACATTTGAGTTTGATATTAAGCATATTTGAGTACTTTTTCTTAACAACATACACAACATAATTGAACCTGAATCTGATAATTAAAGTAAGTTAAAGTTTAAGTAAAATCAGCTACAACTCTTAAGATTTATACATTTCAGAGTTCGATATAAAGCGCATGTTTGTATATTTTGAATAAGAAATACTCATATATATATATATATATATATGTCACGGTGTGCTCTGCACACAAAGGCACGAAACACGGGAGTTATCAAACATGAAGATTTATTAAACAAACACTCACTGGCAGATGGAGACACGGGAAGACGGAGACACAGGAACATGGACAACACACCATGGCAATACAATACTGGACAATGAAGGAGACAGACTAAGGGGTAGATATACACACGCGGGATAATGACACAGGTGAAAACAATCAATAGGAAACGGCGGGAAAATAGAACAAAGGGATCACATGACGACAACAGAACAGACACCTGACATTACCCCCCCCCCCC
>CAIGQV010017835.1:24683171-24696589 GCA_903798115.1 Danio jaintianensis
TCCACTCCACATAAGCGGCGATGTTGCCCCGAGGACCATCTTCGGACAACCGTCTTGTATGGTCCTCGAGGCTGCTTTCCCCCTGCTCCAGCAGGAGGGGAAGAAATAAGGGGCTGTCGATGGGGTCCATGGGAACACGAGGGAGAGGAAAAGAAAACACTGGGGCAAAAAAAGACTAAAAAGAAAAACGGGGGAAAGTACGCCGCAAACTGATGAGGTCCAGTATTCTGTCACGGTGTGCTCTGCACACAAACGCACGAAACACGGGAGTTATCAAACACGAAGATTTGTTAACAAACACTCACTGGCAGATGGAGACACGGGCAGACGGAGACACACCATGGCAATACAATACTGGACAATGAAGGAGACAGACTAAGGGGTAGATATAGATAATGACACACAGGTGAAAACAATCAATAGGAAACGGCGGGAAAATAGAACAAAGGGATCACATGACGACGACAGAACAGACAACTGACAATATAACAACAATCGGCTACTAAATTAAATATTATTGAATTTGGAACCTGAATCTGATTAATATATTTCTAAGTTTGATTTTAAGCTTTTTATATATATATTTTTTGTACTTTTGCATGACAAACATTTATTTTCAGAGAAAAAACAACCATTTTGGAACTTATGAATCTGATTCAGATTATTTGTATATTTTAAACAGCTTTTGGATTTTTCCTGAGAAAAAACATTAGAATCTGCAAAATCATGATTTATATATTTCAGATTTCATTTTCATCCTTTCTGTGTACTTTGTATGTAAAGCATTTGTTTTTCTAAGCAAAAACAGTCGCAACTTCAACATTGTTGAATATGAATCACAAGATTAATACATTTCAGAGTTTGATTTGAAGCACTTTTGTGTACTTTTGCATGACAGGCACTCATTTTTCTTCAGGAAAAAAACAACAGTCACAGCTCAACATATTTGAACTTGAGAGCCTGAGTCACGATTAATACATCTGAGATTGATTTTAAGCATATTTTGTGGACTTTGTGTGTCAAACACCTATATTTTCTAAGGAAAATCTACTGTACTGAATCATTTAATGCTTTAGCTAGTGCTTTTTATTTTGATTAGAAACACATTTTTTCTAAGCAAAACCAATTAGAACAAAATATAATTTAACTTCACTTAAAATGATGATTAATATGCAGATTTTGAGTTGAAACATTTAATATGAAAACTATGGAACTATACATGAACTTGGTAATCTGAATCACATAATTAATATTTTGTAATATTTGTATAATAAGCTCTTTTAAGTTTTTTTACAGTATATACAGTATACAATCACAACTCCTCAATATTAGATTTTCAGAGTTTGATTGGAAAGCTAATTGGTTGTGTATTTTAAATGAGAAGTACTTCTTTTTTTCCTTTTTTATAACCAAAATAACTTATTAGATATTATCATTAAATCTGGAACCTCAATCACAGTTTCTCATACATTTTTTTGAATACATTGTTCTCATACTGTTTGATTTGAAGCATTTTTATCTCTTTTTTTTGTTTGTTCTTTTGTATGGGCTCTTATTTCCAATTTTTAAAAAAATTATGGAACTAAGGTTAGCTACTTCAACATGTAATCACATTATTTATAAATTTCAGATTAGATTTTAAACATCGTTTTTGTGTATTTTAAACAAAATGAATTATGTGATACCTCAACTAGTACTTTTTTCATTAAAACACATTTTTTTCTAAGCAAAACCAATTTTAACTCAATATTCAAATAACTTCACTTAAAAAAAAGATTCATTCATTGCAGAGTTTGAGTTTAAGCATTTTTGTGTACTTTAATATGAAAACCACTTATTTTAACTAAGAAAAACGAGTCACAACTTAACATGATTGAACTTAAGAATCTGAATCACATGACCAACAGTCTTAGTAGTGAATTTTATAATACTTGAACTAGTATTTTTTCATTTCATTTTTTACTTGGAAATCTGAAGCACATGACCAACAGTCTTATTCAATACCTCAACTAGTATTTTTTCCTTAGAAACACCTTTTTTTCTTAGCAAAAACCAATTGTAACTCAATATTATTGAACTTATTCATTGCAGAGTTTGAGTTTAAGCATTTTTGTTTACTTTAATATGAAAACCCCTTATTTTCTGTAGAAAAAGAGTCACAACTCAACATGATTGAACTTGGGAATCTGAATCACATGACCGACACTCTTAATAGTGAATTTTTCAATACCTCAGCTAGTACTTTTTCCTTGAAAAAACTTTTTTCTAATCAAAACCAATTGTAACTCAATATTATTGAACTTCGCCTCATAAAAAAAGTTATGCATTGCAGAATTTAAGTTAAAGTATTTTTTATTTGAAAATGAAAACCACTTATTTTTCCTAAGAAAAACGAGTTACAACTCAACATGATTGAACTTGGGAATCTCAATTACATGACCGACACTCTTAGTAGATAAAAACGCCGACAACATAAATCTGATTTTACCAATATCCATGTAAACCCCGCTAAAACACACGTCCAGTTTCCCCATTTCAATGTAAAAAATGCTGGGTTCCACACAATCGATTTGAGTTGGGGCAACATGAATGAATTAAGTTAACTTATTAGTTTATACAAATATAAGCGGACTGAACATAAAATAATTAAGTTGTCCCAAAAAAAACCTCAAGAATTGTGTTGTTTCAGCTCATTTTAAATAAGTCATTTAAACAAGCAGCAAACATCTTTTTTTTTTAGTGTTGAAATCAAATCACCAGTTTTTGGGGGGTGAGACAGTGTTTATGTTCATATAGGGACAAACCACACTCTTTCATCAGCCCCGGAAGTTTCCTCCCACGTTCCTTCTCCGATTTCTTGCATTTTCCGATGTGCTTTCGGCCCTCTGCATATGCACCGAGCTGCACCATCCTCCAACATCCCGATGCGGTCGAGCAACCGACTACTACAGGCTGCTGGGCTCAAGTGGCTTCAATTACAGATGCTCACAATTACAGAGGAAAAAAGCAGGGCTGGGCAGAACGTGCCAAGCACAAACACTGCCTGGATCACAGGAGGAGAAAGAGGGGGAGAACGGGCAAGTTGAACGTTACCATCCCACCCAACCAACCACCATTGGGTTATTTTGGGATCTCGGTAGTTTGCAGTGTTTAGATATACTGTAAAATGTGTTTAGTTGACTTTACTTAAAGGGGTGGTCCACTACGATATCATATTTTAAACTTTAGTTGATGTGTAATGTAGATGTGTGGACATAAACAACATCTCTGAATGTAATACACTCAAAGTTCAATGCAAAGGGAGACATTGGCTTTTATAGAGTTAGCTTAGCAAAGCCTACAGCTAACAAAGTTTGGGGACTACAAAAAAATACATCCGGGCTAGTGAGATCACAAACGCTTCAGGTTACGTGCATTCACCCCGTGCAGCGAAGGGGCGTGGCAAGAGGCACTGTAAGGTTATAGCAGAGAAAGCTAAAATGCCGTCCAAACGCTGCTTTTCCACATTCTTCGGTTTCTGTATTTGAGCTTCCAAAGGACACGACACAAAGAGAGAAGTGCTTACAGTTTAATTTTAATTATGTTCCAGAGAATTATAAAAAATATATAGCTCTAGCATTTGACAAAGGACAGCTTCCAGAATCTCTCCCAGTTCAGTGCTAAAAAACTCTTCAAAGGAGCAGCTCCAACCATAATAGAAGAAGCTGTGGATTGTGAGCCACAACCTGTATTTGTATTTGTTAAAATTGATCAATTACATGCACAGTTTCTTGCGTTAACGGTATGTTGAAGCGAGGACATAAACAAGGATGTAAACAATGGGAAATGCTGTTTGGCACCAATAACAATTTAGCTACAAATTCATATTTATCAGTCAAACCGCTGTAAACAGCCACAATCTTCACCAGCGCTGCAGAGCTGTCTCTCTATGCGACCGATTTCCCTGCGTTCTACATCTCAAATAACAAACTCGCAAAAGATATGTGAACGTTTCATATTACTTACACATGATTATTTTGAATATATGTGAAAGACACTTGTCAGATTATTTAGAGAGCAGGCATGAGGTTCAGCTGTGTCCTCTTCATTTTCTGTCTGTTTTAGGCACAAACTGTTACGGCTAACAGCTACTGTTTACACAGCGCAATAGCGCGTGCTTGTAGGGGCGTGACGTGGTGACGTGGAGCCAATCCACGAATCACAGCACATTGTGATAGCTGACCAATCAGAGCCTTTTGAGGGTGGGCCTTTCGGAGAAACTTGGAAATATGACAGTTGTTTTCATATTAGCTGAGTAGCAGTATATAATCAAAGTAAGATATATGAAAAAAATTACGTGATTTTCTACAAATGAAGCATGAGCACAGATTGCTTTGCATCTTATAAACACAACCAAGCCTTAGAAATACACTCTGGACCACCCCTTTAAAAAATGCAGTAAGCCCATTGCACTCAAAAAAAATTACGTTTGTTGTTTGTTCAAACTACTTATTAAAAATTGAGCTGAAACAACACAATTCCTGAGTTATTTTTAGTGAAAACTTAATTGTTTTATGTTAAATCCACTTAAATTTGTAACACAAATCCATTGTGTCCACAGCATTTTTTTCCAGTGTGCCTTAAAATGATTTAAGTGCACTGAAAAAATGACATTAGCAGTTTTTTCTAAATACTTATTTAAATTGAGCTGAAACAACACTAACTTGAGTTATTTTGGTGACAATTGTTTTATGTTTAATCTACTTAAATTTGTAAAAACTAATAACTTCCTTCATGTTGTCTCAACACAAATCGACACAAGCATTTTTTTTACTGTTGTGATCGCCAGAGGTGTTTTCTCCGTTGGAGATTATTTCCGGTATTCCTACCAAACTACAACTCCCAGAACACTTTGCACTCATCAACTCCTGCCACAGCTGACAATAATCCAGACACTCACACACAGACACAGCTGTAGCTCATCTTCACTGATTACATGGACTATATGTACACTTCACTTTCACGTACACGTTACTGAGTCTTGTTAATCTGCTAACATTACAAAGTGTTTTCCCCTTGTCTAGTTTTCCGGTGTTTTTGACCTTTTGCTTGCTTACCGTTTCATTCTTTGCCGCCTAGCTTGACCATTTGCCTGTGTTTTGTTTACGTATTTTGGATTTCCTTTATGCTCCTGTTTTTGACCATTGCCTGCATAACTTCTCTTTAATAAACTGCATGTGGATCCGCACATCTGTTGTCCAGCTTCCTATTGTTACATTTACAGTGTAGATGAACTATGTGCAAAATTATATTAAGTAAAGTGAACTTAATAGCTCTAAGTTACAACATAATTACTTGCACTTACTTTTCCAAGTAAAATCAACTCATCACTTTTAAGGCAATGGGTTTAATTGCTTTTTTCAAGTAATCACTTTTTACAGTTTACTAGTTGGATTGGTTGCTAGAAAGCATATACTGTAAAAAATGCCTGATTCCACACAATAGATTTGTGTTGGGACAACATGAAGAAATTAAGTTAACTTATTAGATTTTACAAATTTAAGTGGATTGAACATAAAACAATTAAGTTGTCCCCCAAAAAGCTCAAGAATTGTGTTGTTTCAGTTCATTTTAAAGTCGTTTGAATAAACAGCAAACGTCATTTTTGAGTGTAGATTTAATGTAGCCCTATTATGCTTTTTCAGTTATTACCTTTTATGTAGTGTGTAATGTAGTTCTTGAATGTCTGGGAAGCTTCAAACATCAAAAGGGGCTGATAAATGGAGTTACTATCTTCCAAAATAAAGAAGCGATTCTGAGTCGTCTGTAAATCTAAAGTCCCTGTAAAATTAAACTAAAGTTTTGTAGATGTTAGTATCAGTATGTTAGTCTTAAGGATATCTTTAAGCAAGTGTGTTCCAGAACAGTGACGGAATTCGCATTTAGAAGATTGTGACATTTAAAGGTTGTCACTTCCATCTAAATGGATCAATGATATTTTTGACATCATACTTCAGATTCTCATAAAATCTTCTGACCAATAAAATGCTCTCTAGTGTCTGACATGTCACGTCTCCTTTAAGACGCTTCAAATTTGCTTTTTATTTGATGTGCTTGAGCTCAACCACTCTCACTGGCAGAGCTGGGATAGAACTAAATGCTATTGGCTGTATTGTTTAAAGGGGAGGAGCTACTATATGTCCTGCCCTGTCTTCATGTTTCAGTTGAGATTACGTCAAACATCGAATTAAAAAATGCACATTTCATGGGACGTTTAATTCCTGCACAAATCTGCATGCGTTTGTAACTATTTTTTTTTAAATCATTATTTTTACTGGGTTTTCACCTTTAATGTACAGGACAGTAGAGATTACAGACAGGAAAGTGATGGGAGCAGAGAGAGGGGATGGATCGGCAAAGGACCTCAAGCTGGGAATCGAACTCGGGTCGTCATGAGCACCTCGGTGCTATATGTCAACACACTAACCACTAGGATATTGGCACCGACATTGGTAACACATTTGCAGAATTCTTTTCTATGGTCGTCATTGGCTGCCCATGAATAAAATATGCTGGCAAAACTAATCAAACTTTTTTTTTGATGTATGGCTAAAAAAGACTGGGCTACACGTGTTTTAAGTTGATTTATATAACAAAGTCTGTTTTGAGGAAATTACATTTAAAGTTTTATTCTTTTCAGTTGAATTTGAATTTCCATTGAATTTCGTCAATTGAAAGTTGAATTTCTGTGTTAAAGACATTAAAATAACTGAAGTACTGGAATTTAGGCCTATGCAAACCCATCATTTGTCTATGATAGCGATAAAATAAATGATTGACTTTTCTTTTATGCTAAAAAATTACAATATTAAAGAGCACCTATTTTACCCCTTTTACAAGATGTAAGATAGGACTTTGGTGACTCCAGAATGTATCTGTAAAGTTTCAGCTCAAAATACCCATCACATTATGTATTATAACCTCCAGAATTTGCCTATTTTAGTGTCTTAGGACAATGTAGCTGTTTTTGTAGCCTGTGGCTTTAAATCCAAATGAGCTGTTTCTCCCCGCCCACCGTTCACAGGTGCGTGTCTGCTTCTTATGCGTTAAGGCTGATTTATACTTCTGCGTCAAGCGCACGAGTATGCTCCGGCGCAGCCTTGGCCGTGGCTGACACTGACGCTGACGCGCACCTCTCAAAAAATATAACTACACATCGCAACGACGCATAGCACAAGCTCTATGATTCGTCTGCTTGGTAGCTGTGACCAGTGTGGATCAGCCTTTACGTCAGATAAACAGCCGTCAGTGATAGAGACAGACACGGATGAAGCTGGAATAAGGTCACTAGTCAAAAATACCAAGCAAGTTTATTGATGTATTTGTGGTGGAGTTTATTCAAGCCTTTCTGAAACGATGAGTCACACACAAATGCCGTTTGCAGTACACGCACACACACACATACACGTTTACTGACACCATGCGGCCGTGGTGATTATATCGGTTAAGAATTACATAGCGATTTTACTCTCTTTATTACAAACATGCACTGTTTTAAAAACGTTTTAAACTTATAAAATTAATTATTGATGTGCAGCCGATCACAGAGAGTTTAAACATATGTTTTAATCCCAGTTTCTTTGCAAAAAAATGTTCTGTGGACATGTGTATACATGCTATTATGGAGACATGGCACCTGTCAATCAATTCGGTGGGCGGGGAAAACCGCAGTCCAACATCACGTTCCAGTAAGCCTCAAAATCACTGGGATTTGGATCCTATTTTAACGTCAGTAAATGTAAAAAAAGAGACTTGTTGTGTTTCTATCACTCTAATATAACAGTGGACACACTATACATACACACAGTTCTGTCCAAACAGCTTCTAAAAGTTGATTTTCATCATAGACATTTTATAAAATCCCTATCATAAATCTATCCAAATGTAATTTCTGACTACCAATTGCACAACTTTTACATTTCATTTATGACATTTGGATATTTTTTAAACCCTTAGATTCTCAAATAGTTCAATCTCACCAAATATTGTCCTATATTTTATACATTAATAGACAGCTAATTTATTCCGTGTGTATAATGTATAGTTATATACACTCTATACATTATTATATATATATAAATTACATACATTAATGTATAATTCACAAATAAACGTATCTTGACACTTGTGTGTATTATAACATATATGTTGTGCCAGGAGGTGGCGACGACTGATTTCTTCGGTATTTGTGAATAAATTATTCATTCAAGAGATTCAGCCACAAATGCTGCCTGATCTATGGATGATATGTATAGAAGCAGTATTATCCAACACCACTTCTCAGATAGTGAAGAATACATTTGAAAAGTCATGATAGTTATTTTTTGACATTATTTTGTTCATCTACAGCGCATAACGTAATCTGAATTTTTACCTTTTTTTTATCCTGTTGATCAGATTAGAAAGGGTTTAGACAACTCTTTAGATTCTAAAAAAAATATTGATCAGATTTGGCCAATTCTTTTCGAATTACATGGTAAATTGTGACTTTATTTGGAGACACTAAAGAGATTTTATGGGTCCATGAAAGTGCATTTTCCGCCTCCTTAATTTATTTTATATATAACTATTTATTATATAGGGCGGTGCGGTGGCGCAGTGGGTATCGCTGTCGCCTTACAGCAAGGTCACTGGTTCGAGCCTCGGCTGGGTCAGTTGGCATTTTTGTGTGGAGTTTACATGTTCTGCCCGTGTTCGCGTGGGTTTCCTCCGGGTGCTCCGGTTTGCCCCACAAGTCTAAAGACATATAGGTGAATTGGGTAAGCTAAATTGTCCATAGTGTATGTGTGTGAATGGGAGTGTATGGGTGTTTCCCAGTGATGGGTTGCAGCTGGAAGGGCATCCGCTGCGTAAAACATATGCTGGATAAGTTGGCGGTTCATTCCGCTGTGGCGACCCCAGATTAATAAAGGGACTAAGCTGAAAAGAAAATGAATGAATATTTATTATATACATTTATTGTATATATACAGAGATTTTCAATAGAATGATGCAGGGAACATTTTGTCAAAATTATTGTTTTCTTCAGTTCTGTTTTTCTTCAGAACAGTATGAGATTCTCTGTTTTAACGTTGAAATAAATGAATACAAACAAAATAAAAAGTTGTATGATTTATCCAGAAGTGCAGCTGTAGTACATCTCTCAGTAAATGTTTAAATGTGGATCATTTAGGGTGTTTCGTTGTATTTCCATCGTAATTCAGGGTAACATTCATTCATTCATTTTATTTTCTGCTTAGTCTCTTTATTAATCTGGGGTCGCCACTGCAGAATGAACAGCCAACTTATCCAGCATATGTTTTACGCAGCGGATGCCCTTCCAGCTGCAACACAGTACTGGGAAACACCCATACACTCCCATTCACACACATACACTACGGACAATTTTAGCTTACCCAATTCACCTATAGCGCATGTCTTAGGACTTGTGGGGGAAACCGGAGCACCTGGAGGAAACCCACACAAACACAGGGAGAACATGCAAACTCCACACAGAAATGCCAACTGACCCAGCCGAGGCTCGAACCAGCGATCTTCTTGCTGTGAGGTGACAGCACTACCCACTGTGCCACCGCGCCACCCTCAGGGTAACATTTCTGTAAATATGAAACAACATACTTGTTTTGACCTGTATATATTCATTCATTTTCCTTTGGCTTAGTCCCTTATTTATCAGGGGTAGCCACATGAACCGTCAACTATTCAAGCATATGCTTTACACAGCGGATGTCCTTCCAGCCGCAACCCAGCACTGGGAAACACCCATACACTCTCACATTCACACTAAGGCCAATTTAGTTCATCCAATTCACCTATACCGCATGTCTTTGGACTGTGGGGTTAACTGGAGCACCCGGAGGAAACTCACGCGAACATGAGGAGAGCATGCAGACTTCACACAGAAATGCCAACTGGCCCAGCTGGGACTCGAACCAGCGACCTTCTTGCTGACAGGCGACAGTGCTAACCACTAAGCCACCAATGTGAATTATGAGAAAATGAAAGTGTTTCTTTTAAACCATTGATGAATGTAAACCTATTGCAGTGGAATAAAAATAAAATAGCGTAATTGTGAAACTCTGTCTTCACATCTGAGATTTATTTTATCCATTCCATCTAGAAAGTACTGGAAAATTTCCCCTCTGGAGTCAGAGACTGTAAAACGCATATTAGTGAAGTCGTTCTGAAGGCTATTAGCTCTTACGATTGAAGCACCATAGGCAGGGATTCGTAGATTTGCTGTGTTTACATCAGGCGATTTTGGTGTTTGTTTACCATAGAGTGTCGTTTCCCCTAAACAGCCATTTACCGGGCAACATGATTTGAATAACTGGATTGTGTCGCTATTTGCTCACAGATTACATCAAACTTCATTAAAGGCAAATAGCAAAACACAAATCAGCTGCCCATTAGGCTCTCCTGCACAAATACGTCCACAAAAATAACACACCGAACCACATCATGAGACACCCAGAGTGCGTATGCTTAGTGTAAATCTGATCTGACCTCTGCCATGTGACCTCGGCGAAACATTTTACTTGCAAAATCAAAGAGCTGTAAAACATCAAAGAGCAAATCTGACGCTGGAACACTTTGACCTGGTTAGAGATCCTCAGATGATGCTTTCTGCAGCTCAGGAGGCTTATTGGAGATCTCCATTATGTTTTATTGAGGTATTAACTTTGTCTCAGATGCATCTGATATATATTTTTTTCTTTACAAGTGGTCGCACAACTCAGATCATTTGGTTTTAGGGTTGAATTGCTCATCATTGATGTTTTGATTGAAAACCTGAGCATTGTTTGAGAATCTGAGGGACAGTTCACTCCCAAATTTTTGGTTGTAGATTCACTCACCCTAAGCCATTCCAAAATACTTATCTTGGGCTGAAAATGTGGTCCTTCATGATTCATAAAATGCACGTACTGCCACTTTGAAAGACAAAAACATATAGAGGCTAAACAAATTGAATACCCGTAACTAACCCATACCCGTAATACCCGACACATAATTTCATATTGTAAAAACAAATATTTATTAATTAACAGTTGACACAGCTAGTGATTAATAGGTATTTTCTGTATATTTATGATGTCTTGAAAAATGAAATTTATGGGAACTTGTTATCTCCTGTGACAACTTTCAATGCTAAAACGTTTAACATCATTTTATTGATATTTTTAGTAGTATGATACAATATTGTCTGGGCTGGTTATGTGAATTATGTTACAAAAACTGGATAATTATCTTCCAGTACTTTTTCTGTTATTGTATGGATTTATTTAAGATTTTTCGAGTATACAGTTTCAAACAAATATGTGGTTTTGCTGCCTGTGAAGATTTAAACTCCTGGTTTAGAGCAGACTTGCAAGATTTTTTTGGCTCTGCAAGCAGTATTAACATATTAAAAAGCTATCTTATTTTTTTCTTCAGATTTGTAAGACATACAGGTGTATAAATAACATTGCCAAATATGTCACACGAATAAAATTATATTGCTAAATGATGTTAAGTGCCATTAATACTATTTTAATTCATTTACTCACAAAGAACGCACGTAAATGTTCGTCAACTAGAAAACACTAGCATCGAAAACTAGTAAACATTGACGCAAAAAGTCCAGATTTGATTTCACCGGAACAGGGATGAATCTTTCACTGTGGTATCTTCCTTTTCGGGGCATATATTAATAATTGTTGACTGGAAATTTAAATAATTAGACTATATTTATTAACAAAAAGATGGCACCAATTTCTCATCTCCCAGCATCATGACCTTAATTGTTGTAATCCAGACAGATCCGTCTGTTTTTACAGTCTACTCAACATCTGGGTTGCTGGAGAATCCTAGATGAAGGGCGGGAGGATGCCATTCATTATGACAGGGATGATTGACAACAACAACGTAAATACGTGTAAGCGTTTTTTAAATTGCGATGTGATATTCCGCTTTATTTTAAAATAACAAATAACTCTAAACTCAATCAACGTCTAATTGGGTTATACGAAGTCTCGTTAAAACATATAAGCTGTACTTACGCGTCTCGGCGCACCCCTACTACTTGAATGGTACGTTCCATTTTAAAGCGATAGCTGCAACTCCACGCTTCTAAAGTAAAGCGCGACGCTTTCTTGAGGTACGGACTGGAGAATACCATGCCATCGACGCGTTGAGCGCATTTACGGCTTCACACGGGCGTTTTGCACAGGAAAATAAAGCGATATCACCGAATCCGCCTGCGATAAGGACCGAGAGGCTCTTCAAAAGCCAACTGTGGATGTAACTGTTGCACTTTGAACACAGGTAACGTTGCGAGTGATACACAAACATTCGCGCGGATGATTCATTCTGATGCACGGCTTTATTGTACCGAAATCCCGAATGCATGATGTGGAGATGTAACGCGTGCTTCTTTTACCACACGCACACACAAAAACAATTCGATCTAGTAGATAAGAGAATAGATGGTTAAACTGTTGTATGGAAAGGATCCTGAGGGATGTGGTCAATAAAGCCAGCAGGAACAAAGGGGGCATTAAAACCACTGTTTAGCTAAAAGGAGGTAAAATATCCACGCATTTGTTGCTGTGCATTTGGAAATGTATTAAAATGACTTGACTGATTCTAGTAGTAGTCGATGCACAATGGATAATTATTCCAGTCTTGCCTGTTGGTGGTTGTGCGTGGATCCTAAGCATGCATATTGACGTTTGAGATGTAAAAGTTGCTTTGGATAAACACTACAGATCACAATCGGGCATTATAATGAAACAAAACAACGTTGTTTTTAGCTAATTAACGCAGTAAAAATATATAAAAAAGGTGATATCACGCACTCAATCTGTTTGTCTGTCACATCTGTAACAGTCACATGACTAAAATATTGTTTTCCTCCAGGCAAATGACCCAAATGTTGTTGTTCCTATTAAAGCCTAAACTAAAATCAAATGTAATGCTCGATTTGCACATTGATTACGCGTTTTTTCTTGAACGAGTAAATGATGCATTGAGATGCCCGAAATCAGATGCAGTTCATGGGTACTTTGTACCAAACCAGATCATTCAAAGCCTTTGGTGCCAGTTTGATCCGTGTCTGGGTGGAGAGGAGAGGGGCTGTGGCTGCCTGCGGTAGCCGGCTCAGGGATGCTCCCAGCCGGTCTGAGATAAGCCAGATCCCCGCTGGAGAACGTTTGGAACCGAGCACAGAAAGCGTTTAGTTTTCGATCTTTATATCGCAATGCATGCTTAAAGTATTGATGATCTGCACAACAAAAATTAAATGTATATAAGTGCGTGATCAGTCAAGCTAAACATTAAACTGTATGGAATCTTAATAGAAAAAAAAATATATATATATATATATATATATATATATATAT
>CAIGQV010017835.1:24698896-24716717 GCA_903798115.1 Danio jaintianensis
ACAGGTTTTCAGCTTTATTCAAATGTCTTTCTTTGTGTTCAACAGAATAAAGAATCTCAAACAAAGAGTGAGTAAATGATGACAGAATTTTCATTTTTTTGGGGGTGAACTGTCCCTTTAAGATTTAAATGGTTTGTTTGAACCATTTGAATGCTAAACATGGTGTAAATGTCCTGCTTGTTAAGTAAATTTCTGAAGAAATTTTCTTATCTTGCATCTTACCTTAGTATCTTCTTGTTGAGATTTAGTTTGAGGCCAAAAGTAATTATACTGGTGAAATGAGTGTGGGTTAAGTTATGCTGAAAATGAGTGCTTTTACACCAATTTTTGAGTATTACAAACAGTTACAATAAAACCCATTCAGTTATGCATTGAAATTTGAAGTTGTAAAATCATAATTTGCAATGTTGGTGTAAAGTTTAAATAGTTAATTTGAAATGCTGGTAAAGATGGTGTGAATGTCCACTTGGTGAGATTAAAGAGATGTGTTGGTTTATTTTCAATATTATAAACAGTATACATTGAAACATTTAACCGAGCATTCAATTTTTAAGGTCTAAAAATGTATAATGTGTAAATAATGTTGGACTATGCTTTAAACATTTAATGTTCGAAATGCTGATTTAAATTTTGAAGATAGTTGGAATGTCTTGATTTTTTTTAATAGTTTGAAGAGGTTTGGAGAATTAAGTTAAACTTTGTTAGTGACCATTTGGAGTTTAATCTGCAGATATACTAGCTAATTGATGCTAGTTCAGATTCTAGCCAATCACGTTTGTACAACACCAGAGAATATGCCAAAATGGAAGAAAAGCTTATAATCGCAGTTGGGTTTTCAAATTCTCCTGCGAGCAAAGAACCCAACTCGACTTGATGAACCCACAATTCAGTTCAGCAATGTTTGACATCACTCCATTTAAGTTAAATGAGAAGCGGTAATGCAGATGCGTCTTGTGAATGTTAAGGGGGTGTCTAGTAATGATAAAGGAGATTTCAAGTAGGGGGAAGGTCCTGTTGGATTATTGGGGTATTTGTTTTGGTGTGTTCAAATGTCAACATCTTTTGCCAAAATTTGCTTAGTGCACCTTTAAATAATGTTGGATTAAGATGTAAACTGTGTTTGGAATGCTAAGGATGATGTAAATTAGGGCTGCATGATACTGGAAAAATATGCAATGTTGTTGAATATTGCGATAAAAATATTTCTTGTTTGCCTAGAAAAAAATCTTTGTTTTAAATCATTTCTTTTTTTTAATGATGCTAAAAAACTGGTAAAAATATATTTTTCAGATCTAATTAATTCTAATTCAGACTAAAAATAGTGTAAAAGTCTCAGCAGCTATTCTGACTTTGATTGGCTTGTCGTTTTCCTCTTGTATCGACGCCTGCTGTTAGTGTTTATTTTCAGCTCTGGGTTTACCTTTGAGCCGCCAATAGCAGAACTATACCTGTCAACACTGGGATGTGAAAATAAGGGATTAACCTTTTCTTCACTGTATAACTTAAATATTCTGATTAAAGAGCAGCGAATGAATCTCTCATTTAGATTTTTCATTTAATCACATTGGATGAAAGCATTAAAGCACAGATCTATAATGAAAATATTCGATTGCTTTCCTAACTTTTCATTCTCATTTAAGTCAACATTTGTTGTGTTTAAAAGATAACCCACCAAGATCGACGTGTTTAGATGTTGTTGTTGTTATTATTATTATTGTGTATATGTCTGTTCAAACACGCACCCAAAACCCAGAGTGTCCACTTTCACTCCCCTTCAAATCGCGTGTACAGAATTCGTTTGGGAAACAGCGTCTATTTATTACTATGGAGCGCGTCTGACAGTCACGCACCGCTACATGATCTGGCTGTTTTGAGGATCGCATAGGAGGGGCAACGGTGCCTGTAATGGAAAGGAAAGGAATCCCGCCATTTTTATATTTATTTCAAAGAGTTTTCATGCCTGAATAAAATTAAAGCACAGAACAGATTCACATTTAAGAGTGTCCCCTGGTGGTTTGGTGGTATGGGTTGCGTATGGGGAGGATCGGCTCTTTAATGTTTATTGCCACCCTTCATAAAAAGATAAAAAATTCGGGAAAATACCTGTACAGGATGATGGCGGGATAGAATTGTAAAATACGGGAGAATCCCAGGAAAAACTGGAGGGTTGACAGGTATGAGAAGAACAGCACCTACTGGGGAGGCGGAGATAAAGATAGTAAGACCCCATCTGATTGGTCAAATTTAGATAAACTACCAATGCATAAAATAAATGTAATTTATCACACAAATCTGCGATACGTACATTGCATAATATTATCTCGATAATGATGATTTAGTGATATATTGTGTAGCCCTAATGTAAATGTCCTGCTCATGAAAGGTCAAGGTTTGGAAATGTGAATACTGTGAAATTTGTGAATACTAAAATAGCTTTTTTAAAATTGTTCTTGTGAGTTTCGTGGCTGAGCTCTTTTTGTTTAGATTTATAAGTCAGCCAATTTAGTTTTAATGGTTGCCTTATTGATTGTTCTACAAATGCATAGTAAAAATGCTTTGTCGAATTTATAAAAAAGCTTATAGGAGTAGGTGGCGCGGTGGTCAGTGGTTAGCACTGTCGCCTCACAGCAAGAAGGTTGCTGGTTCGAGTCCTGGCTGGGCCAGTTGGCATTTCTGTGTGGAGTTTGCATGTTCTCCCCGTGTTCGTGTGGGTTTCCTCCGGGTGCTCCGGTTTCCCCCACAGTCTAAAGACATGCGCTATAGGTGAATTAAATGAACTAAATTGGCCGTAGTGTATGAGTGTGTGTGAATGTGAGAGTGTATGGGTGTTTCCCAGTACTGGGTTGCAGCGGGAAGGGCATCTGCTGCATAAAACATATGCCGGAATAGTTGGAGGTTCATTCCGCTGTGGCGACCTCTGAAATAGCCGAAGGAAAATGAATGAATGAATGAGTTTATAGGTGTATATTTTTCAAGAAAATACTATCTCAATCTTCAAAACGACGCCTTTTCCTTGCAGTTTTCAAGTAGTAATTGTTTTTACACTAAGTGTTTGCTATGCTTTTCCACGTATCCAATTATTCCAAAAGTGAAAGAGTGAACACAAACAAAATATTTGACCCCGGGCCTCCAGCAGGATGAGACTCCAAACTAAAACAACAAAAAGAGGAAATAATCCGAGGACACATGGAAGTTCTTCAGCGCCTCTGCTGACCCTGAGAGCTCATAATGCTCAGGGTTATGACCCTCGGAAGAGAAGCGCACCATATATATATGATGCTGTATTATTTGGGGAATTGTGCGTATGGAGGCTTCGGCTCAATATTGTGGTCACTCGAGGACAGAATTGCTTTTGGCCAAGGCAGACTCTTGCCAACAGATACAGTATATGATACTTGCCTCCAGCTCTGTCAGTTATATCAGATGACTTGGGTTTTATTTTACTTTGCTCTTTTTTTTCCCATTTGAAACAATATTTTTGTAAAGAAGAGGGAACGGGAGGAATTTTTGAACAGTTTGCCTTAGTTGTTCCGACGATGGTTTGTTTATATATTTGTGTTGTCAATCGATTAAAACATTTAATTGTGTTAATTTTTACGATACGCTAGTTAATTCAACAAATGAAGCCACAATTAATCACGTACATCAACATTTGCTGAGAAAAGCACCCTAAATTAAGATCATTCAAAGACTTTGGCAGATGAAAGGATTAAATAGACACAAAAAGTGGATTTAGTAATCAATATATTGATCATTTCTGTAAGACTGAACATGGATCTATCACCGTCCACAGGATTGTTTTAGCAGCTTTTTCTGAGGTTGATTTGGCATGTTTTGTCATTCACACTGGACGCTTTTGTGTTCGTTATGTGCTGTTTTTGTTGCCTATATTTTCTTGATTTATTGGCAGTTACATTAAGTGAAATAATATATTAAATACATGTTTAGTTAATTCATTTATTGTCTAATTTCCTTATTAGAATTTTTTAAATATTTTCTTTATAATACATTTTTAATATTTGCCATCATTTATTTAACATACTATAATATTTAAATAATTCATTCATTAATTTTCCTTTGGCTTAGTCCCTTTATTTATCAGAGGTTGCCACAGCGGAATGAACCGCCAACATCCAGCATTAATAAGATGCCAACCATAGAACCGCCAACTTATACGGCCAATTTTGTTTACCCTATTCACTTATAGCGCATGTCTTTGGACTGTGGGGGAAACCGGAGCACCCAGAGGAAACCCACACCAACACGGGGAGAACATGCAAACTCCACACAGAAATGCCAACTGGCTCAGCCGGGACTCGAACCAGCAACCTTCTTGCTGTGAGGCAACAGTGATAACCACTGAGCCACCGTGCCGCCCCTCATACCATTGATCAAGTATTATTATTTATTAATTAATAGTCAATATTTCCCCCCCCCTAAACCATCTCTTTGGAAATTCCTGCTCAAGAATAATATATTATCTCTTTTTGTTAGTTTGGACAGGAACTGATTACCACAGTATATATTTGTATGGGTTATTACCCTGCCTGTGTCATTTAAAATCATTCAGGGAATTTGTCATAACGTGGCAGACAGCCTTGAGAAGTTCAGTCGTTTCATATAGCCGTTTCCCTGAGAACGGAAATAAATGAATATTTTCTTTGTTATTAATATTCCACGGCACTTGCTTCACCCCGACCGAAGCGCGTCAGGTGATCGTGTGATTCTCTCTCTTTTCTGAACCGCAAACCATGAGCTCTTGTATCACACAACAAGGCCATTGCGTTTCTCTTTACGTTTTAACAGTGTTGTTGAACTCGAGGGCTCGATCTGAAATCGTCCATTATGTTTCCAACAAGTGACCAAACTGACTGACTGATGTTCCTGTGATGAAGAGGCGTATCACTGAGCTAAAATTAGGACTAATGGATGAGTCCATCATTTCATCTGGAAACTAGACAAGTGCTGATATTCAATACTACAATATAGGGCTGCACAATATACATATTAGCCCCCCTGTATATTTTTTTCCCCAAATTTCTGTTTAACAGAAAGAACACATTTTTAAACATATTTGTTTTAATTAGGGATGTCCCGATCAGGTTTTTTTTCCCCTCGAGTCCAAGTCATTTGATTTTGAGTATCTACCGAACCCGATCCAATACTTCCATAATACATAAAAAAAAAGAATAAAGAAGAGTGAAGAAACAGATCCAGGATGCTCCTAATTTTTTTTTTAATTCACCTTATTTTAACATTCAACAACTCTGTTAACAAACAGAGCACTTCTGTGAGGTAGCTTGAACAATCAAGTAATAAATAACATAAATTCTTCACTTTTGGACTGTAGTGCAACAGTAAATATAAAACAAATCTAATATAAAAAGTAATAGCACCTCAACTTAAAATACCCGGCAGGCTCTTCCTAACTCTTACTATCATCACAGTAGTAAGTTTCACAGAAGGAAATGTATGTTTTTCTTAGTGAAAACTAACATCTCTACCTTGTCATGTTTGAGCCTGTTTCTGTTTTCATCAAGGACATTTGCAACTGCACTAAAGAGTCTCATCAACTTTATAAAACCCCCAGACCGCAGACATACTCGCACTTTCCGCTTCAAGCTGCTTCCGTGTTCTACTTTGCCGGCATTTAACCAATAAAACTCTGCAACAAAGTGTTGTCATGCCGCACGCATTGCTGTTTCTGTGTGAAGTCAAGAAAGAGGTCTAACTCTGTGCCACTGCATAACTATAGATGTGTTAAAAATATTCAAGTCCTGATCGGGAGCTAATGTCCGGTTCCGATCGAGACTAAAACTGCATGATCGGTCCTGATTTCCGATCACGTTTTAATAACAAATTTTTAATGACTGATTTCTTTTATCTTTGCCATGATGACAGTAAATAATATTTTACTAGATATTTTTCAACATTCTTGTATTCAGCTTAAAGTGACGTTTAAAAGACTTAACTATGTTAATTAGGCAAGTTAGGGTAATTAGGCAAGTCAGTGCTTAACAATGGTTTGTTCTGTAGATCTTCAAAAAATATTGCTTAAGGGGGCTGATAATATTGACCTTACAACCAAATTTTTGGTACCCCAAAAATGGCTTAATCAGGGGATGGATCTATATTAACCTGCAACACCTTAGACATAATTGTAAAACAATTAATCCAGTAATTCTGTAACATAGGGCACATAAAAAATATATTGTGATTTTTTTAAAAAACTTAAGTCAATAATTTTTTGAAACAAGAGAATGTAATGCCTACTGAAAACACATAGGCCTGTACTGGCATTAGAAGCGGGTTGTTTTATGGGCTTGTCTCATAAGGATTCCTCCCGGCTTCTTGTTTACAGTTCGGGACGGGCAGAAAGGTCGCAGGGGGGCGTTTGTCAGAAATATTGACGCGCTTGGAAAAAAATTGCACAGTGCCCAAACCGTCTGTCACGTTCTCAAATAAATATTTGTTTTGGGTCGGCCCGCAGATTTGCCAACTCCTTCATTGCATAGACATTTTTAATGTGCTGATGGATGCGAATGCTTTTGACCACTTTTTATTTTCTTGCAGATTGCTTGTGTTTGCTTTATCTGTGCTCCATTTTGATGGGATATTTAGTACAAATGGGTTCATTTTTACATTATTTAGTAGTTTTGCAGAGTTCTTTTGTCACCCACAATGTGTTTAGCATTTTGAGACAAGTAAGAAACACTGGAAAGACTGTTCAATCGGAATAATTTGCTATCAAGATGTACAGTAAGGCTTAGATCTGAGTTGATGCCTCCTGACGCTTTATGTGACTGACTCTTCGCATTTATAAAGTTTACATTGAAAAATAGCGTATATTAGGAGTTTAGATGCAAAAACCTCTAAATGCTGTCTGAAATTTTCTTCAAAACTGAGCAGTAAATAAAAGTAATTAATAGTGATAAATAAATAAATAAAAACTCTTTCAATTAAAATTCAAAAATTGCTTTATTGGCATATGACTATTGTAATATGACAAATATTACAAATGTATTGCCAAAGCAATTATAAAGTTTACATTACAAAAAAAGAACATGCATGTATATATAAAAAAAAAATGCATAAATAAAATAAAATAATAATAATAACCCTAGAATAAACTGTACATTTAACAATCAACATTTTAGGAAAAACAGTGATAATAAATCACAATAATCAGTATGTTTACAATGATTCACTTATAACCATCTTGAAGTGTGTGTGTGTGTGTGTGTGTGTGTGTGTGTATATAAAAATAAATAAATAAATTTTAAAAATAAATAAATAAATAATAATAATAATAATAATTAGTCAGAATAAACTGTACATTTAACAATCAACATGTTAGGACAAAACACTAATAATAAATGATAATAATCAGTATATTTACAGTGATTCATTTTTAACCATCTAAAAGTGTGTGTGTGTCCCTCTCTCTCCCCCTCTCTCTCTCTCTCTCTCCGTCTTTGCCGGGTTCAAACATTCTGCTTAGGCATTCAGCTTTTTCACTGGCACCAGCCGGCTTCCACCGTGCTAATGAAATTACTGTGATTGCTGTTCAATAGCTTCTTCTGCGAATCAGGGAATGTATTGCAATACGTCATTATAATACAATGAGCAAGGATTTTTTTGGGTGGATTTTAGGAACCTGAAGGCTGCAGTGATTTTTCTGGCATTGTTAAATTACAGAAATATTTCAGGTTTGCTTTATTAGATGGTTTCTGGGTAAGTGTTCTCATTTTGCTGTGCAGATCTCGTTTGATTTTTCTAATGAGTGATTGTGTCGGCAATGTTTTATATTGATGTTTTTTACTTTTACCTGAAACTGCATGTTAGAGGTGTGCGAGATTAAAATAATATCTTGATATTTTTTTATTTATAATTTTTTTTTTAAAAAGGATAATGACAAAGGCCTGTAATGAATAAATTAAAATTGCACTTAAACCACCGGTTGCTGGTTACAAGTCTCTGATTAAATGAGAGATTTGTTGAATCCGTCATTTAAATAATTCGTTTAAAATGTCTGATCCAGTTAGAAACCAAACAAGTGACTGTCAAACACAAAGAAACACCAGCGTTAGTCTCAGATGCACAAATGTTTTTCTCTGGCTGTCTGCATGTTTTATTGTTGTTGTTGTTGTTGTTCAATATTAAGACTGCACAATATACATTTTTATACAATATACACAATCTATAAGCTTCACAGGAGCTTATAGATTAATGACAAAGTTTAACCAATGTGAATTTAAAGTTTATTAATTGTATATGTTTTTTTTTTTTCCTGTTAAACATATCAAGTGAGTTTAAAGCATTCAGGCACAAGAAAGAATAGTATTATTATATCATTAATTATATAATTATATATATAATTTTAGTGAGGACTGCCAATGCACTTTACATTAGATTTTTAAATGTGTCCAACTTTCATTACAACTTACCAGACAAGTATAAAGCATTTTTTTCTCTCTCATTTGTATGTAATGATTTTTTCCAATATCGTGCACCTGTTCATTACCTAGAAAAGGCAGTAATATTAATATAAAACTATTATTACTTGTTGAAATGAAGATCACATTTGCTGTCGTGCTTATGCAGCACTCATACCCCGGCTATAATTTCTTGTAAAAATAATAAAACATACAGAAAATGGAATGGAAAAATATAATTAATAGACAGAAGTTATTGTTTAATGTAATGTAATGTGTATTTATATAGCGCATTTATCGTGTATGGCCATACACCCAAAGCGCTTCACAATCATGAGGGGGGTCTCTCCACACCACCACCAGTGTGCAGCATCCACTTGGATGATGTGACATCAGCCACAGGACAACGGCGCCAGTGCGCTCACCATACACCAGCTATTGGTGGAGTGGAGAGACAGCGATACAGCCAATTTGGTGGATGGGGATGTTTGGGAGGCCATGATGGGCCGATGGAGGGTATTTGGCCAGGACATCGGGGTTACACCCCTACTCTTTACGAGAAGTGCCATGGGATTTTTAATGACCACAGAGAGTCAGGACCTCGGTTTAACGTCTCATCCGATAGACGGTGCTCACTGACCGTATAGTGTCCCCTTCACTTTACTTGGGCATTAGGACTCACACACCCCGCAGGTTGAGCTCTCCCTGCTGGCCTCACTAAACCACTTCCATCAGCAACCTAGTTTTCCCATGTGGTCTCCCATCCAGGTACTGACCAGGCTCAGCCCTGCGTAGCTTCAGTGAGTAACCGGTCGTGGGCTGAATTGAATCTGAGGGGGTGTTACACAAAATCTGATTTGTTTTTATTTTCGATTTTAGCTGTTCATTTACACAGTCTTAGAATATTTTGAAAATTGGTTTTGAAAAAACAATATTGTTATTTTGTACCCAAAACAGGGTCTTAAAAAGTCTTAATGTCTTAAATCTCAAAAGCTAAATTTTAGGCCTTAAAAAGTCTTAAATCTACTGAAATGTTGTGTTCTAGGTCTTAAATCGTTTTTTAACAGGTCTTAATTTTCCTTTGTTCATGTATAGCTACCCAATCTGGCCATTAACACCCATACAATCACCAACAATCCATCTCAAGAAAACTTTTTATTTAAAAAAAGCATGTAATTACTTTCCTTACAGTAACATTTGCTTAAGTTCTCCATTTATTTACTGCTGAGGGTATTTATTATTAAATTATTATTATTATTATTATTATTATTATTATTATTGTAGACTGAAGGAATTGAAAGCTGTTTTGTTCTATTCTTGGTAACGGCTATAGGGTTTGTGAATGGATATATTTGAAAATTAATAAAAAAAAAATATTCAAACAAAAGAATTATTGCATTATTAAATGTCTAAAATTTCATTCATAATGGTCTTAAAAATGTCTTAAATCTTACATTTAACTTGGTGAAACCTGCAGAAACCCTGCAAAACGATAATGGAAGACTACAGAAATATAGGTGGCAAATTGTTTCTTTGTAAAGTGACATTACTAGCCTGGCATGCATAATGCTGCATTTTTAGGGTGCTTTCACTGTAGATGGATTGTTTTGTTCTGAAACGGGGATTAAAATCGTTACAATGTTGCTTTTTGTTCTTGGTGCGGTTCGCTTTCACATGGCAAAGTTTCTAAACGGATCAAAAATTTATATCCCATGGATTCCGCTCAGCTGTCATACTTCGTTATTTTAATTTATGTTGATAAGCAATAAGATATTATAAGCGAAAAGGTGCACTTTAAAGCTACGGTCACACTGGAGTTTGAGTATGTGAAATTCTGTCGTACGACGCTGCGAAAAGGGGCGGGATTAAACAAGATGATTTAAAAAACATTTTAAAAAGCGTGCGATTGGTCCATATTTAAAATTTTTGTCCAGAGAGGTCATGTTTTGATCTTCGATTGGTCTCACACAGTCACGTGATGCAATTTCGCAGGTCAGAGTTCCCCAACTTGAATTTTGCAACGCAGCGAACTGCGACACTTGTCGCACGAGCTTGCGTTTTCGGTCTGACGCATTCGTGTGCATATAAATGGAAGTCTATGGGGAAAAAAGTCAAGTGTGACCGCAGCTTCATTTTGACACCCACAGACATAATCACCAAATATAAATCAGAGAGGTGAGACTTTCTCGTACATAGACTAATTTCAGTTGTCAAGTTTTGTAAAAATCTATCTATTGAGTCAATCAATCTATAAAAAGAAAGTTGTCTAGAATTATGCATTATACGCTTACATTATAGAGAGAAATAACAGATGAACCGAGGCTGCAGTCAGACCTTGAAGCAGATGTTGATCTTTCTTTCGAGGTGTCAGTGCACAAATGAACGAAACAATGGGCCTAATACAAAATATTATAAGATTCAAATATGGAAAAGTTATCAGATGGTAATTTCGGTCAATTTTCCTAATGGAAAAACAGCGCTCGGTAATATTTCAGCATGCTCTCACTTTCGTATTCGACATGAAACGCACGTTTACCGGTAGAAATGACATCCTGCCCTACTCATAATCTACTCATAATTCTGTCTTCATATAGCCGTATATATGGCTATTACATAACCATAATACACAGTGATATAGCCTGGTTCGTTAGTTCGTTGGATCTTTTTGCTTTCTCACTACAATCGATCCGCTCCAGAGTTTGTTTCAATCGAGCTGAGACCACCTCATTGAGTCAATCTCGGACCGTTTGATTTGGTGCGGGTCCGAGTGCGATTGCTGGATTCACATATGCCAAACGAACCGCTCTAACTGGGCAAACGAGACAGGTTCTGAAACAAATGTCTAGGTGTTAAAGCACCCGTAGTCATTTTTGTGAATCTCTTTGAACCGGAATTGTTTTGACAACTTTGTCATCTTTATGTGGAATCTGTCCTAAAAGCCAAGGAAGAACATTTCCTCTCTTTCTTTCTTTTTAACACTGTTGTTGTCATTCTAAAACCAGCGGCATGTGTGAAATGTTTAGCACTAATTCAAATGTTTGCATCCTTTTTGCACATTTTGCTTAATTGATGTTAATTGCATTACACGGGGTGCTTTGAAATATGTGTGACAGCATGTTTCAGATGATAAAATAATTATGGTGTTGTTGATGCAAAGACATAAAGTAGCTACACAGAATTAGATATTGAGTTTTTAATTTGTTTTTGTATTGACCGTACTTTGAGTGCATGTTGCCCCGAGATGATTTCAAGCAAGACTCGGCGGTCCTGCCAGATGCGGAAAACTGTAGTGCTTGGGTTGTGCTTGAAGTGAAGCATTATTCTGCCTGTGTGTGTGCTTAATGTGGGCCCTTCCTGACCCTTCCCTTCCTTTTCTCTTTGGAGAGCGAGAAAGAGCAAAAGAAAGGGAGACAGACAACAGAAGCCATGCAGACCTCTTTCATTCCTGCTGTTCTGCCCAGTGGGGGGAAGCAGTGATTGAACAAGCAACCCATGTGTTTGATCTGCAAACCGCTTGTGTTCAAAGAATGAAATGGCGCTACAGCCTCTTGCTGTATTTTGTTGTAGTTGTGTTCTTTATGTATTTTCACTGTAGTATTTTGTGTTGCTTGAATGATTTTCATAATGCAGGGTTAAGGGCTCTTCTTGAAACTTTTAATTAGTTCATTTCAGGGCTGGACGATATGACAAAAAACTTAATATTATAATTTAAGTACACTGTAAAAAATTATTTGACAGTCATGACAACAAAGGTTTTTATGATACTTTAATTTATTTCACTAAGTTAATCCGGTTTCAACTAGATTTTTTAAATGATGCACCATTTAACCTAATATTTTTTTGTCAGTTTGATTGATGTAAGTTGAAATGACTAGAAAATAAATTAAGGCAGCAATAATTTTTTTACAGTGTAATCCTTTATATCTTGATAACGATATACATCATGATAGTTCCATTTCTGTAAATTCAATCAAATAAAAGTGTATAAATTGACCATATGTAAAGGACAATTTTTTTTTTTACACTAAAGTATATATTCAGAAACATAAACATACTCATCCATATGTGGTCATATTTCTTGCTTTATTTAGAAATTCAGGGCCAATGTTTGATTAAAAATGTAGAAATATAAAATAAACATTAATTAAATATAAAACGCTTTTCAAAAAAACGAATGATTACAGGCCCAACATTAAAATAAAAAAATGTCAATGAATAAAATGTAATCATTGTACTTTCAAGATAGCAACTTTCTCACCGTGCTGTTATTCGTGTTTCTGTCTGCATCGCTGTAATGGCATGTAATATTGCGCTCGTATAAATTATGAAAAAGTAGTATCGTAAACTATATTTTGTGGCACTACTTAATAAATAGTAGAGCAGAATACGAAACAATAGACTTTTTATTTTGTGCATACAATATATATTGTCATATTGCACACCAATATGTTAATTTCAAATAATTAGTTACAAAAATTCTGATAAATTACCCAATTAATAAAAATTTTTGTAAAATAAATTATATGTACAATTCTTATGGAATGGTCATGGAAATCCAAACTTTGGCAAAAGTATGGGAGACGTACATTATTGAATTGAAATGTGAAATAATTGGCATTATACAACAGATGTTTGACGGCACTGGCATAGTTTGTTTTCTGCCCTTTTCTCCTCCAAATCACAAAGGCTTCTTAAAGTAACCAAAATCACTTAATGTAGTCTGAATCAGTACCAGAATCGTTAAATTCCTTACGATTCCCTTCCCTGTTCTTGCTGTCTGGTTAAGGGCTGCTTCCTAATTAACAAATGCGCTTGGGATTAGTGCTTGCAATGACCATAAAGGTTTATTAGCAATCCATTGAGTGAAAGGAGTGGGAGTGACAAGGCTTGGCACTAACAGAAGCCACTCGATCAATACATACCCCCCAAAATCCCCTCACCCAGCTGTCATGCACTGGCTCACGGTCCACTCTGAGTCACTAATGCCTCCAAATGGAGAGCAAGCAGGGGATGGATTGAGTCTCCGGCAGAAGTGCTGAATTCTTATAGTTGGGTTTTAAAATCAATCATTGTTGAAGTTATTTGTACTTGAACTTAAACCTGGTGAGAAACTGCAAGAATGCTTCTTGCACGTGTACAAATCAGATGAATGCATGCAAGTGATACTTTCACAATCATAAACTTGTCCCGTCCAATTGCATTGCAGTAAATAAATAAGTCAGATGCATTTTATGGCCAACAAGATGCACGTTTTATCAATTTTAGTCATTCCCTGGGAATCAAACCCATTATGTTGACACTCTTGTTCGGGCTACATTGGTTATGGTGAAACCTGCAAAACAATTTTGTGACTTTTTATAGTACAAGCCGCTTTTGCATATCCTTCCAAGAAATTCTAGCATTTAAAACAAGTAGTATTGCTACTAGATGCATAAACATCATTGCATACTGCTGATAGTTATTACAGCTTTGGAAAGGGTTTGATAGGATCAAGCTGTGCAAGCTATATTATTGCAAACCATCAAGAAACCTCTTGCTTGATTATAAGGTTCAGAGAGTTGGTGAAAAATACTTGCGACAAAAAGATGTAAAAACATCGCCTCAGAGGGGAAAAAAAATGCAATTGTAAAGTATGACCTCTTTAATGCAATTAAACTTTTAAAGATAAGACTTTGCTTTGCTTGCATAATCCATTTTCAAACACTCTGAACTTTCTCTCTCTTTCGTTGCAGACATGAACCACTGAGACAGCAAAAGTAGAAAAAGCCTGGAATACGCTTGAGGGAAGAGCTTCGTCTCGATCCCCCTCCACAAAAAGAAGGTCTGGAATCATGAGGTCCTTGTGGCTGCTGGTATTTTCCTTCTCTGTTTTGGCTGGGACCAACATGGCATTTCCAATGATTCTCACGGAGCACCCTGAAGTCACCGGGAGCTTCAAGGTTAAAGACACGAGTCTCACACACCTCACAGTGCACCGCAAAACTGGTGAGGTGTTTGTGGGCGCTATAAACCGAGTCTACAAGCTTTCTGCCAATCTCACCGAAATGCGTTCGCACCAGACCGGTCCCGTGGAAGACAATGCCAAGTGCTATCCACCCCCCAGTGTACGAGCTTGCACGCAGAAACTGGAATACACGGATAACGTCAACAAATTGCTGCTGGTTGATTACGCGGGCAACCGTCTGGTGGCCTGTGGAAGCATCTGGCAGGGCGTGTGCCAGTTCCTGCGGCTGGAAGATCTCTTCAAGCTTGGTGAACCACATCACCGTAAAGAGCACTACCTCTCGGGAGCCAAAGAGTCCGATGGGATGGCTGGAGTCGTGGTGGGCGATGATGACGGAGACTTGAAGAAGAAAAAGAAAGGCGGCAGTCGACTCTTCATTGGTGCTGCAATCGATGGCAAATCAGAGTATTTTCCAACCCTCTCCAGCCGTAAACTGGTGGCGGACGAGGAGAGTGTTAACATGTTCAGTTTGGTCTACCAAGATGAGTTTGTGTCTTCGCAAATCAAGATACCTTCAGACACCCTGTCTCAGTATCCCGCATTTGATATCTACTACGTCTACGGGTTCTCCAGCCGGACTTACATCTATTTCCTCACTTTGCAACTGGATACTCAGCTGACTCAGGTGGACGTGACGGGCGAGAAGTTCTTCACTTCAAAAATTGTCCGCATGTGCTCCAATGACACTGAGTTTTACTCCTACGTCGAGTTTCCGCTTGGTTGCACCAAGGATGGCGTGGAATACCGACTTGTCCAAGCTGCCTACAAGCATCGTCCTGGGAAGATTCTGGCACAGGCTCTGGGCCTGTCTGAGGATGAGGATGTCCTGTTTGTGATCTTCTCCCAGGGTCAGAAGAACAGGGCTAACCCACCGAGAGAAACAGTGCTGTGCCTCTTCACACTGCACCAGATTAACCTGGCCATGCGAGAGAGGATCAAGTCATGCTACCGTGGAGAGGGAAAGCTGTCTCTGCCGTGGTTGCTCAACAAGGAGCTGCCTTGCATTAATACGGTGAGTCTTATGTCTTTTTTAAAGTTATTTTTTTCCACCTAAGCATTCTTGATTATGATTTTGCCAATGTATGAAAGTGTTTCCTGGCTATCAGAAAAGGTTTGGGTTAGGGATATCAACAATGTTATTATTCTTATCAACATATTTTTTGGGGTTTTTGGAATTAGAGTTTAGGTAGTAGTTGTAAAGGTAGTACGTTGTGAAAGGGTTAGGGCTATGTTGTCTTTCGCACCAACTAGGGTTGCACGATACTGGAATTTGGTACCAATCGATAATGAAATTTTAAAAGCGTCATTGTTTTCACATAAACAACAGAAATGACTGTGATTGGCTGTGAAGCTCATCAGTTCATCGAACTCAACGCTGTTTACTGAGTGTAACCACAGATACAGGGACACTGGGGTGTTTTAAAGTGTGATTCATCAGCGGATCGCTCGTATGTTAACTTATAGACAAACTAGCTGATCGACGTGACTTTGAAACACTCCGGTCATTTCTGTTAAGCACGTGAACACAATGGTAAATCAACGCTGTTTAAGAACGTGCTCAGTAGCACTTAAATGTCAGCAGGAAATGGACGTTTTTAAAACTTCAGTATCGATTGGTACCGAATTCCAGTATCGTGACAACCCTAGCACCAACCAGATTTGATTGGCTAAATCACAGTAAGAAATTACATGTTCAACCAACCTTGTTGTTTTTTTTACCAGTCAAGGTTTTCATTTGCCTAATGCTCATAATATTGGAACCTTACTGGTTTTCCAAAATCAGCTCTTTGGTTTTGTTTATTTTTTTCTGTTATCTTTTGGTATTGACCAAAGTGGAAACCCCTTAATTGTGATTTCTCTTAAAATATCTCTTTTTTTTTTTTTCTACCATATGGTCTGCCTCTGGAAACCATTTATTTGTGAATCTTTAATATTTGTCTTCTGCAATGACAGATCCCATGTATGATTTTATAGTATTTATCTAATAGTTTATTAGTACTTAAAAAAACATTACAAATTGCCATTTGGCAATGATTGGTTCAGGATGAACAACAACATTCTTATTCTTATAAACTTTATTTCCTGTCAGTGGTGTAGCGAGGGATACCCAATATTGGCCCTAGATATTGGTCATTGACTGGATGTTGTCTAGAATTTTAATGTTGTTTTATTCTAAATGTCTAACTATATCTAAGCCCTAAAATCAGAGATAAATGACTATTTGATAATGTTTTGATGCCTTAGTCCTAAAATCTGCTTTGTTAATTGTAATGTTATTCCCGTGTGGATCCAGGAACATTTAATCATGCTATTAAAGGGTGTTTAGGTTCGCTGTAGGTATCTGTCCTGTAAAAGATGGTTTTTGTCTTCAGACAAGAACAGACCTTTAATCTGGTACCTGTTGTGTTTTCTATTGTTGTTCCTGCAAAACTAATTTGTTGAAGCTATACATGATTCCCATTGACCTAATTGTGACACGTTGCAGACTTTTCAGGAATGTCTGTGTAGGGCAAACTGTCTAATATGATTACACATCTTAATCTGATGTAATGTATCTTTGATGAAAAATCTATTTAAACCAGACAGGGTGGGAAGCAATAGCTTATTATGAGAGAGATGAAGAAGGTGATGGCTAGACATCAAAATCAATATGCCTCTGACATTTTAAACCAGTCACGTGTACCACACACAGTCTGCCTCTGGAAAACCATTTATTTGTGAATCTTTAATATTTGTCTCCTGTAGTTCAGAGTGCAGTGACAGATCGCATATGTGATTTTATAATATTTATCTAATCTCCCGTGCAGCTAGCCATTTCAGCAGTTTGTGATTCCTTTGCAATAGTGCTGTCAAAAGTATCGAGTACCAGTCAGTACTGAAATTTAAAAAACCTCCTTTTTTCCATTAATATTTCAGTGCTGTTGAGTATTGGCCATTGTTATTGTGACTGCGATTTGCCGTAAAGGTCATCAGTTCACCACTCTTTACCACTGTTCATCGAGTGCAAACACAGATATAGGGATATGAAGCAATTTAAACCCGAATAGATCAGTCAATCCATCAGCAGATCGCTCTTATGTCAGCTATGTCTAAGAGTGGTGAACTGATGACCTTTACGGCCAATCATAGTTATTTCGATTGAGCACGTGAACACAATGGTCAATCAGCGGTGTTTAAGAACTCGCTCAACAGTGCTCAAATGTAAAAGAGCATTTTTAAAACAAAAGTACCGATTGGTACCGAACTCGATACCTTGCAGTAGTTTTAACATTAACTACGCTGCACAGTACACTACAAAAAAAATCTAATATCAAAAAGCGTTTTCTGGACAAGTAAAACGTTTATTTTATATATATATGTGTGTATATATATATATATATAT
>CAIGQV010017835.1:24716817-24734117 GCA_903798115.1 Danio jaintianensis
TTTTTTTTTTTTTACTTGTCTTGAAATTGCGTTTTTATGTAAGAATTTCTAGATATTTGGACTAGAAACAACACAAAAACTTAAGACTTGAAGTTGCAGTGTAGGTAGGTGTTGTTAATTTGGTGGTTAAAGATAGGAGTTTTGTAGATGGATAATTAGCAAATAGTAGGGTTAGCAAGGCACAATACCAATATTTTATACCAGTTATTTCTGCGTGTGCTTTTATGTGAAAGCTAAATGAACAACAAGGGATGCAAAATGCATCAGTGCATGATTTTTAAAATAAAACTTAGATAGATTATGCAACTTAGTAGTCGATTAGTATTTATATAATAATACCCAGCAGGTTACAAAAGCCAGTGCTGATTGCATGCACATTCCTTCAAAAAATGCTGAGCATGCACAACCAAAGAAAAAGGGTGCATTTAAGGAAGTTTATGCTGCCACATTTGCCGTTTTGTACCATTATTCATGTTTATTTATGTGTATTTGAGCAAAGCAAATGAATTATTGATCTTTACTTTCTAAATTGTGATTATCTAACGTTTTTTTTTCTCAAAGAATTGATTCAAAATCTGATGCACAATTTTTTTTTCTGAGGCTTGCACATTTATAATGGTAATTTATAGTTGTTGCTTCTATGACTTTCCTAATTTAAAGATGAGCATAAAATGCACCTCTGTGATGCATACTCAAAAGTCTCAGTTTGCATCGACGCACAGAAGCAAGAAGTTTGCTTTTGAACCAACCCTAGTGTACACATATTGAATCATTTTACTGCATGTTGTTCGATATGTTGCTTGTCTGGTAGTTATTTAGTGACTCAGGGCTTGTAAACCGAAGATCTCATTTTGCTACAGTAGCAATGTTTCCCCCCCCTTCAAAAAATACAGGCGGCATTAGCAAACTAGCAGAGTTTGTTGTTTCTTTTTGCTTGCCTTGAGGACAACCAGACCAGAGAACAATTTGCGTCCGCAGCTGTAATTGCGTCGGGAACAATAGCACAACACCTCACGGCCCAGCTAGAGCAGATGGGGCGAAGATGGCGAGTGCCGATGACCTGGTTCCTTTAGAGGGTAGGGGGGGAGTGGCTGTGGTTGTTTTTATGAGCAACAACAGGGTTCCCCATGACTGATGCATATCTGCTCCTGATTCCAGGGTATTATTAGCTTTTTTTCATGCACGGCAACGGACCTCCGCCTCATAATGAGAGCGTGCGTGTCTGCCGCAAACTCATGCTTCGTTTAATACATTTAGCCTTCATATGAATGCACAAAAACAAGCCGTTCCACTAGCCAGTCCGCCCCATCCCCCCTCCTCCATCATAATTTAACGGCATGCTCTCAAGACGCCCATCGCATTGAAGAATTCGGGCGGAAGGTGCCAAAAAATTCAGCTGTTGCTGTAGCACCTTTCTGCTTGTCATTAGTGCCACAAAAGTGTCTTGCTGTTCGAGCTGATGTCATTTATCCTGTTAGGCTAGGCTGACCTCACGCTGCACTTTACACATTTTTTAGTGTGCTGATGGAGCCCGGAGTAAAGCACTTTTGTGTTTTCCGTTCACCTCTGAGAACGCTGTGATGATTCAATCGTTCACCTCCAGGATGATCCGGAGGACTAATTCGGGTGTTTGATGACATCATCATTTGGCCAAAACATATGCTGCAGATGTTAGTTAAGGCAGTTGACTGAAAAACAGAATTGCACAAACTAAGATTATTGGATCTTAAATATTTTGTTACTTTTTCTTTACTATTCTCTGCTTTTTATCAGGGATTTGTTTGAAGAACTGTTTTGTTCTCTGAGAACCTGACATTGTCGCATTCGTTAACCTCCAACCATAGGTTGACTCGACTCGTTTAGGTACTCAAAAACGTCATCATTTAGCCAAATTAGGGCTGCATGGTTTTTTTGATCAATATTGTGATATGAATACGGTTTCACAAGATGGTTTGAATAGCTCCATTTGACTTTTCTGGGGAGTCTAACAGTATTCGGGTACAGAAATTAAACTATCACAATGCAAAACAAAATCCTTTTCTTACGTTGCTTTGTCTCGTTTCTAATCCAAATATCAAAAAATTCTTAAATCAAGTAAAAATATTTTGTTTTCACTTTCAGAAAAAATACAAATACAAAATCCTTAAAACAAGCTAATTTATCTGTCAATGGGGCAAGTAAAATGATCTTATTTATGGACTAGGAATATGACAAAAATTAGAAGTAAGAATTTTTTTAATTTTTTATTTTATTTGCTTAAATCATATAAATAATTAAATACAATTAATCTTTGTTACACTTTCAAACATCATTATTTCTCGTGCGCAAATATTTTAAACTCCCTTTCAATCTATTATGGTTAAACTTAGCAGTGACTCTACAAATCACGTGTGTTCTGTGGCTTGTGGTCAACTATGATTCCGACTCAACATTGCATATCTTGCTATGTGACTGTTGCGGATGCACATGTTGCGATATCAATGTTAAAACCATATATTGTACAGCCCTAGGCCAAATAATATTGCAGATAGTAGTTAACAGAATTTATTACTTATTTTAAATGCAGAATTGCAAATACTTTTGTGATGAAGTTACCCAGTCACTTCATGAATTCGCAGGAACCTTTTTGTTTATACAGTCGAGCCCAAAATTATTCATACCCCTGGCAAATTCTGACTTAGTTACTTTTATTCAACAAGCATTTTTTTTCACCCCCAAAGATAATAAGACTATGTACAAGAGGAATCATTGTGGAAAAAAATGTTTAACTTTTATTTACATTTGAACAAAACTTTAAGTCAGAATTTGACAGAAGTATGAATAATTTCAGGCTTGACTTTGTATTTGCAGCCTAAAATGATTGATTTTGTGAATGCCATTATTTGCTTCAATTATTGTGCTTTGCAGTGAAAATTGACAATCTTGTAAGATTTAGCTTTTTTTTTTTTTTTTTTTTTTCAAACAAAAACAAAAACCATTTGACTTCTATTTGAATAAGAACTATTTGACTGAATCCTGAAGAGACTGAGTCGTTTATGTGATCCTGGACCACCTAGAAACTAGTCTTATGTTACACAGGTGTATTTTTAGCAATAGTCAAAAATACATTGTATGGGTCAAAATTATAGATTTTTCTCTTCTTTTGTGCCAAAAATAGTTAGATTATTAGGTAAAGATCTTTATCTTTAGATTATATTTTGTAAATTTCCTACTGTAAATATATCAAAACTTGATTTTTGAATAATAATATGCATTGCTAAGAATTTAATTAATTTCGACATCTTTAAAGTTGATTTTATCAGTATTTAGATTTTTTTTGAACACCTCACATTTTTCAGCATTCTAGTGATGTATAACAATTTTATTTTATTTTTTTAAATAGACTCTTATGGGCCCTAAAATCAGAGATAAATGATTATTTGATAAAGTTTTTGATGCCCTAATCCTAAAATCTGCTTTGTTAATTGCAATGCTATTCCCATATTGATCCAGGAACATGTTTTAATCATGCTATTAAAGGGTGTTTAGGTTCGCTGTAGGTATCTGTCCTGTAAAAGATGGTTTTTGTCTTCAGACAAGAACAGACCTTTAATCTGGTACCTGTTGTGTTTTCTATTGTTGTTCCTGCAAAACTAATTTGTTGAAGCTATACATGATTCCCATTGACCTAATTGTGACCCGTTGCAGACTTTTCAGGAATGTCTGTGTAAGGCAAACTGTGTACATCTTAATCTGATGTAATGTTGATGAAAAATCTATTTAAACCAGACAGAGTGGCAAGCAATAGCTTATTATTTTTTTTGCTTACAATTCTATCTTATTTTTTTAAATTGACTATTATGACTGATGGCGGTTCATCCCGCTGTGGTGACACCGGATTAATAAAGGGACTAAGCCCAAAAGAAAATGAATGAATGAATGAATTATGACTGATGTTGTGGTGGTCCAGGGACACACACAAACATACATACATACATACATACATGTGTGTGTGTGTATATATATATATATATATATTCATATTCAGGTCTAAAACCAAAAGGCCTGAACAACAAGTATAAACACACACTTTAGGGGAGTGAACCTACACTACTCTCACGGTTCGGTTACGATTATCATGCCAATTTGAAATCACGGTGCATTGACGATGCTTTCCATACACTATTTTACATTTTACTTCATAACTCAACAATTCTTGTATTAAAACTTTTTAAATTGACAATTTATATAAATATATTTATATATTATTTAAATAATTATTTAAATAATGATATTGTCCTTTAATACAAGCAGTCAGATGTATGAACTGTACCTTTAATTTTACCTGCTCGAAGGAAACTCTTCTTGAATGTATCAAACAAAACTAAAGTACATGCACAGAACAACATAAGCATTTAGAGCAAATAAACCAATGTAAATATTATCCCGCTTGCTTTTTGAGCGTTGTCGAATGAGTTCTTAAACGTAAACGTTGTTAAAAGTTTTTGCTAATTTAAAAAATATAGTTTTTTGTCATATAAAGAGCTTTCAGTGTTCCATCAACCTAAGAAAACACAGTAACGAGTCAATAGTTTACCTCCAGTCTGAATCAGAGGACTAGTTTTGGGTGTTCAATGAGGTCATCACGATTATTCAGCCAGCTGATATGTAGCAGATGTTAGTTAAGGCAATTGATTTCTGAATAACTCTTCCGACATTTCCTTAAGGTGAAATGACATGCAGTTTTCCCCCCCTCCTCTGTCTCAGTGGACAGCCATTAAAATGGTCTGAAATAAAGCTGCTTGGAGTCACTCGGAGGGTAAATGGTGAAGCGATAAAGGCCTGACAGTGAGGTAGAGTGCAGAATGATGTCATGTCTCTTTGGCTGGTGTTTGTCGGGCCCCGTCCGATCCCCGTGGGTTCACTTTCACAGCCTCTGTTTGGGTGGCTCTGCTCTTCCTGTCTGAGATGTCCAGATTTGACGACAGCTGTAGAGAAGCTGTCATTATGTCTTCAGGATATTTGGTAGCTTGTGTGGGTGAATTGTTTGTTTATTTGACTGAGGAATAGCAATTAGTTACCTTATATCTGGCCAACAGATCCGTTTTTATGTCATGCATGCCTTTGGCCTAAAGATTTCAAGGATTAGTTAAAAGTGTGATAAATAATGGTATAATGCAGGGCTAGTTGACTTTTTGTTCACAGAGCTCTTATTTTATTTTATTTTATTTTATTTATGCTTTTTTTATATTTTATTTATGCTTGTTTTATTTTATTTAAACCTTTTTTGTTTTATTTTATTTATGCTTTTTTTGTTTTATTTTATTTAAACCTTTTTTGTCATTTTATTTATGCTTTTTTGTTTTACATTTTTTATTTTTTATTATATTATTATTATTAGTTATTTTTTATTTTTATTAAACGACAGAATTAGTTACCCTACCATGTTAGATGTTTTTACTAAATCCTTAGTAGTAGTGTAAAGATGGGATTTTTAACTACAGCGAATGTCTAAACAGTTATCAGTATGATGGTAAAAACTGTACATTTCTAGTCAAACCATTCTTCTGCAATCTTATACCAAAAATGGAAATAAGGGCATGTTATAATAGCTAAAAATGTGGGAGAGCGTTGCTATTATGTGATTGTATTGTATTGCAATATGGAGCAATTAAGTGTTAATGTTAAATCAAAAGTAATTCCCAAATACTTGAAAATGAAATTTTTTAATGACAATAATTCTCTATGGTTACAACTGAATTAGTTACAAAATAACTGTATAAAATGATTAAAAATGATATGATAACATATGATAATAATTGTATCCAGCTTAAATGTAAAATAAAGTTACCTGAGAGAGAGAGAAAGAGAGAGGGAGAAAGACAGAGGGAGGGAGACAAAGAGAGTAGGCCTCATAGAGAGCCTGATAGCAGGAGAGGAGCAGAGCAGGAAAAGAGACCAGAGCAAAGTTTACCACCTATTTTGTATCTTGCTTGACCATGTGACCAAAGCCCAAATACTGAGGCATACAAACTGACCAATCAACATGTGACTACATCGTAAAACCCCCAAAGTCTACACACATATTAACCAGGTTCTGATCTAATCAGTATCTTTCTTTGGAATCTGTATGGACCTTCTTGGTGAAAAAGACATGTTTTGCCATATAAACAAATGCATATGATAATTTGCCTTCCTACAATAGAAAGGTAGTTTTATTGTGGTGTTTTAAATTATTGTAACATGCTTACTCTTACAAATATATTTTTTTCTAAATCACACATTTTTGTTATTTAATTTTAATTTAATTTTTTTTTATAAAAAATCTCTGTCATTATTTGCTAATCTTTTATTTTATTTTTAAAATCACTGAGACAGAATTGTTAACCCTATTGGTGATGTGTTTTGCTGATATATATTTTTTTGTAATTATGTATTTAGTTGCATTGCTTTAAATCATGGTATTTTGATTTGATTGATTTTGGCATTTTTTTTTTTGCATGTATTTTGCATTTAAAAATATTAGCTATTTACGTTATTATAATAATAATAATAATAATAAAAATAATAGTATTATTACATTTTTTTTTTTTTTTTTACACGTCTAATTTTAATCCTAAAATATTACCAACTAAGCAAAAACAATATTAATAAACAATAAAATAATCTTCTCAGTTTTATTTTACTTTATTTTAAAATAATTGTTAACCCTATTGTTGATGTGTTTATATATATTATTTGTTTAGGTGCATTGCTTTAAATCATGGTAGCTGATTTAATTTAGTATGTTTTTTTTGCATTTAAAAAAATATTTATTTGTTTATTTATTTATTTCACGCCTAATTTCAGTCCTAAAATATTACCAATAGAACAAAAACAATATGAATAAACAATAAATAATCTTCTAAATATTAACTAATTACGCTATTTTTTTTTTTCTCCCTATCCTCCTATAGCCCAAGCAGATTGGCGATGATTTCTGTGGCCTGGTCTTGAATCAGCCTCTCGGAGGGCTGATGGTGATCGAGGGCATTCCTCTGTTTGATGACCGCACCGACGGGATGGCATCAGTGGCCGCGTACACATACGGAGACCATTCGGTGGTGTTTGTGGGCACTCGCAGCGGACACCTCAAGAAGGTAATATCCAGCCAATCAGCTTTTTACAGTAACACTGGGCTTTTCTTGGCTTCCTCTTGCTGCTGCTACTTGATTGTGAAGTCGCTGTGATATAAAGTTGTGCGTGAGTGATTTTGGTTATATTTGAAGTGCACTGACTGACTAATCCGTCAAAAACTCCTCTAATCCCTCGGTGATGCTGTGCTGCATCTGAAGCCGAAAGCGTGCGTGGCTCATGTTGCTTCGCTACTTGGAAATCTTTCAGAGGGAAACTGGAGATTCAGTGGGAAACTGAGACTTGTTTTCATCTGTAGGGAATTGATCGGTTTGTGATTTGTCAGTGGAAAGTGTTTTTTATGGAAGCCATAGTGACATTGGCTGAGAATTAAATGTTTTGTTTGTAAAAGCCAAACATTTATGTGATTTATATAGATTAGGAAACTGAAATATAATATACACTTATAACGAAAAATGTGCTTTAAGAAGGCAAATGTAGGCAGTTTTGGTTGTATGTTGGTATAAAAGCTAGCATGATGTTTGAATTTTTAGTCCTTATGCCCAAGTGGATTTGGAAGGATTGAATAGTTTTTAAAGGGTACCCATTATGCCCCTTTTTTACAAGATGTAAAATAAGTCTGTGATGTCCCTAGAGTGTGTATGTGAAGTTTCAACTCAAAATACCACTTTCTTTGAAAAGGCTACTTTTAGGTTTGATACAAATTGTGCCGTTTTGGTAACTGTTGCTTTAAATTCAAATGAGATTGTGCTCTTTTCAGAAGAGGGCAGAGCTACAAATGCCTATGTGTCAGCATAGCGGCAGATTCAGAACTGTAATGGCGAGTGGCTGCTTGTCACTCAGGGCTGTCTATGCTCATAAGGGAGAGATCGTCACTAATGGGCGGGGCTTTCCCCCTTTGATGACATGTACAAAGGGAGAATGTCAATCAAAGTGTTTCTGCAGACTGTTTTTATCAAGTGTGATTATAAAAAAATCGAATTAATTCATTTTTACCATTAGAGGCTGGCTATATTCACACACTGTTGATGAGCAATTGTGTTTAAACCACTTATAAAAATGATTTTTGCATAATAGACCCCTTTTAAGCAATAGTTTCCTCAAAAATGACAATTTGCTAGTCATTTACTCTCCTTCAGGACGCCCAGGATGTCTTGTTTTTTTGACAGTTGAACATTATTATTATTTTATGTATAAATTGTGGTTCTTGGTGATTAAAAAAAATGCAAGGCAACAACTCAAAGCACTTTTAAATGTCCAAAAAAAGGACAAAACAAAATGAATACCTGTGGCTCACAATACACTGATGCTTAATGAAGAGAAATACTTGGTCTTTGCAAGATACTGAACATTATTTACAGCTGTCTGCATTTAATTTATGTGCTGCAACCATGCCTAAAATTAACACTGGTCAGCTGAAGGTTTAATGTTTGAAAAAAGTGATATTATAAATAATTATTATAACAACTTAAAAATTACTAAGGCTACCATATATATATATGGCAAGGCAAGTTTATTTATATAATACATTTCAGTGCATACACAGTGGCAATTCAAAGTGCTTTACATAAACACGAATAAAAGAGACAAGTTTAAATAAAATAAAAACAAATAATATAAAAACAGATAAAAACAGCGTAAAGACAGACATTTTTTCCATATTCCAAAACACCGGTGTATCATATTTTCTCATTTTACTCTGGGACCTCCCCATTCTGGTGATCATATATATTTCAGTGTGGCTGGTAAAAAAAAAAAATCTTGCTGGTATGTTCTCTCAGGTCATTGGCCATTGGCAGGTGTGTTAGATTTTGCCCCAGTCTGACCTACAAAAACAAAAAAACTTTTCACTTCATTCCACCACGTTCACAAACCTCCACCAAAGCCATAATAAAAGCAGCACCTTGTGACTCAATCCTCCAGACCGGAGCAGGCAGCAGCTGGGGATGTTTAAAGAATAATATGCCCACTGGTGAGTTTATGATGGCTCTCCACAGAAGTTACTAACTTTTTTCCCCCTCAAACAACAGCTTGAGTCGTTCATAGCCCGTGTTTCGGCCCTTATAAGCACAGGGAACCTCGAGGGAGCCAAAGCCAGAGAGAGGGTGGAGTCACTTTTTCGGCCGCTCGTAAATAGTTCAAGCTGTGTATGAAAAACAGAGGGAAAGAAAGAGAGATACCAAGTCGGCATTAAAGTTTAACGTTACTCAGCAGCCTGACATGAAGAATATTTATTCACAATGACGTAACGCATAATGTTCGTTGAGAGAATCAACGGAAGACACTACAGGTAATTATACACTGTAAGAAATGCAGGGTTCCACACAATCCATTAATGTTGTCCCAACACAAATGGATTAAATTAAGTTAATCGTTTTCACAAATTTAAGTAACAATTTTTTACTTGAAACAACATCAAACTAAAATATTAAGTTAAGATGACTAGAAAAGTTAAGTTAAACTTTAATATATATATATATATATATATATATATATAAAAATCTGAACAATGGTTTAAGTCGTGTTCAAAGTAATTTTTTTGTCAAATGTTTCTACAGAGATTTTGGTAAACTATTTGTGTAACTTTTGTAAGTATTAAAAATATATATTAACAATTCAGAAAAAAATTATGCATATAATCAGGCACTATAAAACTACACTGTAAAAAAATGCAGGGTTCTACACAATTCCTTTATGTTGTCCCAACACAAATCAATTAAGTTAGCTTAATTGTTTTTACAAATTTAAGTTGATTGAACATAAAACAATTCAATTATCCCCAAAAAACTTCAAGAATTGTGTTAATTTAGCTCAATATAAATAAGTAGTTTTGAACAAGCAGCAAGACATTTGAATGTATGTGCACTGTAAAAAAATTTAAATAAAATCTTGCTCCATATATATTTTTTTTGTTGAATCAACTTAACTTTTCTAGTCATCTCAACTTAACATCAAATTGACTATAAAATATTAAGTTAAACCAAAAAAAACAACAACTGCTTGACTTAAGCTGAAGTAACAAAAACATTTGTTGTCATGAATTTTTGTTGTGTAATCTTTAGTGTACACACATATCACTCTGTTTAAAAACTTCAGAATATAGTTATGAATAAATCCGTGACGTTTGTTGTATTTAAGTGCTGCTGTGCAGGAGAAAAAAAAACTAATTTTGAGAAATTGAAACATTTTTAAAAAGTTTATACATGCAGAAATGCCTTAAAATAAGTATTTAAAAGTGCATTTTGTATGTTTTCTTTTCATTAAAATGAACAAAATATGTAAACTAAAGAAAATAGTTGATGTAAGTTAAAGTAAAATAAAAACATTTGTTGTCATGACTTTTTGTCGTAATTATTACAGTCTACACACATGTAACTCTGTTAAAAACTTAATTAAAAAAATCTGTGACATTTAGTGTATTTAAGTGCTTGGTGTGCAGGAGAAAAAACACATTTTGAGAAATTAAAAAGTGTATACAGGCAGAAATGGTTAAAAGAAATATTTAGAAGTGCATTTTAGATGTTTTCTTTTCATTAGAATGAAATGAATGTAATGTAATGCCAAAAAAGTAAAGGTAAAAAACTCTCAAAATGAAATAAAGGGGTGTCTAACCTTAAAGGAATTAGATTAGATGTGAGGCCGATGAAATTGCTCTGAGAAGCTGACTTGGCTCTTTCTCAGCAGACATCATAATTAAAACGAGGTAGATGGGGAGGAAAATCTGCTCTAGTGTCTGGTGCGGTGTGTGTGTGTGTGTGTGTGTGTGTGTGTATATGTGTTCGCGTTCCAGCACTCAGCTGGAGAATATAAATGCAATCGCATCCATTTCTCCGGTCAGAATGAAGGAGCGGGGCTTTATCCTGTGGGAGCTGGATTATTTGTGTCCAAACATGTCCTGATATACCTCTCAAAACCCCTGGTGCGATCGCTGCCCGTCAAACTGTTTGGAAACAGAAATACATCTGGAGATTGAGTTCGACTTCTTGACTGGTAGCTGTGGCATTGTTCATTGTGAAAGGGATAGTTCAGCCAAAAATGAACAAGTTTCTTTCTTTCTGAGAGAACATGCAAACTCCACTCAGAAATGCCAACTGACCCAGCCAGGACTCAACCAGCGACCTTCTTTGTGAGAGGCGACAGTGCTAACCACTGAGCCACCGTGCCGCCATCTAATGATGTCATATACTAATCAAAACTATGTTTCTTTTTTGTATTGTATTCACCTCTAAATTTTGAAGGGGTGGTCCACTACGATATCATATTTTAAACTTTAGTTGATGTGTAATGTAGATGTGTGAACATAAACAACATCTCTGAATGTAATACACTCAAAGTTCAATGCAATGGGAGACATTGGCTTTTACAGAGTTAGTTTAGCAAAGCCTACAGTGAACGAACTTTGGGGACTACAAAAAAATACATCCGGGCTAGTGAGATCATAAACCCTTCACGCTGTAATGTTATAGCAGAGAAAGCTAAAATGCCGTCCAAACGCAGAGCTTGTTCTGTTTCTGTATTATGCTTCCAAAGCACAAGACACAAAGAGAGAAGTGCTTACAGTTTAATTTTAATTATGTTCCAGAGACCTATGAAAAAGAAATAGCTCTAGCATTTGACAAAGGACAGATTTCAGAATCTCTCCCAGTTCAATGCTGGATTCGGAGAACAAGCTGTGGATTGTGAGCTACAACCTGTAAGTGTTCGCGTCGTTTCTAGCGTTAACGGTATGTTGTAGCAAGGATGTAAACAACGGGAAATGCTGTTTGGCACCGTTAACAATTTAGCTACAAATTCATATTTATCCGTCAAACCCCCTGTATACATCCACGATCTTTACCAGAGCTGCAGTGTCTCTCTATGCTGCCGATTTGTGTGCGTTATACATCTCAAATAAGGAACTCACAAAAAGATATGTGAACGTTTCATATTACTTACACATGCTTATAACCCGAATATATGTGAAAGACACTTGTCAGATTTTATTTTAGAGAGCGACGTGAGGTTCTGCTGTGTCCTCTTCATTTTCTGTCTGATTCAGGCTTAAGCTGATACTAATAACTGACAGTATTAACTAGTAAATATGACAATCGTTTTCATGTTAGCTGAGTAGCAGTATATAATTAAAGTAAGATATATGAAAAAATAATGTTTTTTTTTTTTTTTACACAAATCAAGCATGAGCACACATTGCTTTGCACTCCATAAACAAAACCAAGCCTTAAAAATACACTCTGGACCACCCCTTTAAGGTTTGGGGTTTTGGGTTAGAGTCCAATTTTGTATTTTATAAATAAATAAATAAATAAATACTTTTTAATACTTTTGATACAGTGTATTTTACTGTGTTAAAAACTATAAACAAAATAAATTAAAAACATTGTGTAAAAAAAAACAACAACATTATATTTTATTGACAGATATTTTTTTCCTGGCTGTTTATAGGGTTTACTGAATTATGAAGTGAATAAAAAAAACTAATATGTAAAAAAAAAAAAAAAAAATCGAATTACATTTTTTAATGTGTGGTCTAGAAATGTATGCAAAATAGTGCATATTTGCTCATTTTTTTTAATTTATTTTTACCATATTCACCTGACGTTTCTTTGCTGAATGTTAAAAAATGGCAGCCGTTGACTTCCATAGTATATTTTTGTCCTATGGATATCAATGGCTACCAGTTTCCAACATTCTTCAAAATATCTTCTTTTGTGTTCAACAGAAGAAAGAAACACCGACAGGCTTTGGAACTAGGCTGCACGATATATCGTTTCAGCATCGATATCGCAATGTGTGAGTCTGCAATAGTCACATCGCAGGATATGCAGTGTTGAGTTGGGATTATAGTTGATCAGCAGAACAGTTGAGAATACATGAGATTTGTTGAGTCAAGCAGCAAAATGAGTTAGAAACAGACGTCTTTGTAAAGTTCCTTTGCTAAGGGGAAGAGGCCCAGTGAAGGACCCGCGAACTGCCAAGAAATAGATCCGCCACCCATTTGTCAACAAATCAGGTGAGTCCACTATGTCTGTGCAAAAAGATCAACTGCTGGAAATCGCAAATGACGGCAGCCTTTTAGGGGCCGTTCGCATATGACTTTCTTTTTTAGACGTTCACACAAGTTCGTTATTTCCAATGGAGGTGTGCGGCTTGTGCGCGCAAGCGGTGTGACGCACTCACGTAGTCCAGATGCACCCAGTTGAATGAATGCCGGGAGCGCACCGCGAGTCACGTGACAAGAACTGACCGATCAGCTTCAGCTTGCATGAAAATTACACATTTCGGTAGACTAATTATCTCAGACAAACACAGAACACCCAAACACTGCAGTGCTTTGTAATTTTCTCCATAAATAAAACTTGTATCAGAGTGACAGCAATGTTTTGTCAGCTTGTCATCCTCTGAGAAAACGGTTGATGGTCGCCTAGCAACCTACGAAGGACCACACCCCCCACCCACCGCCGTCCACGGTAAAATTAACCGGTCCGCGGTGATAAAAAGGTTGTGGACCACTGGTTTAAAGCATTTGGGCATAAAAAGAGTACATTTGTAACTTAAATGAAGAATACTTTTACTGACTTAATTCAATGAAGACTATATAGTTTCTGTACCTGAATGTTTGACTCTCCGGAAAACCATAAAGCACTGTTTATTTGACTTTTTTCATTGTTTGTTCAGTTTTTTTTATACTTGATTTACACCCTTACAAAATCACCCTAATCAAAGTAAATGATTTCTTTCCAAATAGAGCTATTCAAGCCATAATTGTATTCATATCGCAATGCATATAGCAGAAAACAGAATATCGCAGTGTCAGTTTTTTCAATATCGAGCAGCCCTATTTGGAACAAACTTGAGTAAATGATAAACGACGACAGACTTTTTGATGCTTGTGCGAACTGTCCCTTTAATAAACCAAACCCACAGCTCTGATAATAAGCAGCTCTCTTTGTTGATGGAGATTATATGGCATTCCTGGTATCCTCCTCCAGCCATATGGCCTTTAAATTGACTGCAAACATCACAACAAACAGACTTGTGAGTGTTTGTGTTCTCTCATAAACATTGTGTCAGGATGAAACGCTAAACGGTTTGTGTGCGGATCTGCTCGCTGTTAGGCTTTCAGACTTTTAGAGGCTGCTGGTTATCATTTCATACATGTACAGTGAGTTTGTTTCTCCATGAACAGGAGAATGTGTGTGGACGGGTTTTAGCTGGAGTCGCTGGGAAAAGCTACAATTTCCTCAACACACCCTGAGGCTTAAAATGTGCCTGGATTACTGTTTGTATGTGCCTGCAGTTAATCAAAGTAATATATATTTCATATCGAGAACTAAAAAGTTGAAATTGTGCAACTTGGTGGAGAAGCAGTGTAATGTTTTATGCTTCACATAAAAGGTTTTGAAGGTAGATGTTTGGCATTTTTAAAGCTTGAAATATTTGGCTGCTATCAAAAATAAGATCTTGTAATAAAATGTGTTTACATGTGTGTATATTTCCCTATATTATATTATATTATATTATATAATATATTATATTATATTATATTATATTTATATTTGTATTATATTATATTTATATTTGTATTATATTATATTTATGTATTATATTATATTTATGTATAATATTATATTTATATATTATATTATATTTATATATTATATTATATTTTCTTAGTTTTAGAGAGCAGTAAAATGAATAGCTTGAGCACCTAGTTTGTTGTTGATTATTACAATTAAATAAGATTATTTAAATTAAATATTATATATGGTTATTTAATATTCTATACATTTGTTTAACTGAAATATATTTGCTTTTTAAAACATTTTTGTCACTTGAGAAAAAAAAAAAAAAAAAAAAGCTAGCACTAAAGTTGAAATGATATGAAAATCCTGGGCTGAAAACAGAATCCGAAAATGCTTTGTAATAATTTATTATACGTAATACAAAAAAAAAGTAATTTAATTAATTAATTACATTTAAATAATACAGGTAAAAAGAAAAGAACAAAACAAAACAAAAACAATGCAATAAAAAAAACCATTTTTTATTAATGGTAAAATTTTATTGACACATTGACAATAAAATGTATATATTTTATTATGTTATTGTTAATTATTGTATTATAATTAATTGTGTTAAATTTATTATTGAATAAAAATTTTTTTTTAAAGTCTTTTTTATTAAAATGTTATCAAGGTAAATATTTAACCATTAGGAAAAAAAAAAAAAAAAACTTTTTTTAACAATATTTTTTATATAATTAAGTTTTTTTTTAATTAATTATAATTAATATTTTAGTATAATTGGTGTATAAAACTTTATTTAGTATAAAACTCAAAATTTAGTATAAAATGGCATTTCTTGCCATACCATTTATATATATATATATATATATATATATATATATATACATGTGTGTATATACTGTGTACAGTATAAAAATATAGTCATGGTGCAGTGGAAAAACAATTAATATTGTGTATGACCCCCATGAGCTTTCCATGAAAGTGAAAACACTTGTTGAAAAATAAAATGTAAATATTTCCTTAAATTCAGATTGTTAAAAAAAATCTAAAAATACAGTTTTAAGTGCCTACAAAGACATTTTATCCCCCCACCCAAACTTCATCCAAAAATGATCAACATGTCAAATGTTTTAAAGGAATATATTTCAATATAATTGTTAAATGCAAATTTCACATTCTCAGCTTCATACCAGTAATATTTAAATATAAAAAAAAACAAAAAAAACTTATGCACCCAGGAATTCGCTGATGTTGTTCTTTTTTCCGCCGTATCTCGTCTCTCGTCTCTCATTGGCATATGAATAGGTGATTACATATAACTCGTTTAGCCACAAAAAGCGTCATTTTATCTCTGGGTTGTGTTGTGGTGATTGTGTAGAGTGGTTTTCAGAGTGCTGGTCTACCTGCTATATAGTGCGGTGTGGAGAATACAGGAGGATGCTGGGTAATTGCTCCATATCTCCCCTCGCAATGGCTTGTTTGTTTTGGCAGGAGAAAAGAGACGACAAGCCGCTTTTCTCAAGCTGTACGGAAATCACCCATGAGTCTTTAGTGCTTCCTGTCCCTGCTAGTCCAGTCAGTCGGGACATCGTTTTTTTGACTGCCGGAGTCGAAATACTATGTAACCATAAAAAAAAGAGCTTGTTTTTTTGCTGTGTTTTAATTGGCTATGACATTATTAGCTCATACTTAGTGATGCTAAGCATTGTGTTCCACAGTGATACTTTAAAAGGTCTGTTTTAGTAAGAATATTCAGACATTTAAGTGAAAGATCACACATGTGCACTGCGAGATGTGAATAATACACACTACTGTGAGATACACATTACAGATACACAAGATAGAGGCTTGTGGGTCAATTTGTTCAGTAAGTCAAGAGTTTTTACTTTTTGGCTGGTAACTCCCTTGCAATCAGACAGATTAGCTAAGGGATTGTTGGCAAGCACTTTCAGAAATGATTGATTTATTAAACTATATAAGATATATATTGTATAAAATACCCATTTTATGTCAAATGCTTGAATTTAATTGGTTCTTTAAGAAAATGATCAGTCTCTTACTCGTAATAAATTATAAAAATAATAATTTCAGGGGATTTTGTTAAATTATTGTTAGACGTATTTTATTTTATTAAATTAATTTAAAACATCTTATTTATTCAAATGTTATCATCATATAAATAATTTAACCATTAGGTAATAAACATGCAAGAAACAAACCCTATTTGACTTTTGGCATTTTTTTTAAACATATGAAATGTACAGTTTTATAATAAATTTTATTAAATATTTTAGTATAATTGGTGTATTAATGCAACTTAATCAGTTAATTGAAACATATCTTTTAATCTTAGGGTCAATTTATGTTTTTTTTTTTAATGTAAATAGTTCATTATACTATTATTATTAAATTGTTAAAACAAATTGTCAGGTTGTGTCTAAAAATACAGTTTTTATTTGTCCCCCACCCCCAAACTTCATCCAAAAACGATCATCATTTAAAAATAATATATTTCAAATAATATAATTGTTGAATGCAAATTTCACACTCATCATACCAGTAGTATTTAATTATTTAAAAAAAACCCTCATGCACTCAGGAATTTACATTTAGCGTTTCATGGAGTTTATTTTATTTTTTTATTTAATTTAATTCATTATT
>CAIGQV010017835.1:24756199-24768629 GCA_903798115.1 Danio jaintianensis
CCCCCCCCCCCCCCCCATGATGGTGGAGTTTAATCAGCCTTGACTGACTGTCTCTCCCTCAGAGTTGATTCTCAGAGGAGCAGACCATCATCCACCAACCCCCTCTTCCTCAAACCTGTCGCCAAGCCTATTCATGTTAGATATTCATAAGTTCATCTGTCGTTTATGATGATGATGGCCTGCCTGTGCCGTTCCTCATATTCAGAACAGAGCATATGATCTCACACGGGATGGGACGCGTTCTTTCTTTTGCTGTCAGGCACTTTTCTTTTTTTTTTTTTAAATTAGTCTGTACAAACATTTGTTAGATGAATGCCTTTAAAGACACGAGCTAAAAATAGTCCGAGCAAAACAATGCTGGTTTGAAAATAGTGGAGAAATCTGAAGAACATGAGGCGAGATGAGCACATTTGCAAAAGCGTATGGATGTGCTGTATATATTGGATTTATTAGGGATTTTGTTTATTGGAATTGAATGATAAGGGATGTTTCATCTCTTTTAAATTTTTTTGTCATATGTTGCTCTCTGGAAGTATTTATTTATAAATGCTAAATAAATCTAATGTATATAATGTATAAAAAAACACGTAACATAAACGTTTCTAGTAGCAAAACACAATTTGAATGCAGAAATAATGCTGGCTGATATTAGATATTTGATTGATTTATTAGGATCAGATAATCTTTGATATTTTATGATGTATGATTTGAAATTGTTTTGCATTTAACTGGTTGTGAGTCATAGATTTTATGTGACCCTGGATCACAAAATGATTTAAAAATTAAGTCTTAATTTGCACAATTAACAATCCAAAAATACATTGTATGGATCAAAGTGATCGATTTGTATTTCATGCCAAAAATCATCCGAAAATTAAGTCAAGATCAGGTTTCATAAAAGATTTATTTTTAAAAATACATTTTCTGTTGTAATATACACAACTTTAAAAGTGTTTTTTCTCAATATTTTTATTTTTATGTTTTATCTGTATTTTATCGACTAAAATTTTGTAAAAATCGGAATAAACTAAACATCAATAATAATAAAAATATATATTTAATCCACTTTCAGGCGATGTAAAAAATCTCAGTTTCAAAAAATTGGTACTTATGTTTCATAAAATATGTATTTTTTATTTAATAAATTCTTAATATGTTTGGTGCTTAAAAGATTATATTCAGCTTGAAGTGATCATCTTTGTTTATTTAAGTTGGGTGATGGTGTAAGGGCTATAGTGTAGCATCTAGTTTAATTAATTCCTCAAGCCTGACTCTTGTATGGGATATGGGAACAATAGGATATTATCTCTCTTCTTAGATATGCTTTCATAGCTTCCCATATTACTGAGAAAGATGTTTCTGGTGTTTGATTAAGTTTGAGAAATATTTTTATCTTGGAGGATATAAAGTTAATAAACGTTTCATCTGAAAGCAGTAACATATTTAAACGCCAGGGACAATATCTGTCAAGTGTGACTGGAATGCACAGCATCATTAATAAAGGGGCATAGTCAGAGATAACAATAGCACAATACTCACAACAACTACTCAGAGGTATAAGATTATGTAAAAAAAAAAAAAAGTAGTCTCTGTGGGAATATGTCTGATGGACAGATGAGAAAAAAGAAAAGACACAGGATTACGAAATTGCCAAATATCCGATATCCCATATGTGTCTATAAATATTTTAATGGCCTCAGCTGACTTGGACGAGGGAGTAGTTTTAACAGAACCACGATCTAAGGATGATATTACACAATTCATATCTACTCCTAATATCAAAGAGTGTGTGTCTAAATTTGCTAGTTTAGAGAAGATATTTGTGAAGAAAAGACTGTCGTCATAATTTGGTGCATACACATTAGCTAAGATATTATAAAGTTTGCCAACTACAATAATTAAGCGACCTGCAGGGTCTGCTTCCACCATCGAGGCCTCAAATGGGACGTTTTTTTCAATAAGGATTGCTGTTCCCCTAGATTTAGAATTAAAATTAGAGTGATATAATTAACCCACCCAATCACATTTTAACCTAGAATGATGTCACATATCAAATGGTTTGATAATCTTTCCTATAATCTATAACCTGGGTAAAAACAAATATGTACTGTTATTGTTTGTGTGTGTCTCTTTAAATGCAAATGAGCTGCTGCTCTCTGCCCCGTTTTCAAAAAAGGGCAAAGACTTTACAGCATGTGCCTCTGATACTCCGGCAACAACAAACAAAACATCTGCATGTGTTTCAAAGTCTTGTCAGTTTAAACTCCTGTCACAAACAGTATTAAACTCATTTCACAAACTATCAATGTTGTCAGAAACGCACAGATAATGTCTGTGAATATAAACAGCTAGCAAAGAAAGCGAATGTTTATCAGTTATATCAACGATATCTCATGGCAATCATACAAATTAGCCACTAAACTGACAAAATGTAAAATAGTTACGTTTCCTCGGGAGATCAGGCTGGTTATGTTAGATGCCTGAAACTGTTGACAACACACTACTTATGTTTAGCTATTTATACTAAAACAACATTGCACTCTGGAAAGTTGAACTTGTATCAACCACAATAACACTCATTTAAATAATTTATATCGAGTTCGTGGTTCTCAGGAAAATCGATAAAGCTTATGCACACAACTCGGAATAAACCTTCTCCGTCCTCTTCACAACAATCAGTCTGTTCAAACAATCTGGTGGCGTTAGCTTTCAGATGTCTGTTTTTTTCTGTTTGAGAACGTCTCATTTGAGGCGAGAGACTGCAGACAGGACCGCCGCGTGACTTGTAAAGCTGTTAACATGACGGCATGTTTGTTTTACATCAGCGCGGTGTTGTCGAGCCTCTCAGACACAGTCCTTCCTGAAGCGTTTGTGTTGCTTCCAGAGCTTTTTTTTTTAAGTGGCCTTGAGTACGCAAGGCGATCTTTTTTTTTATTTATTTATTTATTTAATTTTTTTATTTTTTTTACGACCAGAGAGTTTGTGTACCGGGACTGGGGAACAGATGGATCAGGGAACACATGTCAGTGTGTCGGTGAATCAGGGTCTGCTACTCTTCACCGCTGAGATGTTTCAAAGCAGTCCCAGACACATCTTAAATTAAACGTCCCACTAACCTAAACAGCCTTATCAGTGGAATGTTTCAGGCTGTAAAACGGGATTTGCCAGCAATGACCTGAAGGACCTATAAAAACATTATAGCTGTAATAACGTGACTTTGGAAGTGATGATGCCGTTGCAATTCCGTAATTTAAAAAAAGAGAGGAAGAGTTGTTGCAATAGTGTTGACGTTTCTGGAATGTTGCTGTATAGTTGCTATAGTGTTTTTAACATGTTGCTTTGGTGTATTTGGTACTTTTTAAAGAGGTGGTTCACCCCAAAAATAAATTTCTGTCATTTACTTGTTTTAAACCTGTTTGAGTTTCTTTCTTCTGTTGAACAGAAAAGAAGATATTTTGAAGAAAGCTGAAAACCTGTAACCACTGATTTCCACGTTTGTTTTTCTTACACTGTAAAACCTAATAAGTTCAGTTAACTCAAACAGTTTGAGGAAACCAATTGGGCCAAACCATTTGAGTTTAGAAACCAAATGGTTTGAGTACTATAAACTTAATATATTTTGAGTCATTTACACATGTTATTTGTGTTGATATCGTCAAACATTTAGAGTATTAGTAACTTAAACATTTTAAGTTCAGTTATCAAATCGGTATGAGTTCAGTTAATAGAACGATTTTAGTGCAAACAACTATATCTACTCAAATGGTTTGGTATTGCTTATTGAAGTTAAGTTAACACAAACAAATTATTAATTCATAACTCATTCGAAAAAATAGTAAATAGTGAGTAAACTCAGTGTTGAAGGTAATGAGTTAATTAAATACCTCATTACGTCAGCTTAAATGGAGTAAGTTCACATAGATTAGTTTTTTAACTCAACTGGTTTGTAGCAATCGGTTTCCTCAAACGGTTTAAATTCCCTTAACTTATTGGGTTTTACAGTACTCTTCTCTTCATTTATTGGGTTTTACTGTGCTCAAATTGCTTCGTTTACTCAAATGGATTAAGTTCACAGTACTCATTAGGATTAGTTTTTGAACTTATGGTTTGTTGCAATTGGTTTCCTCAAATGGTTTGAGTTACCCTAACTTTTTGGGAATCTCTGAGTGGTTTAACATTTTAGTATGTGGTTTATTTGTGGGTTCTGGTTGGTTTTTCAATGTTGCTATGTGGTTACTAAGGTTATCTGACTGTCTTTTAGTCTGTTGCAATGTGGCTGCTAATTAACTATTCACACAAATCACATTTTTCCATTCCATTCCACTACTTTTCCATTGTTTTCCACTGCGCTTGTGTCTTACAGCTTTTACAGCAATTTACGTTTTTAAGACAGCGTGTCAAGTTAAAAGAATTGTCAATAGCTATGTTTCCATCCAAAAATGCGAAATAACTTTATGCGCTAAACTGGAATATAGCATAAAAGATGTGCGAATAAAGCAGCGTTTCCATCCAACGAGTCAAAGAGAACAAAATCGTCACTTCCTGATTAAATGGCGCCAAATATCAACAATAAAAACGGAATTTGCTGAGGTAGGAGAAGCTGCGTGAATATTTTCTTCATTTAATAAATGACTTGCGCCTCAGAAGGCAATGCTGACGCGCAGTGAACGCGTTTGAAGGCGTGAGACGCGGAGCACAGACGCTCTTAACAATTCTGGAGGTCATTAATAATATAATAACACTAATACTGAAATGCTTAAGGCATTTTAGAATGACCAAAACAACATTTCAGATGTTTTACAATGTGGTCAGCCTGCTGGTTTGTCCATTTACAAACATTTTTATCATCACATGATCTCTTATAACCAAATCACATGACCTTTTTTTAATGCGCATACTGGAATTTGTTCGGTAAAAGTGTTTCCATCGCAGTTTATGCGCATCTTTTCTTATCGAATAAAAAGTTTATCCTACTCAGTTATGCGCATACATTTTTTATGCGCATTTCCTAAATTTATGCGCATCTTAGCGTTTCCATCAACCGATTTTTTTTATGCGCATATCCAAAATGCGCATAAAAATAGGTGGATGGAAACGTACCTAATTTTATGCACAGTTCAATATCAGTGTTCCATTGCACTTCCTCAGCACTAGTGGAAATGTCCTTGCTCCGTTAAACATCACTTGGGAAATATTTGAAAAAGAATACAAATTTCACAAGATGGCTGATAATTTTGCCTTCAGGTTTTGAGGTTGTTGCTATGTAAATTAAGGTTTTCTGAGTGTTTTTTTTTTTTTTAACATGATGCTAACTGTTTACTTACTAGCCATATTTACATGTTTGTGTAGTATGTCTGTCACTTATTTAAAAATATTTAATGTCAATGTTGTTGCCCAAACTGACAACATCTGATCCTGTTGCTCCTTTCCAGAAAACACAATAAAAATGTTGGCTTCCACACAATAAATTTGTGTTGAGACAACATGAAAGAATTAAGTTCATTTAGATTTTTTTTTACTAATTTAAGTGGATTGAACATAAAACAATTAAGTTGTCCCAAAAAAACCTCATGAATTGAGTTGTTTCAGCTCATTTTAAATAAGTCGTTTTAACAAAAAAAAAAAAAATTGATTGCATTTCCCTTCAAGCTCTTATTTACTCAGCCTTCGACTGGCTATAAATCCTGTTCAGAATTGAACAAAAGGATGAAAAGACTTGCTCTGATTCTATTTCGGGACGTTGGAGACACCTTCCTTCCATCGCAGTGTACTGTGAATCTCCTCCCCCATCAGGATGCTCTCTGGCTGCAGACGTTCACTGCTCCCCTGAGCCCCACTGCTCTCCTCTTCATCCTGATGGAGTGACTGACGGAGGCTCTGGAATCTACATTGACCCTCGCAAAAGGCCAGGGCGATGGTGTAAAGATGAAGGAAACCAATAAAAATCGGACAGAAATGTCAGAGGAATATTAAACGTGTCACAGACGGGCCTCCAAATGGAGTGTAAAAGGTGCATGCGAAATCGGAGATGTGTCCAAGTTGAATGAACTCGGGTGCACTGAAAGAAATTACTTTTGCTGCTTGTTTAAACTACTTATTTAAAATGAGCTGAGTTTTCTTTGGGAAAACTTAATTGTTTTATATTCAATCCACTTAGATTTGTAAAAACGATTAAGTTAACTTAATCAATTTGTGTTGGGACAACATGAAGGAATTGTGTGGAACTCATTTTTTTTTTTTAAATATTTGTTTATTTATTTATTTATTTATTTATTTTACAGTGTGAGCCTGGTTTCTGAACACGCCTCATAAAAAAGATCACATCTAACTCCAAAAAGAAAATAAGTTTTAGCATAAAACATGTATATTTCTGAGTATTTAGTTTTAAATATTCTCATTACAGTAGTGATAACCCTTAAAAGAGATATTAATGAAGATTACTGATGATGATGATGATGATGATGATGATGATGATGATCTAAAATACACTCAAAAAATGATGTTTGCTGTTTGTTCAAATGACTTATTTAAAATGAGCTGAAACAACACAATTCTTGAGTCTTTATACATTTTAAATTGATAAAAACTAATAAGTTAACTTAATTCCTTCATATTGTCCCAACACAAATAGATTGTGTGAAATTACAGTGCATTTAAAAGTATATATCAATAAATAGAAATTGTGAAATAAAGTGATTTTTTTATTAATAAGAATGAACTATTACAAATTCACCCTATGAATACTTCACAATTCAAATATGAGAATGCAGCAAAAAATGTTTAATTAATTCTCATTATACTGTAATAATCAATTTTATACATTTATTATTACTACTGCTGCTGCTACTACTAGTAGTGCTATTAATAAGATATCTTTATTTGTTAGTTAATAAAAATTGTTGAATACAGATTTTATAAATTATTTCTATGTAAATAAGAATAAAAAAAGTAAATCCACAGTTTTTGTTACTTTTTATTACTTATAATAATTTAAATACATAAATATGTTAAATGTTTAAGTCTGCAGTTTAAATGACTAAGGAATAAAAAATACTTGAATGTTATTTCACTCATATAAATAAATATTGGAGAATATTAGTGCTGCAGTTATAATACCTGCAGATAAAGAAACTGTAATGCAGCGATTTTTGTTTGAATAATGGGAATTAAATACAACAATTACACTTTGATAATAAATGCTTAATCATTTAATTTAAATGTGTCATTGGACTGATGCATTGAAATTAAAATAAGTAAATCTGCATAAGTCAATGTCTCAATAATAAATAGGAACACTAAACAATCTGAATATGTTTAGTTTTTTTATTTTCATTTCTGTAATAATCATTCAAATTAATATTTGTGCAGTTCTACTGACTAATAAATACAATAAATAAATAATAATTATAAAAAAATACAATAAATACAATGATTTTGGTATAAATTAAAATTAAATGTAACAATTACACCTTGATAAATTCTGTATCATTTAAATATATTTTAAATGCTTTTGTTTCTTTATTCTCATTTCTCTAATAATCATTTGATAAATATCTGTAAATATTTGTGCAGTTTTACATATTAATAAAGAAGTACAGTGAGAATTTTAAATGAGAATTAAATAGCATATACACCTTGATAAATTTGTTATAATTTATATATATGATTGTACAGAAGCATTACGATAATTAAAATAAGTAAATGAGCTGAAGTGTCATTAATATCATATGCAAAAAAAAGATACAAATTCAGGCTACTTTTAAAATGGGTGAATAAAACTCAATTTCGGGATGAAATGGGACATGAATGTGTCCTTGAAAGAGTTCATCCACCTCGATCATGTCCCAGGAGGATACGGACACCTGTGTGTGGGTCTTGCTTGAATTAGACTGTCGCTCTTCCTCTCGGCTCGCAGCCAAAAACTGCTGCCAGCAAGAAAAAAAAAAAAAAATGATGTCCTCCTAGCTCTCGGCTCCACAGCCAGTGTTTCTATACCATCTTATTTGGTAAATAGTTGAATCAGCAGTGTCATTCCCATACAGAATAAAAAAAGAGCTGTGTTCTCAATTAATGTCTTTCTGTCGGATGGCGGAGCAGGGCTAGATATGCAGAATCCATTCAGCCCCATTGTTAAAAGAAGCCGAATTAAATGTAGTGCGTGCTAACTGACTAAAGGAGCACATTTGAATTGATAATGCAGTTGTTTTTTTTCGCTCTCTGGCCGAGTATTAAAATGCATATGTCCTGTTTGGTCAGCACATTCAACAACGGAGCCTGTGCTCACCTCGCGCCGTCTCTCATAAGTCTTTCTTTTATTAATCCGCTTCCGACAAGTGCTATGTCCTCTCCCAATTATAAGAGACAGATTGGAGAATATCCTAATCAATCATATAGATCGGAAGAGTTTAAGCTTGTAAAATTTATATGGCTGAAATATTAGCCCAGGGCCATGAAATGATTGTTTGTCCAGTCTGGCGAAGTCATGGCTGTGTTTTTTTTGTTTTGTGTTATAGTAAGGTGTAATACGTTTATCTTCTTGTTCAAACTACTTGTTTAAAATGAGCTGGAACGCACTATTCTTGAGGTTTTTTTTTTGGTGCTTTTTTTTTCATGTGTATTTAAAGTTATTAGGATGAATGTACAATCTGTTTTTAGAGGCAAGTTTTACAAAGAATGTGCAATGGGTTATAATCCAAATGTACTACAAAAGCAAATCATAAGCAATAATAGCAAATAGCTTTACAAATCATTTACCAAATAAATAAATACAACAATTAAGAGCTAAATAATAATAAAGCAATTATAATAATCCTTACAAATAAATAAATAAGTAAATAACTCAATAGATGGAAAACACACAATTCTTGAGCTTATTTTGGGACAACTTAATTGTTTTATGTTCAATCAACCGTGCCCGGGTGTGTTTCCCAGTTCGTTTGACAAGTGTGAGTGCTCTGAATCGGGCCCAGGTGCGGTTCAGTTTTCCGCCCCTCGACTGGTTGGAAGAGGTGTGCCAGAGCACGATTCGTTTGAGCTCGGTGCGGTACGCTTGTAATATGTGTGCAAAACGAAACTGAAGATGCAACGTCACTTTTAAGGGACGGTTGCATATGGATTTATTAATCATTCTTACATTTCAATGAACACGAACTGTCATAGTTTATTAAAGATGCAAACACAAGGACTTTTATGATAATTTATGAGCGTCAAAAGTGGTGAATCTGTTCCGCAAAATATTTGACTGCATGTCACTGCATCCCAATTATAAAATAACACAAAAACATATAACTAAAGCAATGTCCACTTTGCTGAGCGAGAGCGCTTCTCTTCCTGTTAAACTGAACAGTCGCATCATCAATGATGTAAGCGTGGTCCGGCTCGGAAGATAAAAGCAGTGTGAGTGCAGGCTGTTGGAGGAGGGGGGACAAGCACACTTTGGCATGGTTCAAGGCAACTGTACCTAGTGTGAGTACGTCCTAAGTTAACTTAAGCGATTTACGTTGGGATGACATGAAGGGATTGTGGGGAACCCAGCTCTTTTTTTTTTACTGTGTGTTTTCACACAAATAAATGTACTTTATTAAAGGTAAATAATATATTATGTAAAAAAATAAATAACATTACAGATGTTTACTGTATTTTTACGGGACTGTTAATTTCTGTTATTTTACTTTTTGGGGGGGCTCTCCAGCTGCCAGAATATTCTTGTTTTTTAATGTTTATTTTTAGTGTCAGTTGAAATTTATATTTTAAACGTTCTCAAAAAGAAACCAAAAAAATGAAACATGCCTATTTAATACATGTAAGGAATATTTAAGTCTGCTGTGTTAAATTATTAGACATTAATACACACCTGAGGGGGTAATTACACCCATGCATTATTTTCTAATTATTCAACAGACCCAAGTCATTTTCATTTAAATACATGTAATACATTTAAGTAAAAATGATTACCATGAGTAAAAATGATGAGATGATTTATTTGAAGACATTTGTCGGGGTTTGTTTTTATAGTGCTCTTATATATAATTTCTCAGTGCTAACTGTGGATTGAGACATTAATATTAGATGGTATATCTTTTGTTTGTGTGTGATTTTTTTTTTTTTAAATTTTTTTATTCATTTATTTATTATTATTGTTTTTACATTTATTTATTTTTTTCATATATTTGACTTCTGTTAAAAGTTGTCAACATAGCTGGGTGGTTTGATTCAAGGCTTAGAATGATTTAATGAAAACTCTAAACATCCTTATGGCAGAAACACTTTAGGAACAAGCATCGCTGTAAAAAGTGTTAAAATAAAATAAAATATATTTTTTTATTTCTTTTTTTATTAATTTATTTATTTTATATAAATTTTAATTTTAATTGTATTTTTTAAATTTATTCATTTATTTTATTTAATTTTATTTTTCAGATAAACACAAAGTTAAAGTAGTTCCAGGCTTGGCTGCATTACAGTTTCATGTCACTATGCAGAATGATGCCATTTATTTCACAGCTGCAAAAGTCAAAGAATCAACTAAAAACAAAAGGCTTTGAATGAGATGCGTAAGAAACAAGTTCTATACACTGGAGCTCTTTGAGGACAAAAAAAACAGAAAATCTCCTAATGCAACACCTGAACAATTTCTCTATGTGGGGAAACTGTAGTATAAGTGAAATAATTGACTCCGGTCCATTGAATTATTAGTAAATAATGCACGCTTGAGTTGTATCAGCAACAACATGGAGCACATGTGCTTCATTTACAAGGAATTCAATTGCTCATTATCAATTATTGCTTACATGAGTGATTATATTTTATATATCTTGTGGCAAATGTGTAAAACCTAGTAAAAGATACATTGTAATAGTATTTTGTGGTTCCACTGTGACCCTTAAATAGAATCTTTTAATATGCCATCATATGATTCTTGTTCTAAATAAGTCTGACACAATTTTGTGATATAAAGACTAGTGTTGAATGACATTTTCAATGGGTGTCTTCGGTAAATTATGCCAAAAGTGTATTATAGTCATTATTGTTTGCTCAGAAGCAATGTAATTCATATTAATCAGCACTAGTCAATCAATTTCAGATTTGTGAAAATACAGACTGTTGCTTTGAAGGATATTGACAAAGAATGAAGGTTTTTAAATAACAATTATTATTTTGGGCTTCACCCTGGTTCTTTTCTTGTTCTAAATATGACTGACAAGATTTTTGTTTATTAAACTACAGTCACTTTGAATGAAATTTTGGTGTATCATTTCTGTAAATGACGTGTAGTAAACATCGCATCGCTAGTAAATCATTTTCAGGTTTGTGAAAATGCAGACTGATGTCTAAAATATGACACAATGAATTATAGTGCCAAAGTATAGGGATTTATAATAACATACACATTTTGGGGCTGCACAAGAGTTTTTGTTCTATAAACTATTGTTACACTGAATGACATTTTAGTGCATATATATATGCTGTTAATCATGCTCAAAAATAGTATGATAGTCATTGCTTTTTGCTCATAACAATGCAGGACACATTCTAATGTACGAATGTAAACATAGTAGCGCTAGTCAATCTTTTTCAGCTTTGTGAAAACGTCAAAAATATGACAATTTTTTTGTATGATAGGGACAAATAAGGGTTTAAAATAAAAAAAAGTATTTTGGGGCTGCACAAGATTTGTTTTATTTAACAAACTTCTATATTGCTACACTGAATAAGATTTTAGTGTATATCTTCTGTAAATCATGTTAAAATTTTTGATAGTCATTGATTTTTGCTCATAAAAATACAGGACACATTCTAATGTACAAAAAAGCAGTGTATTGCACTTAAAACCCCCATATTTTTGTCTTTGACCCGTAGTAAACATCAGAGCACTAGTAAATCATTTTCAGCTTTGTGAAACATCTAAAATATGACACAATACTTTGAATGGCAAAGTGTAAGTATTCAAAATAAGTATTTTGGGGCTGCACAAGATTTTTTTGTTCAACAAACTACTGTATTGTTATCAAAAGAGCAGTGCGTTACGCTTAAGCCCCCCCATATTTTTGTCTTTGACCCTGTAAGTACACATCGCAGCGCCAGTAAATAGTTTTCAGCTTTGTGAAAACGTCTAAAATATGACACAATGCTTTGAATGGAAAAGTGTATTTTGGGGCTGCACAAGATTTTTTGTTCAATAAACTACTGTATTTTTATGAAAAGAGCAGTGCATTACGCTTAAACCCCCCTTATTTTTGTCTTTGACACTGTAGTACACATCGCAGCGCCAGTAAATCGTTTTCAGATTTGTGAAAACGTCTAAAATATCACACAATGCTTTGAATGGCAAAGTGTAAGTATTCAAAATTAGTAAGTATTTTGGGGCTGCACAAGATTTTTTTGTTCAATAAACTACTGTATTGTTACACTGAATGACATTTTAGTGTAT
>CAIGQV010017835.1:24771816-24783287 GCA_903798115.1 Danio jaintianensis
TGTGTGTGTGTGTGTGTGTGTGTGTGTGTGTGTGTGTGTGTGTGTGTCTCTTTGGCCTTGTACATCTTGTGTGTTTGTATGGGGGGTGTTTGTCCCTTTGGCCATGTTCATCTTGTGTGTGTGTGTATGTGTGTCTCTTTGGCCATGTGCATTGTGTGTGTATGTATGTGTGTGTGTCCATGTACATCTTCCATGTTCATCTTGTATGTGTGTTTGTCATGTGCATCTTGTGTGTATGTATGTTTGTCATGTGCATCTTGTTTGTTTGTTTGTGTGTGTGTGTGTTTGTCCATGTGCATCTTGTGTGTACTTGTCCGTGTTTGTGTGTGTGTGTGTATGTATGTATGTATGTATGTCTCTTTGGCCATGTGTGTGTGTTTCTTTGGCCGTGTGTGTGATTGTCCATGTGCATTGTGTGTATGTGTGTTTGTGAGAGAGAGAATGTCCATGCACATTGTGTGTGTGTGTGTTTGTGTTTGTCCATGTGCATTTTGTGTGTGTGTGTGCTTGACCATGTGCATCGTGTGTGTGTGTGTGTGTGTGTGTTTGTCCATGTGCATCTTGTATGTGTGTGTTTGTCCTTTTGGCCATGTGCATTGTGTGTGTTTGCCAATCTTTTGTGTGTGTGTTTGTTCATGTGCGTTGTGTGTATGTGCATGCTTATCTTATGTATGTGTGTGTTTACTCATGTGCATCTTGTGTGTTTTTGGCAACATTGCTTGTTTGTGTGTGTGTGCGTGTGCGTGTGTGTGTGTGTGTGTGTGATGTTTATGTGCAACTTGTGTGTCTGTCTGTTTGTGTCTCTGCGTGTGTGTGTGTGGCAGGGAGGGGGTCGGATGCAATTAATGAGCTGAAAGGCTCTGCGGGCCGTCACTGTCTGTCCTGAAGGGTTAATGCTCCAGTGAGCGCTCTCTTCCCTCAGGTCTGGCTGATCTGAGACCAGCAGACAGGATGGCTGACCGCAGACACTGGACTCCTGTTGTGGCTCTGTCTTCTTCATCTACTGTCGCGGAGCTCAGGACAATGGCTTCATTACTGCCGGCCGTTCTCTCTGCTGTTGTGGGCTAATGTGTAAAGCAGCCGAGTGTGTGCGTGTGTGCGGTCCGAGCGCCTAAAGAGCTACTAGAACATTCTCAAATGACACTCTGAAAGAAGTGGGTCAGGGAGAGGAGGTAAAATCCTCTGCGGTTTGTTCGTGTTTTCATTACGCTTTCCCTCCAGTAGGACATTTCATCCCAAAAATGGGGTTCAGCCCACGTGTAGCCCAGGGCTTTGATAGATCAACACAAAAGCTTTAGTGAAAAGTACAGCAGTGGTGCCAGAGAACTGAATTCAGAGAGAAATAACGTGGTACTTGGATTTAAGCAATAATATGGAGCAATTATAGTTATATACGATGTCTAAGCCTGTCTATAGACTAATGCCTTTTATGTAAGAGTGTGTGTGTACACAGTGTTGAGAAAGCTAATTCAAAAAAGTTATCAATTACTAATTACTGATTACATCATTGAAAATGTATTTAAATTACTTTTCTAATTACAATATTTACAGTCTGAAACTAATTTGATTAATCAAATTTGAATTTAATTGCTTTTCTCAATACTTAAAATCCCTCAAAATCTCAATGCATAGACAGACAATATAAATTAAAATCTTTTAATTCTTTAAATTTGAGTCAAATATAGCCTTTAGCTTTTAAAAAAAAAAGTGTAATAAGCAACTTAAACGTTTTAATAACAAACATAGCATTCTTTAGTTATTACATGGAATTACTCTGCATTTGAAAACAAATATTATAACATTATACTTTAATTTATTAACATTATTTAATGCAAGTATAATATGACAACTGTAATTAAATTACTTAAATGAAAAGCCTTTTATGTTTACAGTGGATAAGTAATTTAATACGTTTTCAATAAGTATCAGTTATCAATAATATCAATAATCAATGATATCAGTATGTTTTTTTGATCTATTTACTAAAAAGAATCAGCTATGATACCAATTGTTTGCTTGTGGATTACTAGTTTTTGCCTGTTCATTAAAATGACTAATTTAGCATTTTTATGCTTTTATTTTCATACTTTTAATGCAAAATTATCGGTCTAAAGATGAAGTTTTCAGCACTTGAAAATGTGTGACCATTAATGCTGAGATGGATTTGATCTGTTCATTTAGTCAATGATTTGTTAAACTGATTCAAACCAACAATCTTTTTTTTTTTTTTAATGATTCATACAACTCATTGACCCTTAAGATTCATGAACTTGTGAGCTGGACTACATAAGTTGCATTATACGTTAATTTTCCCCCTCAGTAGTGAGATTTATGAAACTTTTCAAGCTTGTATTGTTGTAATATAATGAGGATGTATTTGGGGCTGTTCACTCATTTTTATATGCTGTGTCAAGTTGAAAAAACTTTCACAATAGCAGCTCATCGCTGTCAGTTCCACAGCAGTGGACCCATCAGAAGAGCTAGGAGGCGGGGCAACTCTTGCTAGCTTCTGTTTATAGTAGAAAGTTGTCATGACAATTGTTTTATTTACCGTTATATCATGGCAAAGAAGGGGCTTATTGACGCCAGATATCCTGAGTTATGTGATGCATCTTCAAGTTCTTATCATAACATTGTTTTCCTATTTCTAATGGGTCTGTTATTGTCCTTATTACATCACGTTCATAATATCACGGCACGTGGACCTCGCACTGCTATGCGCTTTTTATAAACCCATTCCTAAGCGCCACGTTTCACATTTTAAGAAGCAAAGATGCGTTCGATGTGAATGAGCCCTTATTGGGTCAAAAGCATTTGTAATAAGTTGGTAACACAAGTTAAACTGCTGTTTAATTGTGGCTTTTCCCCCTCCACACTGTATATTTACATTTATTTTATGACAAAAAATCAAGACAACAAATAATTTTATGTTGATTTTTAACAACTCAATCAGGTTTTAGCAAAAAAATTTAAGTCATAAAAAGTTTAACTTATTATTTTTAGTCAGTTTGATTGATGTAAATTGAGTTGACTAGGAAAGGTCATTTGATTCAACTAATACATTTAAGTCAGCATATTTTTTTTCAAGCACAATAGAAACACCATTTTGAACTCAAGTGGTCTTGAAAGAACTATCCAAACTATCTCTTTTTTTTTTTTTTTTTTTTTTATAATTGCTAGAGACACTCTGGGATTATGGGACATGTGTTTGGGCAGTGCTGAATGACTTGTGTGTAAGTGAAGTGTTATATCGCTCCAGGGCCGCTGGTCAGAACCCCAAAATAGGCCTCATGTCGAGGGAGCACCTGTTCAGAGGAAACATGAGCACAGTCACATCACTGCTCACACCGACTCAAGTGCTAATAATCAACAATCACACTTCCGCCGCTGTAATAACAGTTATTAACGGGGCCAGCAGTCTTTAATGTTTGGATATGAATAAGTGAGAGGTTTGTGTAAAGGTTTGCCCTTGTACTGAGAGGGATTGGATGAAATGAGTTTATTTCTGCACTGTAAAAAAATATGTTGCTCACTTCAATTTTGTTTAAGTTGAACCAATTTAAATTTGCAAGTCATTTCAACTTGCATCAATTAAGCTGACTTAAAACATCAAGTTGAAATTTGTTTAACTTCAAAAAAAAAAAAAAAAGTTGAAACCTGATTAACTTTCTTAATTAAAGGAATGTAAAAACATAAGTTGTCAGTTTATGTCATTTTTTACTGTGTATGCAGGTCTGGTTACAATTAGGCTGGATTTACACTGCATGGTTCAAGTGACCCAATTCCGATTTATTTTTTTTATTATTTTTTTTATTTTTTTATTTTTAGGCCCATGCACCTGTATTCAGGAAAAAAATCACATGGTTTCCGATTTACTCAAATCAGATTCAGAACTTCATATATACATAATTGTGTAAACATATTAAATGTATTTTTGTAAGATGCATATGTGTGCGCATTTGGGATATATTTTTGATTTTTACTTTTGAATTCATGAATTGTGTTGTGAATTTATGAATTGGAGTTGTGGATTTATGAATTGTGTTTTGAATTTATGAATTGGAGTTGTGGATTTATGAATTATGTTTTGAATTTATGAATTGGAGTTGTGGATTTATGAATTGTGTTGTGAATTTATATATTGGAGTTGTAGATTTATGAATTGTCTTGTGAATTTATATATTGGAGTTGTAGATTTATGAATTGTGTTGTGAATTTATATATTGGAGTTGTAGATTTATGAATTGTGTTGTGAATTTATGAATTGTGTTGTGCATTTATGAATTGTGTTGTGCATTTATGAATTTTATGAATGCAAATGTATTATTATTGAGACTGATCTGGCTCCATAGTAATTTTGACCACAACATGCGAATCAGAGTGAAATGATTTACACAGGGTCATGTGTGACTATAATGTATCCAGTTGTTTTACTTCAATGAAAGGTAAGGTTTTTATGACTTACTTTATTTATTTATTCATTTATTTATTTATTTTTAGTAAAAGATAATTACAAAGCAGATTTATTTAAATATTATTTGCTCATATTTACCAAGGGTGCCAATAGTTTTGACCGCAACTGTGAATCCGAGTGAAATGATTTACACAGGGTCATGTGTGACTATAATATATCCAGTTGTTTTATTTCAATGAAAGGTTAGGTTTTTGTGACTTACTTTATTTATTCGTTTATTCATTCATTCATATATTCATGTATTCATTCATTCATTTATTTATTTATTTATTTATTTTTAATGAAAGATAAATACAAAGCAGATTTATTTAAGTATCAGTCTTTGCTCATATTTACCAAGGGTGCCAATAAGTTTGACCGCAACTGTGAATCCTAGTGAAATGTTTTCCACAGGGTCATGTGTGACTGGCATGCTGGCTCTCACTGATCTGATGTTGTTCACTTGGAGCTTTAGTTAGAGTTTTTCTTTGAAAGCGAGGCCCGTCATTCTCTGTTCTTCTTTCTTTCATGTAAAACCTTTCTGGCGGTCAGTCAGGCCTTTGTGTCAGTATAATGTTGAAGTCAAAGACTCGCAGAAAAGCTAAACGCGTTGACCTTTTAATCTGACAGGAAGGATGGCATACGCACACGCACACATACTCTTGTCTTTTGGCTTGAATTTCCACAGATTTCTTGAATAGACTGCAGATACAGTCAGGACGTATTTCTGATTTTGAGCCGCTGCACATTACCAGCAATCTAATAAAATGCAAATAGGGTTTATAATTAATATTTTAATTGATTTAATAATTAATGTTTTTATTTTGAAGGTATCTTTTTAAACTTTAAAACAATTAAAATAACTGTCAATTAAATCATTTACTTAGATATTTTTTTTTAGTTTCCAAGGATTTTTAGATTTGAATTATTATTATTTTTTTTAATACTATAATTTTGAATGCACTTTTTTCCCCCAAAAATGTATCCTTTCCCAGCATCCTCACTGAAAATGTTTAATTTTAATGATTTAATATTATACATGTTACAATGTTTATTAATACTTTTCAGTATGAAATGCAAATCAAATATTTGTTTAATTTTATACAATTTAATTTATTTAATGTGACAATTTTCAGTACTGTAAAAGCAACTCTATTTACAATTTTATTGTTTAAATATAATTTTTAACACTTGTCTATTTATATTTTTACATTAAATTACATTTGTAATATTTTCCGGTATTTAATGTAAAATATATTAAAATTAAGTCATTTGGTTTTTTTGTTTGCTTTTTACTTTTTTATTTTTTTTTTAATATTCAGATTTTTATTTTAAATTGAAACGTTTAGTCATTTTATTTGCTTTTGTCATTTTTTTTTTCTATTTAGCTTTTTTAGTTTTAGTCATTTATTTTACTATTTTAATGATCAAATGATAGTGTTATTTTATTTCTAGTTATATTAAAGTATTAATTCATATTTTGCTTCTGTTGCTCGTTTCATTTTTGTTTTGTCTTGTGCTCTGCTGTTGTCTGCAGATTAACTGAAAGAATTAGCATGTTATTTTAGTGTTATAAAATGTGATAAATTTAATAGTTTTTTTATGTATTTTTCTTTAATTGTTACTTTATCATATGTAAAAAAAAATTTTTTTAGTTTTTTAACACTTTTTTTGTTTTAATTAAGCTTTTTAATTCATTTTAGTTTGAATTTGAGATACAAAGAATATTTGCATCATAATTTTAATATTTAATCTAATATATTAATCGAATATTTCTATTTTTCTTTAATTCATTCATAGTATTTTTATAGCCATTTTGGTATCTTCCAAAGTTAGCCTTTCAAATTTTCATGTATTTGATAGTATTTTGTTTTTTACAAAAAGCTTTTTTAACACTTTTTAGTTTCAATTAAGCTTTTCAGGTAATTTTTGTTTAAATTTGAGATGCAAATATTCTTTGTATCATAATTGTAAAGCATTTCACACTTATTGAAGAAGAAAAAAAGCTTTTCTAGTACTCACTCTCTCCCTTTTCAGCCGCATATAGACTCTAATGGACTTGTGGAGTTTGTTGACTAAACGTGTTCAGGGTTGAAATGGGCCGCAGTGCAGAATGTCAGTCAAAAAAAAGTCGAAATGTAGTCTGAACTGTGAAGCGATAGAAAGTGTGTGTGTCAATATTAAACTTCTCCTCGCTCGCAGATTGACCAAGAGAGCAAGTGAACTCACAGACGAGCCGTCCTGCTTTTTTTTTTTTTTTCAAACAAACGTGCGAATACCACTTAATGCATGACATTTTTTTAATCCATCTTTTCCCATTCCTGTCAATCCCTCAAAGATGTCGGTGGAGATCCCGGACGCAGCGACCTGGACCTGCACAGAAAGGTCTGAATTAGATCACAAAGCTTCCAGATGGCACAAAATTGAATTATTTAGCGCACAGACAAAACCAATTCGGGTCAGCCGCAAATATATAGGATGCCTCGAAATGGCTTCTATATTGGTGTGTGCTTTTATTAGGGCTGGGAGGTAGTAAAAAGTGTAAGCGGGCCACGTTGTAAACGCTCACTTTGAGAGGTTACTGGGATTTTTTTATTTATTTTTTGCCGCAGGGTTGCAGAAATGGAGACCCTTAACAACGAGGACAATCATTTTCTATGCCCGCGTACATGTCTGTCTGAAAAAGCAACCTAAATGAAAGCCAACGACTCTTGGGTGCCAGTTTCATTGTGGCAGAAACTAAAAAACGTCTGGCTTGTGTTTTTCTTTTCCTATTTAAAGGCATTGCGTGTTGTAAAACTCAAGAAAACAAAAACAAAACAAAGGATAGTGTTTAATTGATGGAGGAATTATTACTGACCTGCTAAGTGTTTTGTTGACATCGCTTTGAGGTGTTTTGAAGCCTTTCAGGAAGTCTGGGATCCTCTAGAGCCAGTAATTGTTGGAAATCTGCAGGCTTTTGATAAGAGTTTAGAGGTTTTGGGAACACTCCACTTTTTTTGGAAACGAGGTGATTAAAAAAATAGCGTAATATTATTGTTGTGCATGTTTCTTGGTTATTACGCCTGAATGAGAGTATAGTTTCTAGCCATATCAGCCTAGAAAAGAGCAACTTTTCATTTCAAGTTGGAGATGATGTAATTTATAGAGCAGTCAAGCTTTAAATAGGAAAATTTTCAAAACACGTTGGCCAATTTTGAGTGAGATGCTAATGGTCTAATCCGAATTAATGATTTATGCTAAGCTAAGCTAAAAGTGCTCTCGTCAGACATGGAGATTGGCTGAATGGATTAAAAAAATTATAAAACTCAACTGTTTAACTCTAGGGGAGATGTAAAATGAGCCTATTTTCAAAACAAAGATGCTAATGGTCCAATCCGATTCAATGATTTATGCTAAGCTAAGCTAAAAGTGCTCCTGCCAGACCCAGAGATCAGGTGAATGGATTCAAAAATAGTAAAACTCAACTGTTTAACTCCAGGGGAGATGTAAAATGAGCCTATTTTCAAAACAAAGATGCTAATGGTCTGATGCGATTCAATGATTTATGCTAAGCTAAATGTGTCCTCGTCAGATGTGGAGATTGGCTGAATGGATTCAAAAATGGTAAAACTCAACAGTTTAACTCTAGATAAGTTGTAAAATGAGCCTGTTTTCAAAAAAGTGGAGTTTTCCTTTTAAAGAGATCATAAACTGGTTTTTAAGTAATATTGTCATGACTTTTACTTAATAATTTAGTAGTAATATTCTGTTTTCTGTCATGTTTTGAACTCCCTCATCTGAAAACTCTTTGGATTGGAGGGGTGGTTTGTATAAGTAAACACGCACTGATGTGATTGGCTGGCTGTTTTGCATATTTAAAAAATTAAGTTCAGCTGTGTCTCCGCTGATGTAAAAATCTGCATGTATGTTTGAAAGCCTACATCTTTCACAGATGAACACTGCTGTGATTGGTTGGAAATGCTAAAAACCTCAGTGACTTTTTCTTTTAATGATATTCATTATGTGATTTTGGGCAACATGGTGGCTCAGTGGTTAGCACTGTCGCCTCATAGCAAGAAGGCTGGGTCAGTTGTCATTTTTTGTGTGGAGTTTGCGTGTTCTCTGTTGGCGTGGGTTTCCTCCGGGTGCTCCGGTTTCCCCCACAGTCCAAAGACATATAGGTGAATTGAATAAGCTAAATTGGCTGTAGTGTATGTGTGTGAATGAATGTGTATGGATGTTTCCCATGTTTTTTTTATTTTTTATATGAACATTGAATCTTATGAAGTGATCATGTCTGTTCAGAAGATTTGGATCAAACCACTCTATTTGTACAGATTTATTTAATGTTTTGCTTTTTTTAGTGAATGTTTTGCAGTTGTTAGTGAATTTTAATGGAGGTAAGTCCCCGGGCACCTTGATTTCAAAACTACATCAAAAAACATGTTGAGAACACTTCTAAAAAGCAATTACAGGACAGTGGATTTTTGACACCAAAGTTAGATGTCAATTTGATGTTGTTTTGACATCAAAGTAGTATATATTCAGTGTAAATTTGTTATCTAAATTTTAGATGTATAAAACGTTTCTTAAATTGTAATATTTTTGGTGTTGTTATTTTGGTGGTCAAAAGGACATCAATGTGTGGATGTCAAATGAACATCAAGGTTTTGACATCGAATCGATTCATGTTTTTTGACATCATGGTGTCAACTGGTATAAACCTCTAAGATCTAATAAAAAAAACTACTAATATTTGTCACCTTATGGGTTTGGAATGACATGACAGAATATTAGTTTGGGGCGAACCAACCCTTTTTAAGACTCCTTTTAAGTTGTAGGTGATGCTTTGTGGTCAGTGAAGAGGTGAAACCGCAGCGACTGGTCTTCTGATTGGCTTTAAAGTGTGTGGAATGGCCCGTGGTGTAATTTTATACGTCTGTCTTGAGTCTGAGAGAGATGAAAACAGCCACCTGGACAGCTTCAGTCTTTGGCTAATGGGTTTTGTCAGCGTTTTGGGTTTCAAGGCCAGGCTAAGCACAACAAACAGGCCAAAAAAATCTGTGTTTTAATCAATGCGTAATTGTTTTTAGTTTTGAGATGTGAGGCCTAAATGGCGATTTACATGTCTTTTGATTAGCTTATCGCAGCCGGTGATAAATCAAGCCGGGAATCTCCCATTACATTGATCGATCTGCTGTTTATGACTCGTGCTAAAGGGCTTTTTTCGCCAAAGCGCGAGGAAGAGCAATGAAAAATTTGGAATAGATAAGCTAATGCAGCTTAAATTAATTGCAGCGTCATTATTCAAATCTGTCCAAGGCATAAGAAGAAGCTGCTAGCCAACGTGCCACAGCACTCGTCTTGTTAACCCAAAGACCATATCATTCTAGAACGTAGCAACTTTTCATTTTTTTGTCATACATGAAGTGACCACAGAAGACTCCAGCTTTAAATAGGAAAATGATCAAAACACTTTGGTAATTTTTGAGCAAAATGCTAACGGTCTAATCCGATTCAATGATTTATGCTAAGCTAAACTAATTGTGCTCCTACCAGATCCAGAGATCAGCTGAATGGATTCAAAAATGCTAAAACTAAACTTTTTAGCTAGGGGAGATATGTTAAATGTGCCTATTTTGGAAAAAAAGGTTTAGTTTTACTTTAAAGGGGTCATGCACAGTTTTTAATGTAATATTATCATGACTTTTACTTCATAATTTAGAAGTGATATACTATTTCCTGTCATGTTTTGAACTCCCTCATCAGAAAACTCTTTGAATTGGACTGCAGGTTTGTAGACTCGCAAGTGAAACCTTTAATTCTGCTTAAATTAATTGTAGCGTCTTTATTCAAATCTGTCCAAGGCAGAAGAAGCTGCTAGCCAAGTCTGCGTCTTGTTAGCCCGAATAATGGGTATATTATAAAGTAGCAACTTTCATTTTCCATCATACATGACGTGACTACAGAAGAGTCCAGCTTTAAGTAGGAAAATGATTAAAACACTGGTCATTTTTGAGCGAGATGCTAACGGTCTAATCAGATTCAGTTATTTCTGCTAAGCTAAGCTAATCCGGAGATCGACTGAATTGATTAAAAAATACTAAAACTCATTGTTTTAACTAGGGGAGATATGTTAAATTTGCCTATTTAAAAACGAAAATAAAAAGGTGTAATTTTACTTTAAAGGCGTCATACACTGTTTTTTTAATGTAACATTGTCATGACTTTTGCTTCATAATTTAGAAGTTATATTCTGTTTTCTGTCATGTTTTGAACTTCATCATCTGAAAACTCTTTCAATTGGAGTGGAGGTTTGTAGACTCATAAGTGAAAAATTTGGAATAGATAAGGTAATGCTGCTTACATTAATTGCAGCGTCATTATTCAAATCTGTCCGAGGCATAAGAAGAAGCTGCTAGCCAACGCGCTACAGCACTCGTCTGCGTCTTGTTAACCCGAAGGGCACTTCAGCATTTGCAGAGAGAGCTATTAATTGTGTTTGCTCTCAAACATGGTGACATGATTATTGTTTGTCCTTCCTGATTCCAAACACTGTTTCAACACGTAATGAGTAGGACTGGCTGTTGACTTAATGATGTGTGCAAGATGTCATCTTATCCCTCGGATGAATACGGTCAACAGGAATTGGGAACCTTCGTCTTGAGACGTGTGATCAATTTGGCTGTGATCTTTCTGGTATTGTGTGATTGCTTGTTTACCATTACAGAGTGATGAAGTTTGGATTTAAAATTTTTTTTTAATCAGCCTGTTTTATCATTCAGGCAAAAATAATATGAAATCTAACCCCTGTATGTAATTATACAGTGTTAGGTTGTGAGATTTCAGTAGGTGAGAGTAATTTGTTCAATTTTTTTGTTGCGTTTGCAATTAGGGTTGTCACGATACTGTAATTCGGTACCAATCCATACTGAAGTTTTAAAAACGTCCATTTCCTGCTAATATTTGAGCGCTACTGAGCACGTTCTTAAACAGCGCTGATTTGCCGTTGTGTTCACATGGTCAACAGAAATGA
>CAIGQV010017835.1:24828616-24860153 GCA_903798115.1 Danio jaintianensis
ACACACACACACACACACACACACACACACACACACACACACACACATTGAATTCTAGTTAAACGATGTTGACTCTTAAATATACAGTTTTTATTAGATTTATTTTTATTATTACAGCTGTCTAGTTTGTTTTCATCCATTCAGTTCAATGTAAACATCAGAAATGCTTAATATTAATATACAATTGAATAGAGAGAGAGAGAGAGAAAGAGAGAAGGGGGTAGGGATAAAAAAAAATAAAACGCCAAAGTGAGGCTCTGGAAATGGTTTGTGTCCATGGCAACGAGGGGAAGCTGGAAGATGGATTTGCAGTGTAATTCAAATCAGCCCCATTTGGTGGAGTTTGTATTGTGTTTCTGTTCCTGCAGAGGGGCTCTTGTGGATTCAGGAAAATTAGTAGTACCATGTCGGGCAGAAAGGACTGTGGTTAAAAGCTTCAGTAGGGGCTATTATTGTTCGCTCAGGCTGGTCTGATGTGATGGATCTGCCGAGGTTTGGTTGGGTTTGCCGTGTTTGTTAAGAGAGAGTGGGTCTCTGTAGACTCTATGCACTTGTTCATTAATGCTCTATTCATGCTTGGCTCTTTTTCTAGGTGAACTCACTGCTAGTATGCAAGGAGACTGCGCTAATTGAGCTCATGGACGTCATTAGGAATGATGTCCATTCATCTGAAACATATTTAGAAGATCTTCAGCTCTGAAAATAATGCAGTTGCTTTTTATATACATCCATAGAAGCATTACATGCCATTCAACGTTTGTAATGTTTGTGAATGCGATGTTTTTAAGAGGTTTTTCATGTTTATATACAAACATGTCATGCGGCGTGTTCAAAAACATTTATTATATAAAAAAACACAATACTGTAGTAGTGTAATTATTTGTAATATATTTAATAAATAAATCATTTAAAAACAAATAAATATATATATATATATTTATACACACACACACGCACCGTGCTCAGCATAATTGAGTATACCCCATTTTGAAAATGAATATTTTTATCCATTTCTCAGTGCATATAGGCAGTGTATTTTGGTGCATTTAAACAAAACAGATTTATTAAACAGATATTCATTCATTCATTCATTTTCTTTTCGGCTTAGTCCCTTTATTAATCCGGGGTCGCCACAGCGGAATGAACCGCCAACTTATCCAGCATATGTTTTACGCAGCGGATGCCCTTCCAGCTGCAACCCATCACTGGGAAACATCCACACACACTCATTCACACACATACACTACGGACAATTTAGCCTACCCAATTTACCTATACCACATGTTTTTTTGGACTTGTGGGGGAAACCGGAGCACCCGGAGGAAACCCACGCGAACACGGGGAGAACATGCAAACTCCACACAGAAACGCCAACTGACCCAGCCGAGGCTCGAACCAGCGACCTTCTTGCTGTGAGGCGAACGTGCTACCCACTGCGCCACCGTGACGCCCCAAGCAAAATATTGAAAAAAAATAATAATTACAACCAACAAAATTTCAATTTTTGTATTTAATATTTTTCTATAACATATAAATTTGGGTGTACTAGTTTTTGGACCGTTATTGTAAGTTATTTTGTTTGATAAGCTCCAGATTTGGCTTCAATACTGACTAATCTAATGTATCTGCACAAATTTAATATTGTATGGCTTCCTATTAAAAATATAAATTTAAAAGAGAGATGTACTTATATATGCTGAGCAATATATATATATATATATATATATATATTTTTTTTTTTTTTATTTACTCATAATTTGATTAATAACGAAATACATTGTACATTATTATGCTCATTTGTAATTCTGTTATTATGTTCTTTGTTTAGATTATTTGTCCTGCATGTAGTGTAAAAAGGGTTTTAGAAAGACCTAAACCAAGTGGGAAAGTCAAGTGAAAGAAAAACGTCCTTTACACCTCCGATGACTGATGTCTGCAAGCCGTAAAGGTCGTGCGCCAGACAGACTTCATGAAAGGCACCAAGAAAAAGTGTTGTGTTGTCAATACGGCCTCAGTCAAACAGGTGGACGCTTCTCCCATTGTTCCTCTCACTAATCAAAGTCAAAGACACAATTGACCCAGACTCTCCGAGCACTTAGGCCTTCACGTATATCAATTAATGCACGCCATCGATTTTTCGCCGCCCCGTCTTTCACCCCCTCACTCGATCTTAACAATCTGTCCACCCAGTCGCCTCAGACTGCCGCTATCGGAGTTCTCCATCACCAAAGGCCACTGGAGTTTTCAAGGTTTTTTGTCCCATTTCTGCCCCACTTCTTCATTTACACATGGTTCAGTGTGACCTTAGAGATAATAAGGCAATATTACTCTGGCTGGAATGGGGGCACCACTGGAAACCATCCTGGAATTATCCTCATAAGAAGGACACCGAATATGGAAGCGTAATAGATTTCTTAGAAATTGGAAAAGCTAAGCCGGTGCTCTGAGAGTGAAGCGCTCAGCTGGAGAGAAATGAGTCGGGATTCGGTTGCACAACCAGTTTCTTAAACTAGTTCAGGTGGACTGAAAAGAGCCATGAAAAACTCAAGAGAACAAGGGAATCTTGGACTTCAGCTGAAGGTTGAAGTTTTGGTTCAACTGAAAATTCTCACTATGATGTCTTTGCCAACTTTTATAACTGTAGGTGCTTTTCAACTGCATGCTACAAAGCTAGGGTGTAAACAGGGGTGTACAGGGGTGTTTGACTCCGCTAATTAATGCTAGAACCCCCCTGAAGGATGTCAAAACTGAAAGTGTGTGTGAGGGGTCTGGAAAATAGTTTGCTCTAATATGTATCTGAAATAATAATAATAATTTAATTTAATAATAATAATTATTTAATCGTTTTTTAATAATAATTTTTTTGTATAATAATAAAAATAATAGGTTTATATAAATTTGGACCTAATATAAATTAATATAAATTAGCGCTTCTTCTCATACTTCCACATCAAAGTTCCTGAAAGCAAAGAAGGTCAAGGTGCTCCAGGATTGGCCAGCCCAGTCACCAGACATGAACATTATTGAGCATGTCTGGGGTAAGATGGAGGAGACATTGAAGATGAATCCAAAGAATCGTGATGAACTCTGGCAGTCCTGAAAGAACGCTTTCTTTGCCATCCCAGATGACTTTATTAATAAAGTTATTTGAGTCATTGCAGAGATGTATGGATGCAGTCCTCCAAGCTCATGGGAGTCGTACACAATATTAATTCTTTTTCCTCTGCACCATGACTTCATATTCTATACTGTTCATTATTTCTGTTAAGTGACAAGACTTTTGTCTAAGCAAAGTCAGACCTTACTGTCCTAATTAAATAATTAAAAATCAATTATTATTTGGTGTTCCTAAAACTTGGATAGGCGACAAGGCTTTTGTCAGGTAGTGTATTACATGCACAGAAGCCTTACATAGATGCTTTGCACAATAGTAATAAAATATATTTTAGTATGAATTTCAGCAAATAATGTGTTTATGTTGTTATTAAGATTTTCGTGTGAACATCACCATCTCTTTTGGGGAAACTTCTGAGATAAATAAGTTATATCTCTGAGCTTTAATGATAATTGGTATAAAAATGTTGCATTTCCCACTTTCTTTAATTTGCCCCAATGACTTCTGGGACTTCTAGAGTGAGTACTAAGCTCAAGTCTGCATTCGAATCATCCTCGATATCAAGGACACGTCTGGGTTCTTTCAAGCGTCCTCAATTCTTGCAGTCTTGCGTTTTGGAGCCGAACATTGTCGGTTGATAATGATGTTACATGAGAACATAAGGACGCAAGATTGGTTAAGAACACATATTGAGAAATGGCCTGAAACCGGCAGATCTGGTGTTCAAAAGACAATTTGTCTTGTAATTTAGGTGTATGTATCTACATATACCTAAAAGTGAAGTCAAATTAAACTGTGTTGTGTAATTTAATACACCCATATACCCTGCACATGGAAGTTCTAGTGAACATTGTGATCTTTTATGATCATCTATTTATTGGCGGAGGGATGCAAAGTTGTTCCCATCTGGGAAAATTCTCCATTTTATATCAAAAACAGATCATCTTTGATAATCGTTTAGCCTATCACAGTTTACTATATTTCAGAATCCAGTCATTATTCGTTAAAATCACTGAAAATAAGTAGTTTGATTTAATAAATGAGATTTAATTGAAATAAATATATGAATTTGGTTCATCGAGGCATACAAATGTATTACACAAACTGAAAAAAAGCCAACTAACCTGATAGTCAATATATAATTTGCACATTGTGTGGCTCACTTTTGGGGCTTTTCCATACCCATTACCTGGCACTTTTTTTGAGCAAGCTGAACCATTACCAAAACATGGCAATACACAATAAATATGCTATATAAATGCACATTACATTACTTTAAGTAGTACTAACCGAGCCGAGCAAAACCAAACTGAAGTGAACAAAGTTGTGCCGAAAAGTGCCATGCAATGCAGTGGAAAAGTGACTTTTGTTTCCTCTATGTCCAGATGGAGGTATTTTGAAGATCCTCTAAGCAGCTGTTTTCCAATAATTGTCATTAAAGTAGCCCATATGACTCATGCAATATTTCTTCCAAGTCTTCTGAAGTCAAACAATGGCTTTGTATGACGAACATACCAGATCTCAATAGCTTTTAAATGTAATTTACCTCCTGCTCAATGAAGTGAATGAGTGTTGTTGGATGGGTTTCCTAAATAAATAAATGTGAAATGTGTCATTCTTGCACGCACATATTCAGACCTGGTTTGTCAGGAATGCATTTCGCCAGCCTTGACGTCAGTGACGGCAAACGTCATTGGTTTTCTAAATATGTGCATGTGCAAATTAGATTTGGCAAAATACAGCTTACATATGATTTCTGCAGTACAGTAAAATAGGAAAAAATGTAATGGATAAGTCATAGGGTTTTTATGGTGTACTGCAATAAGAAATGAGGAGCTCAGAGACCATATTCACGGTCTGCTGACAATAATTTCTTAATTATAAATTAATTTGTAAGACATTAGTTCTAAATAAGTTGCCTTTTAATATTGGATGGATGAACTGTGTGGAAAATAATGACACCTCATTGTACGCTGTTTTAAAGGTGCCATAGAATGCATAGTAAGAGCCGAGTGATATGACATGATGCGCTTATTATTATTTATTTCACAATATACACGTTAAACTAACAAAAGACACTGTTAAATGGAATGTATGCTGCTTCGGGTTGGCGTTGAATAGACTTTGCATTTTGCTTTCTAATGAGATAACATTCTCCCGTGGCTATGTATGGTCTCCTACTGTTTCTTCAGGCCTATACAGTTTTCAAAATAAAAGTTTCACATACATAGGAAATGTACTAAGCTGTTTTAAACTTTCAAAATAAGTGTAAAATAAGTAGCATTGTTGTAATCTCATTAGGAAACATTGTGGCCAATCAAACGGTGCTGGGCCGTGCATATTAATGATCCCATCTGGATCGTCAGTGATTTGTCAGTGATTTGTTCCGATTGGCCTGATTTTCACTGGGATTTTACACTCACGGGATATACACGAGAATGAGAAAACAATGGTTTTTGAGGCTCACAGTATAGAATTTTCTTGTACTGGACTCTTATTATTCAGCTATGCCTAGGCTTTTCCAGATTTTTATTTTAAGACACGTTTAAAACATTTCACTTTTACTGGAAATTTCTCCCAAAATTCATGCAAAGCATCATGGGGCAAGAAGAAGGTGGATGGAACTCCTTTGGCTTGTGGTAGGACAAGAGATGCATTGTTGTAATCTCACCAGGAAACACTGTGGCCAATCAAACTGATCCCATCTGGATCGTCAGAGTCGGGGTTTTGTTCTGATTGGCCTAATTTTCACTGGGATTTTACACTCACGGGATAGGACAGGGGTTTTCAAACTCTGTCCTGGAGGTCCGGTGTCCTGCAGATTTTAGCTCCAACTTGCCTCAACACACCTGCAAGGATGTTTCTAGAAAGCCTAGTAAGAGCTTGATTAGCTAGCCCAGGTGTGTCTGATTGGAGTTGGGCCGAGATTGAGAACCCCTGGGATAGGATATACATGAGACAGAGGAAACAATGGTGTTTGAGGCTGAGCTTTAATTATTGAGCTATGCCTAGGTATATCCAGATTCTCATTCTATGGCACCTTTTAAAAACATTTCACCCATTGTTTACGGTTTACTGGACGTTACTCCCATAATTCATGCAAAGCATCTTAGGGCATAGGAAGAAGGTGGATGGAACACCTTTGGGATGTGGTTGGACAAGAGATGGGAATGACTTCAATCCCCAAACTTCTCCACATTGTTTGTCCCTGTAATGAAGTGAAGTGAAGTGAAGTGAAGTGAAGTGTAGTGTGGCCAAGTATGGTGTCCCATACTTGGAATTTGTGCTCTGCATTTAACCCATCCAAGTGCACACACACAGTTAGTGAACACACACATACCGTGAACACACACCCGGAGCAGTGGGCAGCCATGCTGCGGCGCCCGGGGAGCTGGGGGGAACGGTGCCTTGCTCAAGGGACTCACCTCAGTCGTGGTATTGAGGGTGGTGGAGAGTGCTGGTCATTCACTCCCCCCACCCCCAATTCCCGCTGGTACCGAGTATCGAACCAGCAACCTTCGGATCACGAGTCCAACACTCTAACCACCAGGCCACGACTATGTAATGGGTCCCCCACCCCCAAAGACACTTTAAACGAAGGCGTCCGCTAAACGACTTGCTGACATCGAACATTGTTTTACTTTATGCCTCCCGTCATGGCCAATTTACAGCTCTCGTTGAGTTCCTGTCCCGGTACATGCTGCGTGTTAAGAGGATCAATACGGTCTTCAAAGAACATTCCGGCTGCCTCACAACAAGGGATCGTTTTATTGTTGTCACATGAGCGTTCGTGTCCAGGGGACCACCTTACCTGCGAAAAGTGGCCATGTATCATAAATCACATTAGTTCCAGTTTAGCAACAAGACAAGTGTGCTTTAATTGGACGAAAACTCATTTGGCGAAAGCAAGAGTAGGTAATAAACCCAAAGTAAAACCCCCCAAAAAAGGCGCAGGAAGGCCTTGAAGGTGCATGTACCGAGAGATATCTCTTTAATTAAGTCTGCTCCCATTTCTTTTTTCTTCCCTTAGACATATGGGCATAATTAAGGGAAAACAAATCATTACTGCTGTGTGCATTGCTGGTGAATAATGGCATTGTCAGTATCGACTGCGCTTGCTTGGTTTCCCAGACAGACAGGCGCGCTGGAGGTAAAAATGCAGCGTTTTGTTGCTACTGATGGAAAATGATGCCATCTTCGACATCATGATGAATTAGATACCTTGGCTTTTGGTAAATATTTAGCTTCCCCCTCTCCTAGTTTTGATGCAATCCGGGGCGGCTGTGCTTTTAAAAGCTTCCATCTCTTCTCCGTGTGCGTTTTTTCATTACAGTCTCTCCGGTGCGGCCTCAAAATTAAAGCACTTTTAATTTACTGCTCCTCGTTGTGCATCATCAGCTTATACTGTACCTCTCGCTACTGACATATAACAGTAATCAAAAATAGCCGATGAAGTCGCTAATATATGACTTGATTTTTGGGTGAGGATCACGTATTTTAATGCGCAAACACTGTTATAATGGATGATCTGGGTTGTGGCGTGATGAGGCTTTGTGTACATTAGTGTAACCCATCCTCATTCACGGTCTAACACAGGCACGGGGTGACTTTTAACTCCACTTAACACGTCTAACGAACATGCCAGTTTTATGAATGCTTTAATAGCTGGCAGCTTCCCTGCAGATGTACTTACTGTGTGAGGAAAGCAGGCCAGCTATTTCGCTCATGGGAAAAAACTAAAACAAATGACAGTGTCTGTGGCATTTATTGTTGCTGCTGGGACATGCACGCATTTCTGTGATTGTGTCTTTTGCTGTAGGAGATTATCAGTAGCATTAATGTGTCCACTGTAGTTTTCAGGTGCTGAAAATAAGGTTGTTTGTTGTGCCATAAATATATTTATTATTTTATTTATATTAAATATTATTATTGCTATTGTTGTTATGGGTATAATATTATTATTATTATTATTATTTATTTATTTATTTTTTAATTATTATTATTATTATTATTGTTGTTGTTGCTATTGTTATTATTATTGTTATTATTGTTATTTTTATTACTATTACTATTATTATTATTATTATTGTTATTGCTATTGTTGTTGTTGTTATAATAATAATAATAATAATAATAATAGTAATATTATTATTATTAATATTGTTGTTATTATTATTATTGTTGTTGTTGTTGGTATTGTTGTTATTATTAATATTATTATTATTGTTGTTGTTGTTATTATTATTGCTGTTGTTATTATTGTTATAATATTATTATTATTATTATTAATTATAATAATAAAAGCAATGATAATAATAATAGTAATAATAATAATTATTATTATTATTATTGCTATTGCTATTATTATTATAATTATTATTCTTATTCTTATTATTGCTATTGTTATTGTTGTTATTATTAATGTTGTTGTTGTTGCAGTTATTATTATTATTATTATTATTATTATTATTAGTCATGTTTCAACAATGTTTCTGTGTGATTTACATTATGTTGTGTTGTAATTTTATATTTATTAAATATACACATATCAAACATATCGCAGTGCTAATTTGACCAAAAAAAGTAATTAACTGCAATAATGTTCTAAATATGTTAAAGTAAATATGATGTGTAAATTTAAAAAGTGTAAAAAAAATGTGTAACAATATATAAATATTACCTTTACCTTACCATTTCCTTTTTAAAATTAATGCTATCAAATATTGCTTACTGTCATTGATGTTATTGCTTATGGATATATATAATGAATTAGTTTAAATGTGGTGATTTGCTGTGATTTGGGTTAAAATGGCTTATTTTGTCAGCTTTTTTGAAAGATTTTTCTTTTTTCTTTTCCAACTAAAAGTTAACCTCATTTAAAACCAATTTTTGTGAATTTTCACAATATTTAGCACCTAAATTAAAAAATGTGCTCACAATGCTATAATACACAGATTGCATTGTAGCAATAAAATTGTTAAATGTGCCAAATTCGAAGCTAATACATACAATACAGTTCAGTTCTATATGAATGCCTCTGAATGCGGTTGCAGCGTTGCTTGAAAATTACTAACACACATTTTGCCCTGAGATATTTGCTCCACATGTGTCACTATCACATATGAATAAAGACCAGCAGATATGAATCCTCCACATTTCTGCCAGTGCACGCTATATGTGCTCTTTCCAGCATATCAGGTGCATCAGAAGTGTTTTGTGCTGTGGATATCAGTGGATATTTGGCATGCATTGGTCTGAGTGGACAGGGGAAAAGGAAAATCATGCTCGCTAAAGCCTGAACTCTTATCAGGCGAGCGCCGTCAACCACAGGCTCTATTGTGCATGCTGGGATCTTTCTGTTTACTCATGTGTTTGTTTGTTTGTTTGTTTCCAGGTGCTCCAGAAAGGAGGCCTGTGAGAAGTGGGCCGAGCCGCTTCACTTCGGTACGGAGCTGAAGCAGTGTGTGGACATTACTGTCACTCCTGATAACATGTCTGTGACCTCCGTGTCTACACAGGTGACTTTATATCCAAAACTGTATTTATCATTTTATAAAGCTTTATAAGCTTTATAATCTCTATGGGGTTGTGCTGTTACTGTCTTTGTGATGTGTTTTTGTCATGGATGCTCAAAACAGCTGGGCTCTTTAGGTATTTCTTGTACTCTGTGATGAATGCTTAGATAAAAAAAAAATGCATTATATGAATGAATATATGAATATCAAAGGACAGGAAGTGGACCAGGGGTTTGTTTGTAATATTTATTTTAGGTTTAAGTGCATTTTAGTGTTTTATTCATGATCATTACAGTTATAATAATAATAATATAAATAATAAATTATTATTATTATTATTATTATTATTATTATTAATTAATTAATAAAATAATAATAATATTTTATAATATATAATTATACAATAATATTAATAATTTATTAATAATAATAATAATAATAAATAGACAATTATTATTATTAATAAAACAAATAATAGTAGTAGTAATCATTATTATTATTATTATTGTTAATTAAATTAATTAAATAATGTTATTGTTTTTATAATATAATTATTATAACATAATAATAGTAGTAATAACAATAATTTAAAAAAACATAAATAATACATTATTATAATATATAATTATATAATAATAATAATAATAATAATAATAATAATAGTAATAAACTTATTATTATTAATATTAATAAAAAGAAAAATTAATAATAATAATAATAATAATAATATTAATCATTATTATTATTATTAATTAAATTAAATAAATAATATTATTGCTTTTATAATATATAATTATTAGAAAATAATAATAATAATAATAATAATAATAATAATAATACATAAATAAATAATAAATTATTATTATTATTATTATTATTATTATTACTTCACCAGTACTTCACCGGTATGTCTTAGGGGTAAATAATAAAAGCATCAAGGAAAACAAAGAGTAAATAAATTAATTAATTACATTTAATAATTTTCATATTTATTTTACTAAAACATACTAAGTCATTTTTACACAGTATATTTTTAAATCCCAAATTGTGCATTTCACTCTACTGTTATACCATTCTAAACTCATTAGCCTTTAGCAATGACGAATATTTTTCACAGATCTGTCAGATGACTTCAGAAGACTTTTATTATTCCTTGATGGTGTTTTATTCCTTTTGTGTATTGAAGCTTGATATACTTTCCATTGTAATTATATGGAAAGTAATTATTAAAATTCATTACATTTGCATAATTATTATCTATTATCTTTTTATCTAAAAGATCTTACAACAAGAATATTTGTGATTATATAATCATAATTTAATTAACTTCATAAGTAAGCAAGCTAGAGAGTAAATGTGATGGTCCCTGTGTTACATATTATTTATTCGTTGGCCATAAATAATCTTCATTTTTATTTTTTAAATTTCTTGGGGAAAAATACAACATATCAGTGATTAAATAATGTCAGGGTTTTCTATTCCAGTTGATTTTCCCTCCTTTATTCCTGACAGAATCGTGACAAAATGCTGCTTTCACACATGTTAATCAGGCAGGTCACGTGATCATGTAGCATGTCTGACAGAAGCATGTATGTGTGTGTGTGTGTGTGTGTGTGTTTGTGCTCCAGCTGAGTGTGAAAGTGGCGAACGTTCCGAACCTCTCTGCAGGGGTGACGTGTGTGTTTGAGGAGCTCACCGAGAGTCCAGGAGAAGTGCTGGCCAAAGGACAAATCCTCTGCATGTCCCCTTCCCTTCGGGATGTCCCGTCTGTCACTCAGGGATACGGTAAGACACCATTCAGATTGCAATTGACAGCCGTAATGCGATGTGTTTATTAGTGAAAAAATAAGAGCTGCTCTATTAATCCTTAAAGATCGCGCTCTTGTTTCAATTAACATATATTAATATATTAATTAACATATATTGTTATGTTTCCAATACACTGCAAAAATTATTTTCATACTTTCAGAGTATTTGTCTTGTTTCTAGTCCAAACAAGACAAATGTTCATGGTTTTGAACATTCTCTCACATGGTTGCCCACCGAAGCTAAGCATGGCTGCACCTGGTCAGTACCTGGATTGGAGACCACATGGGAAAGCTAGATTGTTGCCGGGAGTGGCGTTAGTGAGACCAGCGGTGTGGGTCCTAACGCCCCAGTATATTAATGAGTACACTGACTCTCTGTGGTCGTTAAAAATCCCAGGGTGTCCTTTGAAAAAGAGTAGGGGTTTAACCCCGCCATCCTGGCCAAATTTGCCCACTGGCCTGTCCATTGTCCATTATGGCCTACTAACCATCCCCATTACTATCATAATTGGCTTCATCACTCTGTCTCATCTCCACCAATCAGCTGGTGTTTGGTGTGTGGTCTGGTGCAATATGGCTGCCATCGCGTCATTCAGGTGGATGCTGCACACTGGTGGTAGATGAAGAGATTCCCCCCAATATGTAAAGCGCTTTGAGTGTCTAGAAAAGTGCTATATAAATGTAAAGAATTATTATTATTATTATTATTTATTTATTTTCTTTATTTCACACTGAAAAAAACAAGGTTATATTACTTGGCTTTTTGGCAGATTATTTGGCTTGTTTTAAGGAAAAACTCACTTAATTTTGACTTATTATTTCTGAAAATAAAACAACATTTTGTACTAGAATAGAAAATGCTTCTTGATTTATTTTCGGATATTTGTACTAGAAACAAGACAAAAACTCCAAGTAAGGAAAGCAGTTTTTGCAATGCAGATGCCGATGAGAATCATTTTAAAAGTATGTTACTGAGTAAATCATTTAAGTGATTCTTCAAAAATGCTGATTCATCCAATAATGAAATTTGAACTAAATTTGAATGAATTAAAGATTTTGTAAGTTATTTAGTTATTCATTCAAACTTAAGGTAATAAAAATGTAGATTAAAGCTATTATATTTCAGCAAAAAATAAATACAAATTCCAACCTCCGGTATTATTATTATCATTATTATTATTTATTTTTTACTTTTAATTTAAACAAAAAACAATAATTCTGAGTTTATCCAGAATCATGCAGCTCTAGGGAAAAAATAATTGATTGGATCTTCAAAAGATTTAATATTGTTGGATAATATGATTTCTTTTGGTCAATATTGTGTATCAGCTGAATTGAGATAAATAAACTGAACGTCGTCTATATTTAATATTGTTTTTTATTAGTTTTGTCACATCACCAGCGCACAGCATCAAACCAAATAAAAAGCAAAAAAATAAATTAAAAAAGCAGGAAGGCCAGGCTACAATTACATATGACTTTTATGCCTAAAATATTAAATAAAAAAGAGAAAGATAAAACACAACAAAGGGCAAGATGTCAATAGAAACCAACAGTTTGTGTATACAATTCTATACACAATGTATTATTCACACAATCCGTGTTTACCAAGAATTTCTTCCACTAGAAATGTGGATATTTTTCAGTGCAACATGGAGTAGAGCAGATATTGATTGATGTTAAATTGAATATGGCATTACTCTGATAAGATCCAAATAGCAGAGGATGTTTTCCTGTCCTCCAGACTCAAAGCTGACTTTCCCAGACAGGATCAACTCTTTCCCTTGACATACTGACAACACTAATGGCTGCTTTAATCATTATAATATCATAGAGCCAAATATTGTAAATAATTTAACACTGGCTTAGATCACCCCAATGTTTCGTTCGTATTTTTGCTTGGAATAAAAAAATATATATATATAATAAATAAAATAAAATATTAAATTGAATAAAATATAAATAAACAAACAAACAAATAAATAAATAAATAAATATAAAAAAAATAATTATTTAAAAAATAATTTAGCACTGGCTTAGATCCTCCCAATGTTTCATTCTTATTTTTTGCTCAGAAAAAATTAAAGTAAAGAAATAAAATAAATCTAAAATAATTAAGCATGGGCTTAGATCCTCCCAATATTTCATAATTATTTTTGCTCAGGAAAAAAATATTAAATTAATAATAATAATAATAATAATTTGAATTGAATTTTTGTTTAAATAAAAAAAAATAATTATTAAATAAAATAAATATAAAAAGTATATAAATAAACCAAATAATTTAGCACGCACTTAGATTCTCCCAATGTTTCGTTCTTATTTTTGCTCTGAAAAAAATGAAATAAAATAAAATTATTTAGCTCAGGTTTAGATTCTCCCAATGTTTCATTCTTATTCTTGTAAATAAACAAACAAACAAACAAACAAACAAACAAACAAACAAACAAAAAAAACCAAAAGACTAAAATAAACATTACAAATATATAAATAAACAAAATAATTTAGCACTCACTTAGATCCTCCCAATGTTTCATTCTTAATTTTGCTCAGAAAAAATTTATTAAAATAAAATTTTAATAAAATAAAATAAATCTAAAATAATTAAGCATGGGCTTAGACTCTCCCAATATTTCATAATTATTTTTGCTCAGAAAGAAAAATATTAAATTAATAATAAGAAGAAGAATTTGAATTGAATTTTTGTTTAGAAAAAATAAAATAAAATAAAATAAATATAAAAAGTATATAAATAAATAAAATAATTTAGCACGCAATGTTTCGTTCTTATTTATGCTCAGAAAAAAAAAATATATATATATATATATAAATATATATATATATATATATAAATAAATAAAATAATTTACCACACACTTAAATGCTCCCAATGTTTCATTCCTAATTTTGCTCCGAAAATAATGAATTAAAATAAAATAAATAAATAAAATAAATATAAAATAGGGCTGCACGGTGGCGCAGTGGGTAGCAAGAAGGTCGCTGGTTCGAGCCATCCGCTGCGTAAAACAAATGCTGGATAAGTTGTCGGTTCATTCTGCTGTGGCAACCCCAGATTAATAAAGGGACTAAGCCGGAAAAAAAATGAATGAATGAATGAATGAAATCTAAAATAATTTAGTATGGGCTTAGATCCTCCCAATGTTTCATGATTATTTTTGCTCAGAAAAAAAAGTAAATTAAATTAATAACAATAAGAAGAATTTGAGTTGAATTGTAGTTTAAAAAGCTGTAATATTATTGCTAATGATTTTTTTTCTGCGTACATGGGGTTAGCTGTATTAGAAAAAACTAGTCAAATGAAATATTCCTATTTTCTTGATGTCCATCTGTTTTACACAAGCCATGTTTTACTGACTCATTTATCCACTGGAAGTTTATGAAAACACATTTTCCATCTCTCAACAATCATCCAGACACATCTGTCACTCTCAACCTCGTTTTCATTTACATCAAAATTAAATACATCTGCTCTGACCAAGTCTATTAAGCTGCTCTGGAACAATTTGTGCTTTAGAAATAAAATTTAATTTGATTTAATTTAATCCCATCCTTCCACGTTGCCCATTTTGTGCCAGTCTTTTTTTCCCTTCCTTTTGTGATGACTGATAATTACACGAACCTCTTTTGAGCCCCCCCTTTTTACATTTTTAAGGTACTCTAAGAATTCAAAATCTCCTGATGGCAACTTTTAGACTCCGGAAGCCTGGTATTCCCATTAATAACAATTATTGCATGTCCAAATGGAAATATTATGTCAATTATAGTGAAGAGAGGCCCACAAGTATAATTTGATGGGCAGAGATGTAGTCATTATGGAACGCAAAAGGGCTGCCGAGTTTGAAACGTAAGTGCATTTCGCTCACAGATGGAAGAAGTAGATAAATGGTCTCGCAATCAAATATATTAGGAACATGAGCATTACTGAGTATATGTGCGGAGCGGGGGTCCGGAGTCTGCATTAGAGCGTCAGTGCCAGCTCAAACGGCCCTAACTTCATTTCTGCCACATTTTCTCCTTCATTACCGTCTCTTTCTGTTCCTTTTCCAGGCGATAAACGGGTCGTGAAGCTTTCTCTGAAGTCCAAAGAGACGGGGCTCAAATTCATCACCACCGACTTCATCTTCTACAACTGCAGCGTCCTGCAATCGTAAGTGCGCCGCTCGAAAAGGTCTTTGCGACATGTGAAGCTGGGTTTGATTGACAGTTTTCTTTACAACTGAAGTGATTCACTTTGTCAGCATTTTAGTTTTTTTAGTTTTTTTTCACCACCAATTGATTCAGCACTTTTTGACTCAGTCTCACATCCTTGCTATTAATAGAGCAAGCGCTTCTGCTGAAATTACTTAGTTTAGGAAAATAGTTGTTGTAGCATTAGTTGTAGTAAAATAAAAACATGCTTGAGAATTAGAAGGAAAACTTTAATTAGTCAAGTCAAGTTGAGCTTTATTGTCAATTACAGTGGAATGAAATGTCATGTCTCGTAGGACCACAGTGCTACATAAATAATAAATAAATAACATACATAAAGAATATAAACACAATACTGGACGTAAGAGCTATTTAAAACCTATGCGTAACTAACATACTGGAGCCCTAATCTATACTGACTACTAAAGCCTGATTTATACTTCTGCATCAAGCATATGCATATGGTCCGGCGCTGCCTTTGAGCGGTCGCATACCCCTCGCCGTGGCTGACGTGCACCTCTCAAAAAATGTAAATACACGTTGCAACGACGTGTAGCGCAAGCTCTGTGATTGGTCGGATTGGTAGCAGTGATGAGTGTGGGCGGTGCTGAGAGATGCGAGCCTGATGGAGTGATTATTTACAAGTGTCGAGTCCCATGAAGGAGTTTCAGATGGAAACTTTTGTTTTGTGTTTATCTTGTGATTAAAGTGTTTGCACATACACCAACTCCCGCCTCTGAATGAGCAAGTTTTAGCTTCTTGTACATTAAGGTAGTGTTCCGAATAAAACAAAACACCCGCGAGGAAACTCGACACAGAGGAACATAAAAACCTCACTGCCAGCCAGCGTTTCGGAAGTGTTATTGCAGAGCAACTCAAACAGCACGCAGAAGTATAAATGCACGATTACGTGTAAGGCTGTGGATCACGGCAATCACTTGACCCAGAAGTAAAAATCAGCCTTAAATATACATACTTAACTATACACATAACCGAAGACCGACTGTACAAGTCCTTTTACATAAGACAGAACAATATTGTGCAAAAGAGGTATTTTAAGGTTTAAGAAAACAAGTAGTGCAACATGATTTGATGTACATTCACATGTAAACATTGTTTTCCTTATTGAGTCCTTGTAAGATGGCGTTTAGGTAAAGTGTTCGGTGTATATAGAGAGAAGAGTGATTCTGCAGGTGGTCCACTCACCTGCGTGAGGCACAGTCAGAAAGCACTGGTTTTATCTAGAGATATGGAGTGATTGTAAGAAAGTGTCTGGTGAAAACTGCTGCTAGTGTCAGAGAGATGAAAGAGTGTGTTTTCTACAGGTCATAGAAACCCGCTCACCTGTGTGAGGCACACTCAGAATTCCATTATGTGTGAAATAGCAGAAAAAAGATACAGTTTAAAGACTAATCATTTGTTGTTCTATAGTTCTAAAAAATACATAACCGATGCAGAAATATGTAGTTCAAACTACCCAATGTCAATACAATGTTAAGCAATGTTAAACAGAGATCAACGACCCATAATACAGTTCAAAACTCTAAATAGACGTCTATAAATCACAAGCTACAGGACATTTCTGTTCAAATACACCATCATATGATACAAAATGTGATAAAAAATATTTTTTACAGTGTAGGTAAAATGATAGTTTCAGGTTCATATTCAGTTAATATCTGTCCAGGATTTGATAATATTAATAATTTGTGTTTTTCAAAATGCATTTTAAACATTTAAACGTTAACGGTGTGGTTGTCTAGCTTAATTAGTCAAATCAATAGCTATGAATAAGCATGACTTATTTTACAATATGTCTTCATTCTGTTGTTTATTTTTACATGTACTTTTACAATTTTGAGCATTAAAAATAACATGAATGACTTAGTAACTAAAATGCTGTAAAATATTACTGTTCAATGTTCATTTATGATTTTGAATGCATTAAATATTTTGAACAAATAACCAAAAGGAGTGAATTAGTGTGTGCCCATTGACTTTTGCATAGATTTTTCCCATAGGGATTTTAAAAAACAGCTAACCAACCATCTATGAGTAGAATCACAGTATTGTAAACTTTGATTTTAAGCAAAGAAGTAAATGAAACCCTGTGTGTTGTAATACAAAGAACTAACACACCATGAAGCTTTGCAAAAGACAGAAATCTAAAACTATTAATTTTAAGTTGATGGTTCACACATACGGTGAGACTCTGGTCAGATTTTCTGTCAACTTTTTGTAAATTACATTAGCTTTACAAATTATAAGATGTGTTTAAAAGTGAATTTTAAGTCAAATCATGCTGGCGGAAATTCAATTGGCTTTATTTATAGACACAAACTTAACACAGATGTGTTCTTGATGATGCTCGAGCAGGATTAGACAGATGTTCATGGATATTGGAGTGTTTGTGTTTGCCTTATCAAAATTAATTTAGCGTGTTTATTAAAAAAAATGTCCTTTCTAAAATGTATGATTGTTACTTTTCACGTGTATGACTAGTATTCTCATAGGTAAAAGGTGCGGTTTTTTCTATCCATCTATATAATGTTTTTTTTAAGCTATTTGGACATCTTTGGCCATCATCTTGTGTTTTGCTGCTTTACTATATACATATTTGTATAAAATTTTATTTAGCTTGTTTTTAAGCCTAATGTGTATGTTTTTTTTTTTTTTTTTTTTTTGCAGCATTTTGCTCTAAGCCACTATCTTAGTACGGGCAAACAGTGACTCGTGAGTTCATTGTGAAACCTTTTCGTCGTTTATTTTCATCACATCATGATCCTTCATTAACTTCATTGCTAATCAGTAGCACCAGTCACCACATACATACTCACGGTCTGAAAATTGTTTCCTCGTTCCTTACTCGCCCCACCTACTACCTTAGCTGCCTTAAATCCTGATTTGCGTTGATAGAATAAAAGTCTTCATTCACAAAATCAAAACATTAAAGCAAACACTCAAACATGAATAATATACAATAAAGCAAATACTCGAATAATTATGAATAATTATGTTTGATAATTATAATAATAATCAAATTAAGCTAATCAGTCCAAACCTAAAAATAAAAAAAAAGGAAATGACTCCAAGTTTAGCAAAAGTTTATTTTAAGACGTTTTCCAGTCTTGTTCAAGTCACTATGAAATAGAAATTAAGATTGTCCTTTTTTCTCATTTTGTGACATATATCTGATTGAAACAGACTTAAAATGATCCAAAAAGAAATTATGGTTGGTGCATGATTTCATCCTTAGGGAACCAATTGGATCGTTGGAAGAAGGGCGTTGCTAACAAAACGAATGAAGATTGACGATTGGACAATAGCAGGGCAGAAAGGAGACACGCTCTGATAGCCCCACCCTAAAGTCATTCCATGTGACCAGAAGTGAAGAAAAGTTGTTTGGAGGGGGCAATGAATGTTATGGTGTTTGATAAAATGTTATGAGGGCAAATAAATTTATCCTAAATAATGAAGTGCACATATACATTGTTTAAAACAAGCACTACTATATACAGTTGAAGTCTCTTGAGTTATTAGCCCTGATTTGTTTTATCTTTGCCATGATGACAGTATATAATATTTTACTAGATATTTTTCAAGACACTAGTATTCAGCTTAAAGTGCACTTTTAAGGCTTAACTAGTTAACCTAAGCAAGTTAGGGTAATTAGACAAGTCATTGTATAGCAGTGGTTTGTTCTGTAAACAATCTGGAAAAAAAAATACTGCTTAAGGAGGCTAATAATATTGATCTTAAAATGTTTTTTTTTTTTTATTAAAAACTGCTTTTATTTTAGCCAAAATAAAAAACAAAATAAGACTTTCTCCAGAAGAAAAAATATTATCGAAAATACTGTGAAGAATTCCTTGCTCTCTTAAACATAATTTGGGAAATATAAAAAAATAAAAAAAAATCCCAGGAGGGCTAATCATTTTGAGTAAATTTTGATTTCTTTCTGACTTGCTTAAAACAAAGCATAATAAGAACATCAGAAAATTCCTCAGAAACCAGCAAACTTTCTGCTGAATTCATACGTTTGCTTGGAATAGCACAAGAAGTTCCCACAGGCTATAAAAGGAGTGCTGTGCCTGGGCTCTGCCTGTGGTCAGTAAATGAGAGTAATTGCTCCAGGGGTGTTGGGGCTGGTGTGTAATTGCAGTGAGATCCAGCTGGTGTCTGTGGGATGGTTTTCGTCTGTGGTTCAGGTTATATTTGCAATGCATTTGCATGTTTTTTTATTCCGGTTAAAGTCAGGTCAAAAAATATTTATATAGCGCTTTATACCATACAGCTTGTTACAAAGCAGCTTTTGAAATGGGAAAATGAAAACAAGGAGTTAAAAAGAGTATTTTTAGCTTATGAAATCTGAATTTCCAAACCTACTTGATGCAGTTAAAATTAATAATGCAATTGATTTGGTTTAACATGACATGAGATGCAGGTAACTGGAACTTAAAGTGTGGTTATTGTACCAAGTGGGATTCATTTTTGGCATGGGAGGTGGGCGTAGTACCCGATTTACATGGGGCGCCTGTGTTTACGCTTCTCATTTATTTTGAATAGAATGATGTCGAACGTTAAAAAAAACTCAATTGTGGATCCGTCGAATCACATTGGGCCCTTTGCTCATGGTTGAAGTTGAAAATTTTTCTACTATTTAGGTGGCAGACAATTAGATTGCTTTATGCAAATATACTAATGCAGACGCTAACCAATCACATTCATGCGATACCAGATAATAACAGTATGTAAAAATGGAGGAAAATTCTATCGCGGTTGGTAATCACCCAATGCTTTATGATCAGTTTTTATATACATACCAGGAAGCATACCTACAACAACTACTACTACTGCTAGTACTACTGTGCCTTTTTTGGGTCATGGTCCAAGCTGGTTGTGATTGGCTGTCACGTGAAGCTTCACAGGCCCACATGCCCTCTGTAAAGTGTTAATGCTGACACCCCATGTGAATGGGGCTTAACAAGCGGAGAGAGGTTTCCTGGCACAGCTTTCACTAGCTGACCTTTGTTTCTCTCAACCCCAATCCTTACTCCCATCTGAGTCACGGCACCAATATAACCGATCCGGTTCGAATTCACATTACCAAAGTTTCCATACATTGAGTTATTTGTGGTGTGGCCCACCGTAATATGAAAACTAACCACTACAAATAGATTTTACAAAAAGCTTTAACTATGTTGAATAAGCATGAGCACTACATGCTTCAGATTCAAAAAATTAGCATGGGTCTTTTAGTAAAATAAAACGAGCGCTTTTCAATGTCATTTTCATTTAGTCATTTTTAAAATGCCTGTTAGAGCACTGTTTGAGAGCTCAGCACTGCTTTTATTACAGCCTTTTTGGGGGGGAAACCACCATTTCTAATGCTCCATAAGCGCCAGAGAGTCAGTTTGCATTTACAATCAGCCTGTCTGCTGTGTTTCATCAGACTAACACACAATTCAACCTAAAAGTATATGTATCTATTAGACTCTGCGCTCAGGAATGGTTTTTAAAAAGCGCCTCCTTTGCTCAGTTGTCATGCCCACTTGCTACAGTAAACAGAAGCTTGCAACACCTGCCCTGCCTCCAAGTTCTTCTGATTGGTCCACTGCTTTGTAACTGACATTAATAAATGGCGCTGCGTTTTAATGGCGCCTTTTTTAACTCTACACAGCATTTTAAAAACGTGATTTTCATGTGCAAGGCACTGCAAGACATGAATGTAGCAGTCAAGCATATTTATCAAGCGCATTTACATAGAAAAACAATGGAAATGTAGTACATTGGAATTGAAAATGCAATTGGTGTGGAATGGCCTCTTAGGGTGCAAGTCTGTGAGAAACATTGCTAAAACTTCTAATGCACCTCTTTAAATAACACAGCACAGCTCTTACTAGTTATTGACCTTATTTACACACAATATAGAGTTGTGTTTCAAAAAGATAAACATCTTGAACTGTTTATGCAAAGAACACAGACTCCAGTCAAAACACATTCATTCACTGCATGTTTACATTGGAAAACAATGGGAAATGACTGCAGTGGAACGTTCTGTTTGAGCCCCTACTAGTTCACTGTTTTTAAACGCAGGTCAGTGAATTCAATTCAGTCAAACACCACAATCACGCCAAGACCCTGGCCTGAGAGTCTGCTCTACACTCTATATACATGTTCATTTGCACTTCAGTCACAGTGCAGTCAATGCACTGGGTGGAGACGTGTCGGTTCTTCCCGGCGGACAGGAACCCACTTATTTATTTCCCTTCGCCACTACTCCTTTTCATTCAAGCGCTTTACATCACTTAACCCAGTCAGCCAGCACAATCGCACATTGTTAGCACCTCCTTTGTTTTTTATCCCAGCCCATTTTGGCCGTTTCAGCGGTGATTTGCATCGAAACGGGAGGGAAATGCGTATTGGTTTATCAAAGGAAGGAAAAGGGGGGAACAAAAGGAGGATGAAATGGGACAACTGGAGGGAGCCATCATGTGACCACGTCAATTTGCACCTTGGTGTTGCACATGCAGGTAAATTAGATGCACAAACCCACACTCTGCAGTCTGCATGCGTGTGTGTGTGTGTTTGTAAGTGCAAGCGCCCGTGCTGATCCATCGTGCCGGGCTCGGCAGTTGCCATGGCAACCCACATCCGAGTGTGGCCCGCTAACTTCCCAGCATGGCCCGTGGCCTGTGCCAGATTTCCTGTTTTCACAAAAGCCCTTTGGGAACAGTGTTTAGCCCGGCGATTGTGGACTACACTCAGTTGTCCACCATCTTTTTTTTCCCACAATTCTTCGGCCACCCAGACCTCCATCCTAACCCTGTCTTTCCCAGTGGGATAATGGGGATCTTGACGTAATAGACGGGGCAAGAAATGAAGCCGTGGTGCATTTCAGGATATTTTTGTTATGAAATAGCTTATGTAAAGCCACAGCACTTTATTCCGTTTCATCTTCCCAAGCAGCTGCTAGCGAGGCTGTCTTTCTAGCGCTGGTTAGTTTTGGATGTGAATGTGGGCATTCATTAAACATGTGAAACTCTTTTGTGTATTATTGCTCAACCTAGATATGCGTGGCCTCAAGTTACCAGGAAATGCATATCAAAGGACGTCTGTGTCCTCTCTCACCGCTTTTTGAATAGTTGGGAAGGTTTTGAGCGAGTATAGTTGAAAGGGTCAGCAATAAGGAACATTTGCTGCTTTTGTACCTTTTCTATGCCTTTTGTTTGATTCTTCTGTTAGGTATTCTGCTGTGTTATCGTGCCTTCTGCTTATGTTTCACCAAGATAACCTTATCTAGATGGCTAACATAGATGTTGTGTTGAATTTGCCAAAATGGTTCCGTTATTGTTAGTATGAAAATGCATTACACATTGTAGTCATTAGTGCTGCACGATTAATCAGCAACTGTGTGGTTATATGACGTGACAATGTTGCATTTTATATCAAATAAATAATAACACATATTTTCTGAGAAGTTTTCCGATTTCCGTGCTTCTAACAAAACTATAGCAGAACTTCTTCCACAGTGTGTCAAGTGGCTGATTGCGATTTACAGCCACTACGTTTGACGCAACAAACTTAATAACTGTCAAATGGTCTCCGCCTAAATACCCAATTCAGACTTTATGTGGTACTTTTCTGACGATGCCTGAACAGATTTGTTTAATATCGAGTCCTGTCTGTGACACGCAGAATGCTGACCCACGCAGGCGCACATGATGAAATCCTGACGGAGAACGTTTGAGCTGCTGGTGCTGTTCACCTGAACCGCGGTCTCCTCTCACAGCAACAGAAATGAAGAAGCTCACTGATCTACAAAGATCATTTCCCTGCGCTCGAGACGACATCTCTATTATTGATTAACTGATTAATGCGATCGGTTAAACGGATTAAAATGTGATTTAAGTCACGTTAAACTTTTTTTTTTTTTTTTTCAAGCTGTTCATGTTTGCTACATGAGGAAAAAAAATCTGCTAGACATATCATAATCATAATTGTGTTTAAGCAGAGAAAACATCATGTTTTAGCAAATGCTTTAGCAGAACAAGACAAAAATCAGTAAATAAGTATATATAAAACAATAATACAAAGCTATACATATAAAATATTGTTATATATCATTTTAGTAATTGCAAGTATATGAAAATAAGTTTACATTAATGCAAATATTTCATTTTGTAAATGTTTATTGTTTATTTTGAAACCATTTCTAGTTTTACAAATACACATTTCAGCATTATCACTAATCTGTGTGTGCATTTTCCTTAAAAACCCATCAAGTTGACTCATGATACCATTTACAATCGCAATCGCAATATTGACCTCAATAATCGCAATATGAAGATTTTCCCAAGTCGTGCAGCCCTAGTAGTCATGTATATGGAAGTATAAATATTGTTTACATGATTGTTGATTGTTTCCCAGTGATGGGTTGCAGCTGGAAGGGCATCCGCTGCGTAAAACATATGCCTGATAAGTTGGCGGTTCATTCCGTTGTGGCGACCCCAGATTAATAAAGGGACTAAGCCAAAAAGAAAATGAATGAATGATTGTTGATTGTATAATTATAATTAGATATGTATGTATTAAATTAACCCCTTAATTAATACGTTTAATTAATAATTTATTTGTAAATTAACGCCTGTTACCTCTTCTTTTTTAGTTATGATATGATAAAAAGTTTGTCATGATCACTTCAGGTTTAAACAAAAAAAAAAAAAAGATAAAGCAGTTATGTTCATTTAACTATAGTTAGTTTATATAATTAAAACATTTTTGTTAAATAGTGTATTCATATTTTAATATAAGAAAATTATCAATTATTATTTTTATTTACATTGCATATTGTATATAAACACATTTATTTGGTCATATTTGATGAGAAATGAATATATAAATCGTAGCTACATGATATGATGTATAATTAAAATGTGATTTAAGTCACGTTAAACTTTATTTTTTTTCTTTCAAGCTGTTCATGTTTGCCACATGAGGAAAAAAGAATCTGCTAGACATATCAATCATAATTGTGTTTAGGCAGAGAAAACATGTTTTAGCAAATGCTTTAGCAGAACAAGACAAAAATCAGTAAATAAGTATATATAAAACAATAATACAAAGCTATACATATAAAATATTGTTATATATCATTTTAGTAATTGCAAGTATATGAAAATAAGTTTACATTAATGCAAATATTTCATTTTGTAAATGTTTATTGTTTATTTTGAAACCATTTCTAGTTTTCCAAATACACATTTCAGCATTATCACTAATCTGTGTGTGCATTTTCCTTAAAAACCCATCAAATTGACTCATGATACCATTTATAATCGCAATCGCATATCGCAATATTGACCTCAATAATCGCAATATGAAGATTTTCCCAAGTCGTGCAGCCCTAGTAGTCATGTATATGGAAGTTTAAATATTGTTTACATTATTGTTGATTGTATATTTATAATTAGATATGTATGTATTAAATTAATACCGCACCTTTTTAGTTATGATATGATAAAAAGTTTGTCATGATCACTTCAGGTTTAAACAAACAAAAAAATGATATAACTTTTTTATAAGAATTTATATAACTTAAATATTTGTGTTAAATAGTGTATTCATATTTTAATATAAGAAAATTATCAATTATTATTTTTATTTGTATTACATATTGTATATAGATAGTTTATCTGAACATATTGGATGAGAAATAATATATTAATCATAGCTACATGATATGATATACAATAAAAATCTATTAATTATATATAAAATAAGGTAATTGTGATTGGTATGGGAAAGATTAAAATAAATTAAAGTCATTTTAGATACAAGTCATGACTTTTTGCCCTTTGTTATAACGTGCAGAGATGAATCCAGCAACGTATATCAAGATCATAAATACAGTTCCTTTTAAATTCCGCTTTGACTACTGTGCACAAACTCATGATTTGATGCCGTTTGCCCGAGTTGAAAGTCCAGCCCAGACTCCCAATGATGGTAAAATACTCACTTCATCAGAGTGTCACCATTTGGCCGTGCTGTGTTTTTCAACCCACGCTCAAATTAAAGCTGAGTGAATTGATGGGCCTTAAACCCCTGACACAGCATATTGCATATTTCAGGCGAGACTTGCAGATCCGTTTGCAGTATTTACAGCGCATTTCAGCTGCAGTGGAGCGCTGCGCCCTCCTCCATCAGCCCTACTTTGCATCTTTACCTTCCCACGCCCGGCAGCAGTGATATTAAATTTACCACATTACATGCTGCAAAAATACAGCATTAGCATGTTTTATAGTACCAGTATGCTTAATTCTGATTGGCTGATGTACATTCTCAGGTATGCAGTTTTTCTTTCAGCAAATGCACAGCTAAAGTAGTTCCACATAGGAACACACGTCTCATCCAAAGCCTTTTATTTTTACTTTTGTAGCTCTGAAATAATTCAGCGTAATGATATCCTTCCAGAGAGGTAGATTTGCTAGTGAAAATGTTTCAAATGGAAGAACCAGAGGATGTTTTGTCCTCCCATCAGACCGCGCTGAGATTCTCCTGAGCGATGCAGGTGTGCTGTGCTCGGACTGTCGAGTGGTCTCTGAAGGCGATTCGAACCGTGCCTCCAAAGGGAAGGACGTGATTAGTATGTCGTATTGTGCCATCTTTCTATTCTAGACTACATAGAGTAGTGTGGCAGACGAGAGCCAGCGTGAAGTAGAAAAGTCGCCCTGCCGGAAGTGTCCGCTAACGTTCTCCCAGCGTGGGCTCCGTCTCTTGTGGCGCCATTGGCCTTTCGTCCCGTACGTCCACAGGTGTCGCCCGCGTATGTTTCTCTGCAGGACGTGACTGTTTAATTGGGAATGTCATTAAGGCGGCCGTCTAAAAGGCTTTTTCAGCGTCGGGTTAATGACTAATTGAGAACGAGTCGGGTGTTCAATGGCCCTCGAGGAATAATTGTGGGTGTTGGAGTGAAAGAGCGGATTTGTGACATATTGACCGCTCAGATTTGCACGGCGGCGTCTTCATTCACATCAAGAGAGTCTCTATGAGAGTTTAAGTCTGACCCGGGGCTCGTTCAAGATGTTACCGAGGACAATGATGTGATTTATAGGCAAAATATTTGAAGAATTGAGAGAATTAATGACTTGAGCCGGAGGTTCAGTTGAGGAGAGAGAAAAGTTCGCACTTTCTCTAGTTTTGGGTTGTGTGTGGCATGATGGTTAACCTTTTAGATTTGGTTTGATTGTTGGTTTGTTTACTGAAATGGTTATAAATTTGTTATTATGCTTATGTGAGCAAAGTTATGAACTGCTGCTCCTTGGGCTGTAAAACTATAGACTAACCACCAAACTTGCACTAACTGTACTGGTAGTTTATTACAAGGATTTTGTAGCATAATATACAACACCAACCCAGACAATATATTACTTTAAACTATTAAAAACGTTCATAAAAGTAACTTTTTCTAACTTTTCAAGCTTAAACATTGTTGGAAGAAAGATCAAGGTCCCATAATGCAATTCAAAAGCATAAATCAACTGGGAAAAATAAAAAACATGAATCACAAAATATGGAAAACTGCTAATTTGTGGATATTTTTTACAGTGTGGGTCAGTTGTTCAGTCTTTATTTACAATATTCTGAATCATGCCATTGAAACATGCTAGAATCATAATACTTTGTGATATTGTATACTAGCGTTGTGCTAAAAATGGCTAGAAACATCCTAACAAGGAGTATGTTTACATGGACACCAATAATCCGATTTTAATACGATTAAGACAATACTCTGATTAAGAGTCTACCATGTAAACAGCGATTTTGGATTAATTTAATCCGGTTAAGGTCATAATCGAACTAAGCAGAAATCGGATTAAGACATGTGGAGTATGCTGATTTTAGTCGCATTATTGAAGTGCAGTACAGACATATAAACACTGCAATCAAACTATTACCGTCGTGTAGGACTTTTCGCCGTGTTTTGCGACAGGATAGTCCATACACACACAGCTGTTTGACACTATTCTCTGCACCTACAGAGTCAGTAAAGGACCACAGACACACACTGCGAAATACAGCTTTTTTCCCCATACAGCATGTGGTATCAAATTACATTAAAACAACACTCTTCCAGCAGTTTATACTCTCATCCAGTATCTCGTTTGTCACAGGGGGCATGCATGAAATGTTTCTGAATGAAAGTGAAAGTGCCAAACTGCAGTTAAAGTCGACAAATTAAAAACGCACCTTGAAACTCCAGGGAAATGTGGATAGCGCGGTGACGCAATGACGTTAATCGAATTATGTGCAATAACATGTCAAACAGAACATGAAAAGAACATTCAAAAAGCAACTCATGTAAACACCTTAATCTTATTATTGTCTTATTCAGATTAAGGCAAATAGTTCGATTACTGATGTCCATGTAAACGTAGTCGTAGTTAGAACCGTGTGATAAAACAATGCTATCAACATGTAAAATGTTGTACTTGTTAAATTGTGCTAGAAATATGCAATCGTTGTGTTAAACTATGTTAGCATTGCTATGTTAGCATTACATTACAACATACAACATTATTTAGTAACTTACATCACATTAGAAACATCTTGGCTACCTAATAAAACATGCTAGCATTGTGTTTAATCATGGTAGAACATTTTAAACTTTGAGGGTAGGCTTTTTTAACCTTAAAAGTTTCTAGTTTTTGTTTCTAGTTTTTTCCAGTCTTTGTCCATTTTTCCAGCAACATCACATTAGAAGCATCTTAGTAGCCGAATAAAATATTCTAGCATTGTATTAAATTGTACTAGTAACCTACAAACTTGCAGTTTTGTAACTTATACAAATCATGTTAGCGACATGCTACAACATGTAAGCACTTTGTAAGTCATGCTAGGTAAAAACATGCTATCGGCATAAAATATGCTAGCAGTTTTAAATATGAGCAGTGAGCTAAATTGTTAGTAAACTTGCTAACGTTTTGGTAAATTATGTTTGAAAAAATGTTAGCAACATGTTAAAAAACATGTAAACAGTGTATTAAACAATGCTAAAAAGATGTTAGCAACATGGGGGCCTTTTACAACTCTTTCAGACTTTCAGGATAGGCTTTTTTGAGACAACCTCAACTTTTTATTTTTCACTCTTTGCCCATTTTTCCAGCAACATCAGCATCACATTAGAAGCATCTTAGCAGCCTAATAAAATATTCTAGCATTGTATTAAATTGTGCTAGCAACCTACAAACTTGCTACCATTATACAATTTATGTTAGTGACATGCTACAAATGTAAACAGTGTAATATAATACATAAAATGTGCTAGCGGTTTTAAATATTAGTAGTGAGTTAAATTGTTAGTAAACTTGCTAATGTTGTGGTAAATTATGTCTGAAAAAATGTTAGCAACATGCTAAGCATGTTAGCAGTGTATTTAACAATGCTAAAAACATGGAGAACCCTTAGATTGTCGCAAACTTCAAGCTTTTACAACTATTTTAGACTTTCAGGCTTGGCTTTTTTGAGACAACCTCAAACGTTTCTAGTGTTTGTTTGTTCTCCGTTCTTTCTCTTTCTTCTCCATTTCCCCCTTTTCCACTAACAGAAAGTACAAAATATGGCAGTTTCATGTGTTTCCAGAAAAGAAGAGCTCGCTCTGCCCTGGAAAGTTGGCTCCTGCTGGTTTTGAACTAGAACGTGCTTTTTTTAGATGCTAAAAAGCTGAATAAAGTCAGTCAGCTTAATGCGACAATAAGTCATCCATATTATAATCAGGTTAACCTTTTTATGGATTATTGAGTGTTCAGTGGCCCTCAAGAAATCATTGTGAGTGTTAATTATATGTATTTATTTAATTCATTTACAAGCATTGACGTATTGGGAATTGCACAAATATACATATAAATAAAATAAAGCAACTCATTTAATATATTTTAATTCTTGTTCACTTTGCTTTCTTTTCTCACCATACAACTGAAACAGGTTTTTGTTTTGCAGTTGTAATTTCATATGATTTCTGTGTTGAGATGAGGCCTCTCGTGTGACTGTCTGTTGTTTTTCTGCTCTGTAGGTGTTCATCGTGTGTTAGCAGTCCTTTCCCCTGCAACTGGTGTAAATATCGCCACATCTGCACTAATAATGTAGCCGAGTGCTCTTTCCAGGAAGGTCGAGTGAGCAGCGCAGAGGTAAGAAGCCAGACCGCAGCACCTAAACAAACACAACGCTGCTAAAGGACACATTTTAACTGACTGACTGACTCTTTGAGTACTTTTGTAGTCAAGAGTTTTAACAAATATATCAAGAATATAAGTCAAGAAATTTGAAATAAGACAATAGATAACTTTCAAATGACTTTTGGGATTTTTACATTGTGCTGTGCTAATTTTAAATGTCTGTATATATACATATTTTAATGGATAACTGTAAATATAAAACATTCAAAAACATCACATTTTTCAGTCAGTGTAGAAAACTAGCAAATCATGGTTTATTCATTCATTTTCTTTTCGGCTTAGTCCCTTTATTAATCTGGGGTCGCCCAGAATGAACCGCCAACTTATCCAGCATTTGTTTTACTCAGCGGATGCCCTTCCAGCTGCAACCCAACACTGGGAAACACCCATACACTCTTGCATTCACACACAAACACTACGGCCAATTTAGATTATTCAATTCACCTGTACCGCATGTCTTTGGACTGTGGGGGAAACCAGAGCCCTGGAGGAAACCCACGCGAACATGGGGAGAACATGCAAACTCCACACAGAAATGCCAACTGACCCAGCCAGGGCTCGAACCAGCAACCTTCTTGTTGTGAGGCGATTGTGCTACCCACTGCACCACCGTGACGCCCCAAATCATGGTTTATACATTTAATTATTTACATTCATATAGAGCTTTTCTGGGTTCTCAAAGTGCTTTACAGATGTTGGGGTAATCTCCTCATCCACCACCAATATGTATATTTATTGTTTAATGTATTTAATGATAATGTAATAATAATATATTTATAAATGCTCAACAGATGCATTAAATTTGAAAGCTTTAATATTAAATTATGAGCAATGATGGTTTTTAAGTCTTTTTTGTTTAATAGTACTAATTATAAATGTTTTGTGCTATATTATATTATAGTGTGGGTGTTTCCCAGTGATGGGTTGCAGCTGGAAGGGCATCCGCTGCGTAAAACATATGCTGGATAAGTTGGCGGTTCATTCCGCTGTGGCGACCCCTGATTAATAAAGGGACTAAGCTGAAAAGAAAATGAATGAAAGAACATTAAATTATATTTAGTGCTGTCAAACGATAAATCGCATCCAAAATATAAGTTCATATTTACAGTATATATTTATGCGTACTGTGTATATTTTTGTGTAAATAAATATATGCATGACTATATTGTATAAAATGCTTGTTTATATTTACATATAAATATTTATATTATATTAATTTTATTATAATATATTATATTATGGCGGCGCGGTGGCACAGTGGGTAGCGCTGTTGCCTCATAGCAAAAAGGTCGCTGGTTCGAGCCTCAGCTGGGTCAGTTAGCATTTCTGTGTGGAGTTTGCATGTTCTCCCCGTGTTCGCATGGGTTTCCTTCGGGTGCTCCGGTTTCCCCCACAGGTCCGTGGACATGCACTATAGGTGAATTGGGTAAGTTAAATTGTCCATAGTGTATGTGTGTGAATGGGAGTGTATTGGTGTTTCCCAGTGATGGGTTGCAGCTGGAAGGGCATCCGCTGCGTAAAACATATGCTGGATAAATTGGCGGTTCATTCCGCTGTGGCGACCCCGGATTAATAAAGGGACTAAGCCGACAAGAAAATAAATGAATGAATATTATATTATATTATATTATATTATATTATATTATATTATATTAT
>CAIGQV010017835.1:24864870-24875896 GCA_903798115.1 Danio jaintianensis
CTATAATCTATCCATTCATCCATCCATCAATAATCTATCAATCCATCCATCAGTAATCCATCCATCCATCCATCCATCAATAATCTATCCATCCATCCATCCACCCATCAATCTATCCATCAGTAATCCATTCATCAATAATCCATCCATCAATAATCTACCCATCCTTCCATCCATCCATCAATAATTCATCCATCCACGTTTTTTGCATTGTTTCAAATGAAACAGTTGCTAATGTACACTAAAAATGTCAAATGAATACTTCTACCTGTTACCCACCAACAGTTCCTTGTTTTCTTTGGCCAGCACTATCTCATTGATCACAGTTTTGCCCCCAAACAGACGTGCTGGAATTCTCATTTAAATGCAGATTCACTCGCAAAGTTGACAATACTTTTCCTCTTTTGTACCGTAGTTTAACCGACTGCCAAGATCACCCTATAGTGAGCGTTCATTAATCTGCGTCATGTGCAAAAGAACCCCACACAGCATTAAACTCCAGCGTACTCATTTCTATTTCCATTCAGCTATAAGCCGATTTGAGTCAATCACTGTTTCATCCTGTTGATTCTACAATTCTCCATTTTTTTTTTGCTGCAGCATGATGGATGTTTTCGTGGGTTTCAACAGCATAATTCCTTCCAGAATTTCAGGTGCTAATGAGTGTCGAGCCAAATAACTAGCCAACTTTTTGTGCCTTTTGTTTGTGGTTAGCCATGTTTGAAATGGGCCCAAGTGTTTAATGTCTGCGTCGGTGTCGTGTTTCCAGCCAAGATTCTGTTGCGGTGAGGGGAAATAATAGTCTTAGCACAGATCTGGCTCTATCTGTGAATAGATTTACATCTTGTATTCCCGCCTCCTCTTTCCTTTTTCTTCGTTTTCTTTCTCTCCATTCGCTTTTGATTTCTTCTTGTCTGACGCATTATTGCACACTCGAGTGCGCCGCGTTCAGAGGTCGAGAAGTTTTTTGTGTGTTGTCAGAGTTTTCTTGCACCCGGTGACCGAGGAGTGAAAGAAGAACAGCAGACGTGACTCTCCAGCTGCTTGGATACCAGACACGGAGAGCATTGGCTTTATTTAGATCCCTCTTGCATTTCTTTGCATCATGATTGCAGAGTAAAGCCACAGCAACAGGACCAAAGTGGCTCTGCTAACTAACAAACTAACTAACTATCTAACTAACTAAGCATCCCTGTGGGCTTTAGATGATCGAGAGATGAGTGTGTGTGTGAGATGCCGCAGCTCCTGAGTGTGCTTTACTTGGGCAGGCCACCCAGGTATATTTAGTGACACATTTATTTTTACTATAATTATCACGTTTACTACAACTTTTACACGTTTTTATATCCGCCTAATATATCCAAACATCCACGATCTAAGTAGCGGCAAATCTTCTTCTCGTTTACTCGTTTTGTTTTGTGCACGCAAGAGCTGTCAACACTCCCACAGACAGTCTCACATGCTCTGTAGACCCACAGAGATGCGCCTTTTTGGGACTTAAAAAATTAGTTTGACCGGGGTTTCTAAATCTTCTAAAAGGTCCAGGATTCGGCTTTTGCTTTCGCTTTCTAAAGCTGTCGTTATTCGTATGCGTTTTTGCAAGAGAGCGAGAGAAACATTTAATAATTCATTCTTTGATCTAAACAACTCAGAAAAACTTTACTATATACTCGGTGAGGACAAAATGTCTGATCTAAACTGGCTGCAAAATATATGTACACCATTAGTAATGGTTAATCAGCGTATTTGCCTAATTTAAATAATCTACACATTTTAATCTTGTAATTATTATAAATTTTAAAGATATTTTCCGTTTTTATTCCCTTTTCTGTCATTTATTTCTCATTTGCTGTATATTTTATATACATATCTAAAATGCTTTGCCATTGAAGTTTGCTTTGAACTTGAATGAGAGAGAGCAGATTTGACCTGTCAGTGGGTGCACTTGGCTCCTGAATAGCATAAAAGTAAGAGAAATAGTGGATTTCTTTTTTATTTCAACAGTCTTTTTAAAATAATTTTTTTACTTTAACCCATTGAAAGGAAACAGTGTATAACAGTGTCATAATAAATATAGTTATTGCTTAAAATTTAATTTTGTTTTGTTTGCTGCATATAATTAATGTGTTGCATAACTATTTATGTGATATGGGTAAATGGTGTTTCAATCCGGCTACCACCGCAAGCACATTTCAAACCTGTGGGAAGCACTGGTCACTGATTTAAATAAACCCGAGCAGCCTACAATGTAAAAGTACCATAAAACAGTGATTTTCTTTTTAGTATAGGTAAAAAAACAGCTGATTAACTATTATTATTATTACTATTATTATTATATAATACTATTTTTGAATCATATCATACTACACTTTTGTTACTATGAACCAAAATTGGAAAACTTTTATTTATTTTTTCTTATTTATGTTTGATGAATAAGAAATTCCATACCTCAATTTAATGGCTTATTATCTGAAACACTTAAAAGGAGGGAAAAACATTTGTTATGCTAAAAAAATTAATTGAAGAAAAATATGCTGTTTTGTTCAGTTAATGATACTTGCAAAAAATAAAATGAAATTGTGATCAATTCATGCAAATCAAACATAATTAGTTTTCATATATTTAACATGCATTTTTTTGAGGTTGGGCTAATAAGTGTAAAATAATATATGGATAATTTTATAAATCTGTAGTGATATGAGTTTTTTAAACCCTACAGCATTTTTGTAGTATTATTAGATTTAACATTTTTACTCATTGCTTTGCAAAACACATATTGTAAGTTGGTATGTAATTTAATGTTTTCTTTTCTAAAAATAGACAAATAACGTGCTAAAGAAATATTGTAGAAATAATATAAAATGTGAAAATATTGTGATTTGTATAGCTAGAATATATTCAGTTTAAGCTATAAAATCATACACACGTGCGTTCACTTGTTGGAAAATGTTACATAAGATGTATGGATGCTTCAATTTTTATATTGTGTAGAGGAAAAATCCAACTATCTGTATATTTTTATTTTATTTTTGCAGAATGAACATTTAAATATATTTAAATATTTAATTATGTCCCTTTTCCTTGCAGTTTGGCAATTTGATTTAATTCAAATTTGAATGCTTTACAGGTTTTTCCTATTTGTTTTATTCGTAATTGTTTATATTAGATATCGTTTCAGCATCAATATCGCAATGTGTGCATTCGCAATAGTCACATCGCAGCATCTGCAATGTGGAGTTGGGATTATTGTAGTTGATCAGCAATGAAGATTGTACAGTGTTTACGTTTTACATTACGTTTGATTATTCAATAATAGGGGCTGGACAAAAAAGCAATATGCATGAGGTGGTGCTTCTCGTAGTGGTGGATCAAACATATATCAATGTTGCAATTTCAATAAATATATATGCTTTTAATAAAAGAAATACATCCTAGAACTTTTTGATGCATTTTTCCCTCTTCATTTACAAATATCGTGATATATTGTGGATGTTTTTTTGTGATATATCACTGATATCGGGATCTATCATTATCGGGGGCAAAATATTATGATCATATCGTATTACTATACCTGAATATCTGACTACTTAATTTGCTTTTATCTTTGCTCCATCTTATTTATTTATTCTTGCAATTTCTTTGATTCACTCCTCTACAAGATTATTCCAATCAAAGTTAATGGTTTTATTTCAAATAGAGCTATTCAAGTCATCTGCCGAAATTGTATTCATATAAATCGCAGCAAAAGAAAATATCGCAATGTCAGATTTTTCCAGTATCGTGAAGCCCTCATTTATATATGAATATTGTTATCCATTTTTCAGTGAATATAGGTCCTATTTTTAGTGCATTTGAACAAAACAGATTTATAAAAAGATATAATTATTAAAATTATATTTTAGTCATCAAACGTATTTAAATAGAAAATGATACATTTAAATTCATGCAATCACTACAAAATTGTATATATTTTTAGTCTTTGTCTTCATTTTTGCTCTTTTTAAAAACATTTTTAAAACATTTTTCCCCAACATATAAATTTGGGCTACCATTTTTTGGACTGTTGTAAATTTTTATGATAGATTAGCTCCAGATTTGGCTTCAGTACTGACTAATCTAATGTATATGCACAAATATAATATTGTAAAGCATCCAATAGAAAATATTAATTTAAATTCGAGATTTGTGAGAGACACTGTATATTTTTAAGGTGCTCTTGATTTGACAGCCAATCATTTGTTTACTACCCACAATGTAAACGATTGTCTTACATTACCTCCATTTATGACTCATCTCTAAGTTGAAACTATAAAAGTCTCAAATACGACTCCAGTAAATATCTAAATCCATTTGCTCAGATGTGACCAATCAACTTAAAGCCTTCTAGACATATTAAGAAGTCATTTGGTCAGTGCCACTTTTTTTCTTTTTTTTAACACCTCCGTCAGGAAGCGCCAGGCAACTAAGTGTTTCCATACCCGCCATTCTGACATTTACAGTTTTTCAATTAGAGAAATTATTAACTATGCGCACGCTAACGGAGCCGCAGCTCAGAGAAACAAGGTTAATTGGATCTGTAATCAGGTCGTGTGGATAATGAGGCTTAATGATAGCCAGATGAAAGATTGGAAGTGATTTGATATATGATTTGGACTCGATATAAGCACGGCGGGACAGACACCCATACAATTAACACCTGCCTGATTTAAGAGAGAGACAGACACACCAGGGAGGATAAAAACACTAGCAAAAAAAAAAAAAAAAAGACAGGAAAATCCTCCCAGTTGTAGATGCAGAAGGGGGTGCCGCTCGTTTACTCGCCCCTTCGGCTTTTGGCGCATTTTAATTTTACACTTAACTGAACATCAAAGAGATGCCTTATCAGTGCTTATCAGAGGCAGCCAGCAGCACTGAGATACGGCCATCTCTCTGTCTCTCTGTCTTTCCCTCCAGCGCTGAGAATGACAATCTTCTTATCGCCCTCCCTTCTTCACTCTCGGCCGAGTAAAAAAAAAAAAAAAGAGTTAGTCAGCGAAAAGTGTTGAGTCACTGGGTGTTGATACTGGAGGCTGGAGCGGGCCAAGATGACAGCGCTTCAGAGAGCAGCCCATCAGCACCTGTCACTCCATCACTCTATCACACTCGCTGGCTCTTTGTTAAAGTCTGCGCCAAATCAGAAATCTACAGGGTTTATTCTTGCCAGTGCGCATTGCTGTTCTTTAGGGCAACGAGTAATCCGTGCACAAAACAATTTTTTTTACACTTTAAAATTATTATTGACATTTTAAGTATTTTTCAAATATTTGTCAAGTGCAGTTTACAATTATTTTTAACCCTTTCACGTGTAGGGATGCAACGATTAACCGATTTCACTATTAACCGCACTTTAATTCGTCACGATTAATTAATCGTACAGGCTTCTCAACACCGCGTTTCTACACGGAACAAACTGCTGCAACTAAACAAAGTTATGCCAACTGTGCGCTAGTTTTAAGTTCTGAGCTTGTACATCGAAGCTAATACGCACGCACAAATGTAAAAATATTATTTGTTGTACCGTGTCACAATAATTATGCTATATTTGTTGACACTGTACAACAAATAATATTTTTACATTACCGTGAGGGTTGGGTTTAGGGTTGAGGTAGACGCTAATAAAATACAATTAATACGTAATTTAATAAATAATATAAATACTTCTCGTTGACTTCCGATCGCAGCTGTATCCCTTCTAGCAACAACCGCTGCTGGATTTACGTCATGTTTATTCATAATTTTCTTCCGAAATACATGAAGGTAAGCAACAGAGAAAATATTCTAGTAACATGAACAGTGTATCTTACGTAAACAAAGCACATCGTCCAGTTATATTGAAAAATAATTATTATTGTCATCTCCATAGACATCCATGTGATTTTACAAACCTTAAATGGTATGTTTTGGTTTTAGTTATGTTTATTGTAATATTTGTATGAAAGGATGGATAAATTGTGGTTTATGACAAGCACTGTGCACCTCTTTCTGTGCCTCAGTGCGTGCCGTCAGATTTGAATTTAAGCAGTTGATGACGTGCGCTCTGAACTTTCTAATCACACTGGTGTGATTGTATGCTTTAGGGACAAGCCAAGGCTGATCACATTTTTTCGATCAAATTTTTTATAAATTTGTACAAAACAGAAAAACAAAGTCAACAACAACAAAAAAACAAACAAACATCCCCAACACTTATTTCCCCTTTGTGGCTTTAACAGAAGAGGCACGTTGCTAACAGTCTGCAGACATCAAGGTTCAAGTCCTTAAGCATCATACAAATGCACAGCAAGTGTATGTATAGGGTGCATACACAATACCATTACAGTAGTAAAAATAAATAAATAATGTAAAAAGGAAAATACGAAAAGATATGTATAATACGTATCTGCTATTTAGCTGTAATGTATAATAGGAGGAAGGTTCTGTATACCACTGTTACAAGCAAGCCAATTGTGGTTAATGTGAAAGGCATTACAAGGTTACAGTAAGAGAAAAGAGAGAGGAAAAAAGGGAACCTTTTGTAAGAATTGTAAATTATCAACATAACAATTTTTTTTCCCCTACATTTCTTTTAGATAAGACTTTTATTTCTTAATAAAAAAGTTAATTTAAACTTAAAAATTAATTTATTAAAAATTAAAAAGGTCAATATTATTAACCTCCTTGCAGAGTCCTTTCAAATTGGTTAAAGAGCAAACTACTGTGGTCAACCTAATTTTCCTAGTTAAGCTAATTAAGTTAAGGCTTTAGATTGCACTAAATTGCACAACTGAAATCAATGTGTACAATGTTTATTGCTGTTCTTTAGGAGAGCAATTAATCCAATTAACCAATTATTCGAGATGAGTTATGAGTTACATTGTTTAAAAATCGGACACATTATAACTCTATAGCACATTATAACTCTATAGAACACAGTAGTACAGTAAATGAACGTAGTCGATAAAAAGTGTTAAAATAGTCAGTTTATAATTCCAATTAATTTTGATATATAAACCATCCTAGAGAAAACACAGACCACAAATTTTATTTAAATTTGTTTTAAATCACACATTGAATTCCCATTGCCTGTCATTCAAGGGTTTGTTTTAGAGCGGATGCAAACAAGAATCAGTGTCGGTCATGTATGGAAAGATCAGTCAGTCAGCCGGGGGCCGAGATCAGTGTTGTTGTGGGCCGAGAGCATATGTGGGCTCTTACAGTGATTACCACACCAGCTTATTTTTACATTCACAATGCATAGGCGTTCTATCCCTCTGATCTGTGTGTGAGTCAGTCTCTCTCGTGCGTGCGTGCGTGTGAGTGTGTACGTGCAATTGTGTGCGTGTGTGTGTGTGTGTGCGCGTGCAAATGTTTGTGAGCCAGTGTGTGTCTGTCTGTCTGTCTGTCTGTCTGTCTGTCTGTCTGTCTCTGTGTGTATGTGTGTGGCTGCGTGAGTGTGTGTGAGAGGGAGAGTCTGTCTGTCTGTGAGTCAGTCTGTGACTGTGCGTGTGTGTGTGCGGCTGCATGTGAGTGTGTGCACGTGTTTGTGGGTGTGGTTGTACATGTGTGAGAGTCTGTCTGTCTGTCTGTCTGTCTGTCTGTCTCTGTGTGTGTGTGTGTACATGTGTGTGTGTGTGTGTGTGTGTGTGTGTGTGTGGGTGTGTGTGTGTGTGTGTGTGTGTGTGTGTGTGTGTGTGTGTGTGTGTGCGCGTGTGCGTGCACGTGTGCGTGTGAAGTGCATCTTCTCTCAGTGTGCGCTCTGCCCCGGTGACTTGGCCCAGGCTTTTGAGAGGTGCTTCAGAAACACGGACATAAAAACACTCTTCAGACTGTAAACAGGGCGAGTGTATGTGAGACAGGGTCTCTCTCCAGCGCCCTGGGCTTAATCCACTGAACAGCAGCGTCTCTCCATCTCTCTCCAAGACCCCGAGCAGAGGCAGAGCTGCATCTGTTTGAGGACCCTCCAAACTCATATTGATCAGCGCTCTTTCACTGCCAGCTCACTGCACACAAATTGCATTAAAAACTCCATTCTGATGAAGATGCTCTAAATATAGAAGGAAAATACAACAATCAGGGGTCACTTCAATAATGTTTTTTTTTTCATTATAGATTAGCAAAAGTATATATTTTTATTAGGCAAGAATTACTTAAATTGAACAGAAGTAAAATGTATTTCAGATCCAGTTTTTTAAACATTCTATTTCTCAAATAAATATAAAAACATTCAGTGGTCACTAAAGTTGACACGTGTTTTTTTTTATTATAATTTAATAAAAGTATATATTGGGTGACACAGTGCCTCAGTGGTTAGCACTGTCGCCTCACAGCAAGAAGGTCGCTGGTCGCTGAGTCCCGGCTGGGTCAGTTGACGTTTCTGTGTGGAGTTTGCATGTTCTCCCCGTGTTGCCGTGGGTTTCCTCCGGGTGCTCTGGTTTCCCCTACAGTCCAAAGACATGTGCTGTAGGTGAATTGGGTTAGCTAAATTGTCCGTAGTGTATGTGTGTGAATGAGTGTGTATGGATGTTTCCCAGTGATGGGTTGCGGCTGGAAGGGCATCCGCTGTGTAAAACATATGCTGGAAAAGTTGTTGGTTCATTTCGCTGTGGCAACCCCTGATGAATAAAGGGACTAAGCCGAAGGAAAATAAATGAATGAATGAAAAGTATATATTTCTAATAAGCAAGAATGACTTAAATTGATCAGAAGTAATATATATATATATTTCTGATGCAGTTTTTTAAACATTCTATTTTTCAAATAATATAAAAAAATTCAGGGGTCGCTTCAGAAGTGTTTTTCTTATTATAGTTTAACAAAAGTATATATTTTTATTAAGCTTAAATTGATCAAAAGTAATATATCCTGACTTAAATTGATCAAAAGTAATATATATTTCAGATCCATTTTTTTTTTATATTCTATTTCTCAAATCAGTATTATAAAAAAAATCCTCACTTGTTTTTAACATCGATGTTAATAAGAAATGTTTCTTTAGCAAAAGATCAACATTTTAGAAAGAATTCTTAAGAATCATGTGGTACTAAAGAGTAATTATGCAGAAAATTAACTTGTGTTACAGGAATAAATTGTGTTTTTAAATCATTCAGGAAAATCTAATATAAATAAATATGTAATAATATAATAATATATATTTATATAAAATATTTACTTTAAGTGGTTTAAAAATAAGACATTTTAGTCAATAAGACATTTCAGTTCAATTTGATTCAGTTCAAATAATTCAAGAAAACCGTTTTAAAGTTATTTTAAATTGTAAAATATTAATAATTCATAATAATGCTTTTTTTTTGGTCAGTGCTCTCCTAAACTAAATTTTTCTAGATGTTCGTTTAAACCAGTAGTCAACTAATTACGCTTTTTTATTTTCTTTTTTTATTCAAGATATTATATGAGAAATTATGCTTTGTGACATTTTTCTACATTATAGAAAAAATACTAAATCATAATAATAAACATTACAAAAAAAATTAGCATAAATGTTATGGTTATGAATGTGTTAGAAAGAAAACCGCAGGAAGACTACCTGAAAATATGATAGATTAATAAATAAAGTATAGCATTTGTTCATGACATCATAACTTATGAATTTGGCAACAAAACTTGAGTATAAAACATCTTTACCTTAAAAAACTTTTTTAGAAGTAAATAAAAAAATGTGTGGCACTTATACATTTCAGTAAAGACAATTAAATTAACGGAAAATGTATTATTTAGCTTATAATGCTTATTTAAAAAAACATATAATGTTATATAAAATATTTACTTTAAGTGGTTTAAAACAAGACATTTCAATACAATTTTGTATTTTTTTTAATGTAAATTATTTTTTTTATTCTAAGTTCCTTATTTTTTTATGTTTGTGAGCATACAATTATGTATTTATTTATTTACTATTATTATTTGCCATTTGAAACATAATTTTTATTTTGTTTTCAAAGTTATTTCACAGTTACTGCCAAAGCCATATCACCCTGCAGCCCAAGACCGGGTACTCACTGAAGCTAAGCAGGGCTGAGCCTGGTCAGTACCTGAATGGGAGACCACATGGGAAAACTAGGTTGCTGTTGGAAGTGGTGTTAGAGAGGCCAGCAGGGGGTGCTCAGCCTGCGGTCTGTGTGAGTCCTAATGCCCCAGTAAAGTGAAGGGGACACTTTACTGTCAGTGAGCATCGGATGAGACGTTAAACCGAGGTCCTGACTCTCTCTGGTCATTAAAAATCCCATGGCACTTCTTGTAAAGAGTAGGGTTGTAACCCCGTTGTCCTGTGGCTGCCGTTGCATCATCTAAGTGGATGCTGCACACTGGTGGTGGTGTGGAGAGACCCCCCTCATGATTGTGAAGCGCTTTGGGTGTATGGCCATACACGATAAATGCGCTATATAAATACTCATTTCATTACATTACTAATCAGCCAATCACAGAGAATCAGTCACTTTTAACTTCGGAAGTTCTTAAACCGCTTCTTGATCATTAAACAAAATAGTTTCGTGAAATAAAAAAAAAGTAAAATATTTATGTAATTGTGCTAGAGGAGCCACAAGACATTTACGCTGTATACAACTTTCATGAATAATTTGTGCTTTGTGTGTGAAGTAGTTGTTTACGTGTAAATCGATTACAATAAATAGTGTTAAAAGAAAGCAGATGTTGTGTGTGAGGATAGAAAGGCTGAAGGTCAGAGCACATTTGATCAGCTGTGAATGTTGTAGGGTTGCGGAGCAGGTCAGGGCGCAGATAATTACTACATAGTGCTCAACAAAAGACTAAATCAGCACAAAGATTATAGTGCCACAAATATAAACACAGATGCGTAAACAGTCCTGCAGATGTTGAACAATACAGAGTATAATACACCCTTTCTGAGGGAATATAATGTGATGTGATATAAAATAATATAATATAATATAATATAATATAATATAGGGGCGACGCGGTGGCGGAGTGGGTAGCACGTTCGCCTCACAGCAAGAAGGTCGCTGGTTCGAGC
>CAIGQV010017835.1:24915896-24926120 GCA_903798115.1 Danio jaintianensis
TGTGTATATTTGTGTGTGTGTGTGTGTGTGTGTGTGTGTGTGTGTGTGTGTGTGTGTGTGTGTGTGTGTGTGTGTGTGTGTGTGTGTGTGTGTGTGTGTGTGTGTGTGTGTGTGTGTGTGTGTAGCTCTCCTGTATAAGTGTGAGGCTCAGAGGGACAGCTGTGGCCTGTGTCTGAAGGCTGACAGCACATTTGAGTGTGGCTGGTGTTTGGCCGATAAGAAGTGTCTCCTGAAGCAACACTGTCCATCAGCCGAACACAACTGGATGCATCAGGGACGACGCAACATTCGCTGCAGCCATCCGCGCATTACCAAGGTGAACACAAACACATCCATACATCTCATATGAGAGCCAATGAAGAGCTGTTCATTTTGTGTTGTTTTCAGATGAACTTTTACTGAAACATGTTCAAGTCAACATGCAATATTCTTGCCAAAACCATTGCAATTACTTCCATATAGGACTGGGCATAATAATCTTGATTATTATTTTTCATATTGAACAATAACGATATATATTTTGATATAAGTTGTTAATGCTTCAAGATTTAAAAGAGTACCCCAACAATGACTGAAGCCACAAAAATTAGAGGGTCCATTAAATGGCATAACATATCTTCAGCCGATAAATTTTCGGTGGCCGAAAATGCGGTACATCTCTAATATCAACACACTTTTAGATTCCGATTGTTGCACATTTCTGCTGTGTGATTGGCTCTTAGATCAATATAGAGTAAATAACTCCAGAGCTTATTATTGTTATTGACATAAAATTTATCGTGATTCGATATAATATCATTTATTGGCCCAGCCCTACTTCCATAATGTGGCATTTCTGACTGAAACTGAGTAGTTATTGATATTTTTTGTTGTTGTTTTTAATACTATTTACTAATAATTTTGCATAATTTAAACTGATTTAATAAAAGTGATTAATTAAAATAAACATTCACTGTGGTTTTATTTTATTTTTGCTGATTTTATTTAATTAATAATCTTTATTCAGCTTTATAATTTTGATTTGTTTATTATTATTATTATTTTTAATATATTGTTTGTCATTATTAGTATTTAATAAACAATAAATTCTTTTTTTTTTCATTCATTTATTTATATTTAAAAAATAATTTGAAAAAAAATATTTGTTTTCAACTACCATTTTATATGTATTATTTACCTTTATTTCTCATCGTTTATACAATTCTTTCTAATTACAAAGTTTTTTAGGACAAAGAATTAAAAATGTTTAGGCTTAAAATAGCTTTTTATGCTACATTGCTTTTTATGCAATTTTCTTATATATTTTATTATCTTTTTACTTTTATACTCATTTTTTTCTCTAAAGCTTCTCAAAAGAGCCAGACTTTATGTATGACATGAAGTTATTTGTATCTAAGCTGTCTGTGTGTCAGATCTCCCAGCCTGCACCTCTGTGAGTGTGTGTGTGTGTGTGTGTTGACGTGCAGCGTCTGCTTCTGTCTGTCCTGTAGATTCGTCCTCTGACGGGCCCGAAAGAAGGAGGCACACGCGTCACCATTGAAGGAGAGAATCTGGGGCTGCAGGTTCGAGAAATCACACACGTGCGCGTGGCTGGAGTTCGCTGTAACCCTGCTGCAGCTGAATACATCAGCGCTGAGAGGTGCATTATGGGAAACACCGCACAACTACAACTTCAGCTTCACTCTTCTCCTCTCATCAGACTTCATTCTGACAGCCAAATTCTGATTTAGTTTGAGTGTCAGCCTTTTTGACTCAAATTAAAAGCTGGTTTTAGTCATCTGAAGCATTTTAGTCTACTTTTAGATCAAATTTCAAAAGATTTTAGTCAACGAAATCTACTAATCAACTAAAATCCTTAATACTCTTATAAACCGGATTGATATGACGTGTTGAACTATGGATACACAGATTTAACTGTCTAGATGTAACATGCTGTAAAAACACTTCTCATAAAATGCGTAATAATTAGTGCTGAAAATTAATCGTGATTAATCGCATCCAAAATAAAAGTAATATATGTGTATGTATTAAATCTATTTATTATGTACATATAAATACACACATTCATTCTTATATTTGAGAAAATGTTTATTTATATTTAGATATAAAATATGTGTGTATACAATACAAATTACATATACATTTAAATATCTATGTAACAAAATTGTTTTGTTTATCAAATATACATAATAAGTTCATTCATCATTCATTTTCCTTCGGCTTAGTCCCTAATTTATCAGGGGTTGCCACCGTGGAATGAACCGCCAACTATTCCAGCATATGTTTTACGCAGCTTATGCCCTTCCAACCGCAACCCAGTACTGGGTAATACATAATAAATATATATACAGTATAGTAGTGTTTTCAAGATACAAAAATTTTCAATTTCGATATGATGCCTTGAATAATATCGCTATTCGATACAATTTTCGATACATCAGCAGTACATCAGCAGTCCTTAAGTAAAGTAAAAAAACGAAATTAGTGCAATCTCATCTTATTTTCTAGTTAAAACAAATATGTTAAAATATTAATATTATTATTACTTATTAATCTCCCTACTGGTGAGAAGAGAGATTGCAAGAGAGTAAAGCCAGTATCGATTCTATCCAAAAGCAAGATCGTATCATTTCAAATATTCAAGTATCGATATTTATTGATATAACAATATTTTTGACAACACTAATATATAATACACACACATATATTATATTATAAAACAAACTTTTATTTTGAATGCGATTAAGGGTGACACGGTGGCTCAGTGGTTAGCACTGTGGCCTCACAGCAAGAAGGTCGCTGGTTCGACTTCCGGCTGGGCCAGTTGGCATTTCTGTGTGGAGTTTGCATGTTCTCCCCGTGTTGGCGTGGGTTTCTTCTGGGTGCTTCGGTTTCCCCCACAGTCCAAAGATATGCGCTATAGGTGAATTGAATAAACAAAATTGGCCGTAGTATATGAGTGTGTGTGTGAATGAGTGTGTATTGGTTTTTTCCCAGTACTGGGTTGCAGCTGGAAGGGCATTGGCTGTGTAAAACATATGCTGGAATAGTTAGCGGTTCATTTCGCTGTGGTGACCCCTGATGAATAAAGGGACTAAGCCAAAGGAAAATGAATGAATAATATTTGTCCAGCACTAATAATACAGTTAAATAGAATACTTCATTCTTTCAATACTATTTTCCATACATGAAATATAATGAATTCTAACTAAAGCATTTAGTTCAAAACCAATGCATGTTTTACTCTCTTTCTTTAATATGTTCATATCTGCACTTTTCTTTCTCTTCTCCCACACATTGACATTTTTCGAGCATTTAAATAACGAGAACTGGGGCAGAATTTAGCTTACGTCCCATCGGGTAGATTAGTATAGTGACTCTGGGTTTTTCACCAGATTGTCCCTCCCCTAACATTTTGGTTTCATGTACATTCAGTGTCAGTACATTTTTGTCATTCACAACTGAAACATTCAAAGCATTAAAACAATGTTATTGATGAAATATATGTCACAAATGATTGTTCAGCAATATAAGCACTGCTTGTGGTGAACATGAATGTTGTTGTGTAGGATTGTGTGTGATATGGAGGAGTCTCTGATGTCCAGTCCTCCTGGAGGCCCGGTGGAGCTGTGTATCGGAGACTGCAGCGCTGAGTACAGGACTCAATCCACACAGACTTACTCCTTTGTGGTACGTCTGATATTGTTTAGTTTGGAAATTATAACCATAAATAAAGTACTGGTCACACTTTACAATAAGGTTTCATCATTTAATGTATTTACTAACATGGTCTAATGATGAACAATACTTGTACAGCATTTATTAACATCTAAAATTATCCTTGTTAACATTAGTTAATGAACCGTGAGTTAACATGAACTAACAATGAACTACTGTATTTATATTAACTAACGGTAACTAACATGAACAAATACTGTTATAAATGTATTGTTCATTGTTTGTTCATGTAAGTAAATGCACTAATTAACATTAATTAATGCAGCCTTATTGTAAAGTGTTACCGTACTCAAGATCTTGGCTGGGTCTGAAACCTGACAAATGTTATGTTATTTAAAAAATGTGCTTAAGATTTGTTTGTTTGTTAATACATAGTGCAATTAATACCGTTTTATTTCATAGTAGAAATGAAAATAAAATAATAATAATAGTAATAATAATGTAATAAGAAAATAAAAATGAAGTTGTAATATAAAAATATAAATATTTAGCTTTTTTAATGCATTATTTGTTTTTAAAATTTGTTTATTTATTTATGCTTGGTTTTTTTTCTCTTTGTTTTTACATTATTAACTTTCTATATATTTTACTTTTAATATATTTTAACTTTTATTTACATTTCTTACTGGTTTAAGAGCTTATGCTTTATTCAAATAACTTAAAAAGTTTTCAAAAAGGGTTTTAAAATGTTTGAATATAAGATCTATACCTAAAAAACAATATATATATTATATTTATTTATTCATTTGTTTATTACAAATTCAGTTTCTGCCAAATAAAAATAAGCATTGTAACATTATTAAACACACTCTTGATCCCAACTGTTTATCCTAACTGCCAAAAGAAAGTATTTTTGCATTTTATTTATTAAAATTTATTTAATTATTTAATTAAAATAAACATTCACTTTGATTACTTTTTTAATTTTTCATTTTTTACGAATTTTCATCCTTATTCAGCTTTATAATTTTTATGGATCTTTATTATGATGTTATTTTATTTATCTTTATTATTTGTTTGTAGGTTTATTTTATTTATGCTTGTTTTTTTTTCTTGTTGTTTTTACATTATTTAATTTCAATATATTTCACTTTTGTATCATATATTTGAACTTTTTATTTGAATATTTTTACTGTCTTGAGAGCTTATGCCTTAGTTAAATAAATTAAAAATTGATATAAGAAAAGGGTTTTATATAAATTTTTTTATGAATTTTAATGATCTTTATTCGGCTTTATAATTTTTATTTATCTTTATTATGATTTTATTTTTATTTATCTTTATTATTTTATTTTTCAGCTTGTTTTTTTCTCATTATTAGGCAAGGCAAGGCAAGTTTATTTATATAGCACATGTCATACACAACGGAATAAAAGGAATAAAAGAAACAAGTATAAGAAAATAAAAACAACAAAGAATAAAAATGATTAAAAACAGATTAAAATGTGTTAAAACAGGTTTTAAAAGAATAAAAAAAGACATAATATTAACTTTCAATATATTTCATATATATTTATTGAGAAAATAAATAAATATAAATACATATATATTTTGTTTCATATATTTAAACTTTTATTTACATTTTTTTTACTAACTTAAGAGCTTATGCCTTAGTTAAACAAATTAAGTTTGTAAAGTAAAAAGTTGTAAAATTTATACATTAAAAAATATATGTAGTTGTTTATTTATTTATTTGTTTATTTATTTATTCATTTGTTTATTACAAATATAGTTTCTGCCAAATAAAAATAAGCATTGTAATGTTATTAAACACACTCTGGATTATTTCAACTCAATTGAATTTTCCTTTAAATTTAAATATACTCCTCCAAGCAGTTTGCAGGCATCTTCATGCACAAACCGTCCTCTTACTCCTTATAAAGTCGACTTTCTACAAATCCTTTATATATTAATCATTCTTTTCACATCGATTCCCTTATCGGCGCTAACGTTTTGTTTACTGTGATTTACGCTCAGCTAATCAATACATATCCATCCTCTGAGACTCAGCCAATCGGATTTCACACCAGAAGCCAATCAATCGTCAGGATTCCCACTCCTGCATCCCGACAGCCAATCAGGATGGCTCTCATGTGATCATGTAATTGAGGGAAAGCGGGTGTAAAAAAAAAACTACACAATCACCATCTCCTCCTTCTCTTCCTGCTGAGTTTTAAGTGCAGCCCAGCAGAAATAGAGCATTAGTCTATTATCCAGAGCCCAGGAGCTACACACACACACACACACACTCACACACACATATATAAATGGATGACCCTGCCCGGATTCCCTCAGCATTTAATCGATAGCGTCCAGGCGGCTTCAGTCGTGCAGAAGGGTAAAACAAATGAAAACACGCACTCCGAGCAATTACACAGGTATGCAACTAATTAGAGCGAGAGGACGGCGCCTGACAGGCCCTGCGCCCAAACAAACGAGCCCCGCGGACGGCAAGAGCATGCAGGACATTTCTATTAGCGTGATGAGTGTAATCTCTGCGTGGAGAAGCAGAATGAGGAAAACAGGAGGGTCTGAGTCTCCCCATCTGTTCCTCTCCTCCCTCTAGAGTTTGCACAGCCAGAAGTCTATATTTTATATATATGTAAATTATTAGCCCAAATATTATACTTATTGTTTTTCTTTTTCAAATATTTGCCAAATGATATTTAAAAGAGCAAGACATTTTTCACAGTATTTCCTTTAATATTTTTTCTTCTGGAGAAAGTCTTATTTATTTTATTTTGGCTAGAATAAAAGCAGTTTTAAAAAATTTTCAAACCATTTTAAGGTCAATATTATTAGCCCCCCTAAGCAATATTTGTTTTTGTTTGTCTACAGAACAAATCATCATTATACGATGACTTGCCTCATTACTCTAATTTGCCTAGTTAACCTAGTGTTAAGCCTTTAAATGTCACTTTAAGCTGAAAACTAGTGTCTTGAAAAAAATATCTAGTAAAATATTATGTACTCTCAGCATGGCAAAGATACAAGAAAGGGGGGTTATGGTATGGCAGGTATAATTATAGTATATTACGTAAGGAATAATTGAGGACAGGTCTATGAATTATTAGATAATACACACTGAGGTGGTGATACGGTCGTTGTGGCCTTTGTGTAATAAATTTCATGTAGAATCAAAATATTTCTTTAGAAAGCTAGTTTGGGTTAATGTCAACCTGAAACTTTTCACACTTGAAATGATGACTTTTTATATATATAAAATTATTTATCAAATTTTTGGGGGGAATATTTTTTCAAAATGTTTTCCAACATAATAGTTTTAATGGAGCTTATTTTTAATAACAATTTTTTTGTCTTTGCCATTATGACAGTGCATGATATTTTACTAGTTATTCAGCAAAATATTAGTAATCAGCTTAAAATGTTAATTTTATAGATTTATTTTTATTTGAAACTGCTTTTATTCCAGCCAAATTACAAGAACTAAGACTTTCTCCAGAAGAAAAAAAATATTATAGGAGATACTGTGAAAATGTCCTTGCTCTGTTAAACTTCACTTGGGAAATACCTGAAAAAGAAAAAAGATTTCACAGGAAGGCTAATAATTTTGCCTTCTACTGTATGTTATATAAATAAATAAACATTTACTGTAAGTACATTTACATTTACAAATACATAAATAAATACACTTAATTAATAAGTATTAAGGGTGTCGCGGTGGCACAGCAGGTAGCACGATCGCCTCACAGCAAGAAGGTTGCTGGTCCGAGCCTCGGCTGGGTTAGTTGGCATTTCTGTGTGGAGTTTGCATGTTCTCCCCGTGTTCGCGTGGGTTTCCTCCGGGTGCTCCGGTTTCCCCCACAAGTCCAAAGACATGCACTATAGGTGAATTGGGTAAGCTAAATTGTCCGTAGTGTATGTGTGTTAGTGGGAGTGTATGGGTGTTTCCCAGTGATGGGTTGCAGCTGGAAGGGTAACCGCTGCGTAAAACATATGCTGGATAAGTTGGCGATTCATTCCGCTGTGGCGACCCCAGATTAATAAAGGGACTAAGCCGAAAAGAAAATGAATGAATGAATAAGTATTATATATTTATTACAAAAATAGAGAACTTCATAACTTTAGAATATTTATTCTGTGTATGGAAATCTAATGCCTACATTTATCTAATAAAGTTTATATTAACTGAGTTTATGGTTTGATAAATATTTATATATTTATTCACTTCAGAATTAGAGACGTAAAATCAGTTTTTCTGAACTGTGTTCGTTTACTTAACTTCTTCTTCAACATATTTTTTTTTTGCCAGAAATATGCATTGATAAATATTTTGGAAAATATTTCAACATTTTATGACTACACTGTAAAAACAAACAATAAAACATTACATTTGCTAAATAAACTTGCATTATGGCGACACGGTGGCTCAGTGGTTAGCACTGTCGCCTCACAGCAAGAAGGTCGCTGGTTCGAGTCCCGGCTGGGCCAGTTGGCATTTCTGTGTGGAGTTTGCATATTCTCCCCGTGTTGGCGTGGGTTTCCTCCGGGTGCAAAACTGCATTTATCTAATAAAGTTTATATTAATTGAATTTAAGGTTTGTGTGGAGTTTGCATGTTCTCCCCGTGTTTCCGTGGGTTTCCTCTGGGTGCTCCGGTTTCCCCCACAAGTCCAAAGACATGCGGTATAGGTGAATTGGGTAAGCTAAAATTGTCCGTAGTGTATGTGTGTGAATGGGTGTGTATGGATGTTTCCCAGAGATGGGTTGCGGCTGGAAGGGCATCCGCTGCGTAAAACATATGCTGGATAAGTTGGCGGTTCATCCCGCTGTGGCGACCCCAGATTAATAAAGGGACTAAGCCGAAAAGAAAATGAATGAATGAATGAATTTAAGGTTTGATAAATATTTTCTCTTCGGAATTAGAGGTTTAAAATATGTTTTCTAAATTGTATTCATTTTCTTAATGAATACTTCTTCTTCAACGTGTTATTTATTTTTTGCCAGAAACATGCATTGATAAATAATTAGGAAAATATTCTAATATTGTATCACTACACTGTAAAATTTTAACTTGTATTACATTAAACCGGCTTAAAACATCTCAAATCCTTTAAACAATTCAATTGAAACATGGTTATGTTATTTTAAGTTGCATTAATGTAAAACGATGTTTATATTTTTGTTTTTACATTTAAAAAAAAAAAACTTTAAATGAAGATTCTACTTTTGCCAAAAATATGCTACTGAAAAATATTTTGATGAACATTTCAAAATAAATATTTCATTTAATGACTGCACAATTATTGTCTAAACATAACTTGTTTGTGTGTTTTGGTTATTTGTTTATATACCTTTTACTCTCCACTCAAAAATATGTTTGCTGCTTGTTTAAACTACTTATTTAAAGTGATCTGAAAGAACATAATTATTGAGTTTTTTTGGGGGGGCAGCTCAATTGTTCAATCAACTTAAAAAAAACATCAAGCTAACTTAATCGATTTGCGTTGGGACAACATGAAGGGATTGTGTGCAACCCAGCATTATTTACAGTGTACTATGAACTGTAATTATGAAACCGAGTGTGATTTCTCCTCATGTAGCAGCAAAATGCATGCTTGAGTGTTGAACGTCTCCATCTGTTGGTTCCTGTCGTCCCTGTAGACGCCGAGCTTCAGTCGTGTGCGTCCCGAGAAAGGCCCGGTGTCCGGCGGGACGAGGCTGACCATCTCAGGCCGACATCTGGACGCCGGCAGCTCTGTGACCGTGTTTTTGGCTCAGGAAGAGTGTCTGTTCGTCAGGTGAGCAGTTTTCCCTTCAGCTCTTAACCGGATGTTCACATCTGCATCCCTCGACATCTGTGCGGGATACCTTTTGAGTTTAGAGGAAGTGAAATGTGTCGTTTCCACATGAAATCACAGGAGCACATGGAACGGCCTCAAATGCGTGCCAAGAAACATGATGCATTACTGGTTGTGATTGTTAGCGAGCTGCGTGGCGATTATACAGGAGGAACATCTGCTTACATGATAAAAATTGTATGATGATGTCAGATCCTGGATGAGAAGACCAGCAGGTTTTTCTAGCCCACAACTAGGCTTGTAAAGAAGACGTACTGGTGAAAAAGTATACGTTTTTAAGAAGTAGAATAATTTTTTTTTTATTAAAGACAAAGAAGTACAAACTAAAATGAAATTTTATACACACACACACACACACACACACACACACACACACACACACACACACACACACACACACACACACACACACACACACACACACACACAAATACAGTTAAAGTAAACTTGTTAGCCTGTAAAAAAGCATTTCAAAAGAAAGTTTAATTACATTTAAAAAAAGGAAAATTTAAGAGATAAAATAAATTAAAAATGAAAAACGAATTGTAAATACAAATATTATATAAATAGATAGATAGATTTGTTTTCTTTTTTTTTACTTATACTTTAATTTATGTAGTGTGTGTGTGTGTGTGTGTGTGTGTGTGTGTGTGTGTGTGTGTGTG
>CAIGQV010017835.1:24928630-24938004 GCA_903798115.1 Danio jaintianensis
CAAAGTCAGAGCCAAATATGGAGGAGTGGAGACCACAAATGTGAGTTTCTGACCAGCCTGTTGTTTTTCAGAAAAGATGTTTGGGGTCAGGCAGTTTTCATTCCAGCTCACGTTTAGGCAATTCCTTGGAGTTTAAAGCTAGAGTAAACATCTACTATATACTTAATAAACATGGGTTTCATTCAGTATATTTTTTTTCTTATGTGTTGATTATGCTTGTATTTGAAGATCTCACTGACAGAGATCGAATGTCTGAAATACTGCAAGAAAATCCACCGTATTTTCCTTTTAGATTTACTGAGTATAATGTAAATTTAATACCAGCAGCTGCTTTATTTACAGTAGTAAACATATCTTTGTTTTTGTCATTCGGTAAGCGCCACCTATTAGCAGAAAGTTATTTTAGCTTCTTTTTTTTTTTCAGCCTGTCTACTGTTTTTCTTTTGTACAGGTGTTTTTATGTAGCATAAATTCACAAAGCTGAAGTCAAAATTCAGTTTTTTACTTTATATGTGACTCTGGACCACTAAACCAGTTCTAAGTGTCAGTATTGTGAAATTGAGATGTATATCATGGTAAATAAACATCCCAATGATGTATGGTTTTGTTATGATACAACAATATTTGGTAGTGATTTTAAGGGTTTAAGGGTTCAAAAAAATCTAAATATTAATCAACCTTAAAGTTGTAAAATTAAGTTCTTAGCAATGTGAAATACTAAACAAAAATTAAGCTTTTATTTATTTGCGGTAGGATTTTTACAAAATTATTTATGGATCGTGATCTTTACATAATATTCTAATGATAAAAGAAAAATCTTGACCCATACAATGCATTTTTGGCAATTTCCATTATTATACCCGTGCAACAAAAGCCCAAAAACAACCGAAATACAACCAAAAAGAGTATAATATAGACAATAAAATATAACAAACAATCAGAAATTAGAAATTTCAGTTGGTCAATTTGCTTGTATAAAATGGTTCATCTGATTGGACAATGAACGTAAATCTCTGTGCATCTGATGTGGATGTTCTTCTGCAGATCTGTAGTCTGGTCAATGATTCGGTGATGACGTGCTTGGCTCCGGGCATCATCTACACCAAACGTGAGGCTCCAGAGAGCGGCGTTCACCCAGACGAGTTCGGCTTCATCCTGGACCACGTCTCTGCCCTCCTCATTCTCAACGGGACTCCGTTCACTTACTATCCCAACCCGACCTTTGAACCTCTTGGGAATGCAGGGATTCTGGAGGTCAAACCAGGATCACCCATCATCTTGAAGGCAAGACTTTTGGCATAATCTCATCATCATCATCATCATCTTTAATTGACATTTTACCCATTTTGCATTTGGGTGAATTTAATAAACAAATTTTTCTTTCTAAAATCACAAAAAATGCGGAAAAAAACAACAAACTTCCAAGGTATCTTCCAAGGAATTAATAAATAATGGAAAGTAAACTCATATAATACTACATGCCTCTCTATTTTTGCATAAAACAAACAATGAATTATATTGTTGTTTTTTTTTTGCCTTAAATCTTTTTTTAACCTTTTTTAAAATGAATTCTTAATTTTATCATTAAATTAAGATTTTAAGTAATGCCATGCTAAACATATATGTATAATACACCATGTCTTAATACAATGATTTTATTATTATCATTATTGTTGTTATTATGGTGTTGTTGTTGTTGTTGTTGCAAACCTATATAAATTTCTTTTGTGAACTCTAATGGAATAATGCAAACAAAATAATATTATTACTAAGTTCTATTTTATAAATAATGCTATTTAAACACAATTTTTATTGTTTAATAAAATGTGGATGGATGGATGGATACTTGGACTTGGTGTTTAATTTACATTAAATGTGTTTAAATTCATAGTGCAAAAAGTACATATATCAGGGTCCCCACGGGGTCTTAAAAAGTCTTACATTTCTAAAACAAAATTTTAAGTCTTAAATTCACTGAAATATTGCCTTGTAGGTCTTAAATCATTTTAAACAGGTCTTAATTTTCCTCTGTCCAAGTAAAGCTTCCCGACATCCATTCAATCACCAAGAATCCATCTCAAGAAAACCTTTTTTTTTTTAATACTTAAGTTTTTTATTGCAAAGTGATACAATTTACAATAGCTGTTCGGCATTTTTTACAGCAATTTCTCTTAATTAAATTCATTCATTCATTTTCTTTTCGGCTTAGTCCCTTTATTAATCTGGGGTCGCCACAGCGGAATGAACCGCCAACTTATCCAGCATATGTTCTACGCAGCGGATGCCCTTCCAGCTGCAACCCATCTCTGGGAAACATCCATACACACTCATTCACACGCATACACTACGGACAATTTTAGCTTACCCAATTCACCTATACCGCATGTCTTTGGACTTGTGGGGGAAACCGGAGCACCCGGAGGAACCCCACGCGAACACGGGGAGAACATGCAAACTCCACACAGAAACGCCAACTGACCCAGCCGAGGCTCGAACCAGCGACCTTCTTGCTGTGAGGCGAACGTGCTACCCACTGCGCCACCGCGTCGCCTCTTAATTAAATTCCCTAATCAATTCCTCATGATAATAATAGAGCAACATATCACTTTACATGATACATTATACTCAATCAATTTGGACCAAAAGCTAACAAATGTATATTTTTGATTATTTATGTCTTTGTCTCAATAATAAATAAACTTTTAGCAATGTTAAACTTGTCATTAAAAAAGAAAAAAAAATATATATATTATGTTGAAAAAAGTGTATACAACTAGAGTTTTCTTGTTTTGACACATTAAAATATGTCGCTAAGAAATAATTACATTAGATTTTTTTTTTTTGGGGCAATTGACCAGGCCATTAGAAATAATCATTAGTGTTTAGCCCTGTATAACTTCATTCATTCATTTTCTTTTCGGCTTAGTCCCTTTATTCATCAGGGGTCGCCACAGCGGAATGAACCGCCACCTTATCCAGCATATGTTTTACGCAGCAGATGCCCTTCCAGCCACAACCTAGTACTGGGAAACACCCATACACACTCATTCACACACATACACTACGGCCAATTTAGTTTATTCAATTCACCTATAGCGCATGTTTTTGGACTGTGGGGGAAACCAGAGCACCTAGAGGAAACCCACGCCAACACAGGGAGAACATGCAAACTCCACACAGAAATGCCAACTGACCCAGCCGGGACTCGAACCAGCAATCTTCTTGCTGTGAGGCGATCGTGCTACCCACTGTGCCACCATGATGCCGCTCTGTATAAGTCTAAAATTTAATTCATAATGGTCTTAAAAGGGTCTTAGGGCGTGCTCACACTTGGTACAGTTGCCTTGAACCGTGCTGAAGTGTGCTTGTCCCCCCTCCCCTCTCCCCCTCGGCCTGCACTCACACTGCATTTTGCCTTCTGAACCGGAGCACGTCATCGATGATGCGACTGTTCAGTTTAACAGGAAGAGAAGCGCTCTCGCTCAGCACAGTGGACATTGCTTTAGTTATATTGTTTTGTATTATTGTATGTCATTTGATATGCAGCCAAATATTTTGCCGAACAGATCCATACCTTTTGACGCTCGTAAATTATCATAAAAGTCCTTGTGCTGCACGTGTTAGTAGGTTTGCTGAAGGTGCAGCTGACATGCAGCGAGGGGTTTGCATCTTTAATAAACTGTTCGTGTTCATTGAAAAGTAATTAATAAATCTATATAAAACAGTCCCTTAAAAGTGAAGTTGTGTCTTCAGTTTTGGGCTCAGGCGTGCTTTGCACTTACACTACAAGCATACAGCGCCAAAGCCCAACTGAACCGCGCTCTGGCACACCTCTTCCAACCGGGCCAGGGCCTGCCAACTGAACCGCGCCTGGGCCCAATTCGGAGCACTCACACTTGTCAAACGAACCGGGAAACGAAATCATGGAAGAAATTATACTGAACATTTTTGTAACTTAAATTTTCTGTGCCTTGATTTTTATTTATTTATGAACATAAAATATTTATGAATATTTTTTTAAACAGGGCAAGAACCTGATTCCTCCTGCGCCTGGAAACATCCGTCTGAATTACAGCGTGACAATTGGAGAAACGCCCTGCCTGCTAACAGTCTCTGAATCTCAGCTGCTCTGCGATTCACCAGATCTGACCGGAGAACAGCGAGTGATGGTGAGCATCGTTTTCCCATCATGCATTACAAACGGCTAATCAATAACCAGCTGGCACAAAAACACACTCACCTCCCAATGCACCGGCTGAGGATTTACGACTCCCGTTTATTGAATATCAACCAATAAATGTGGCAGAAAAATGAATGGATGGCCATAAGATTGCGAAAATGCTGAATGTTTGCTTTGCATAGACTCACGCGCATTGTGTGTCTTATTTAATCAATCTTGTAATAAGCCACTGCCGCGTGGCCATTTTTTAGCTTAATGCTAAAACGGAAAACATAAAGGTCAACTGGAAGTGGCTTGCCGTACATTAAGTGCTTATTAGGATTATAGGGAGAGCTGATACAAGCAATTTCCCACATAATCTGCTCGCCCGGCAGCTTAAACAATTATTACAAACAGCAGACAGGAGTCCTTCATAACCTTGAAGGAGCCCTGACATATGCTTTGATGGAGCGTTTGAGGCACGTTCAGCCTTGCTTTTATAATAAAGCCCTTTATTAGTGGTTACCGCTCAAAAAAAGCATCCCTATTATTATTGCTCATACTTGGTGTTAGTCATTTGAACAAAACCCTGTACCGAAGTATTAACCTTTAGCATGTAGCTTATTGTACTGACGTGAGTAACACCTCAAATCATTTAATATATATCTAGGACTGTCAGTATATCAGATATTTGTTGTATGATATATTGCACCAAAGTGTATTGCGATAAAATAAATAATATCATACTTTGTAACTACTAATAAATCTTAATAGTCATCTTAATAATAGCCATTAGTTAATAGTGTGAATTGTTATTTAAACTAAAGTGTTACCTTTATATGTAAACAGCAATTGTTCAAAAATAAAAAATGTGGCTCATTTATTTTTTTTTGTCGACCCATATATTTTGTGTAGCAGATCAAAAAATCACTTCTGAATCAATTTATTTAATTACGATTTACTGATTTGCAGTTAAAATCTGCATTAGTGTGCATTAGCGTGCGCATCATATCATGACGTGACCTTTGCTCGGGAATCCTTCAGAACGTCTTCAGAGAATCTGCTTTTGAATTATTAAATTGCTTAACGTTTTGCCAATACCATTACCTCAGTGCAAACTCCATCAGACTAATTACTTGTAGAACTGATCAATGGCATCAAGGCAAATCAATGCTAATAAAATCCAGGACTAATTATGTGGTGCGAATGAGCGAAACCCTAATCCATACCTTTCCATATTAGGTAAACATGCTCATTATAGTCCCTTATTTAATCCAGCACCTTCCCGTTTTGATCGATCAACACAAACTCTGCGGAAAACAAAGATTGCGTGCATCAAAGAGCAGATTATTCAGTCGAGCTCTAGTTTGTGTGTAGAAACACTCATAAGAAAAGGAAATAAAGAATGAAGGAGATGGAGAGAGAGACATAGTGGGATTGAGAGTTCACTCAGCTAATGACCTGACACATATCGACAGCGCTCCAGGATTCACTTTGTTCCCCTCTATCACCGAGTCTCAATAATTCATGCAGCCACGCAGGACTCAAGCAGCCGTGGAAAGGTGAAACTCGTTAGGACAGACGGCTGGATGCCGCGTTTAATTGGTCTGTGAATAGCGCGAGCCTGAGTTCCCGGTACCACGCCTTGGTCGGACCCCGTCTCAAACCAGACCACTATTACCTGCTGATTTCTGCCTAATTGCCTTCACACCTGTGCCAAAGTGACTTTCTGAAGTCATTTGATGTGGATTAGTGGCCGCGCTGTCTGACTGAGAGCCGATTGTTCACTCTCCACCGGTTGGAGGAACGCGACGTGAGCATATCAAATAAGTGCGTAATTCTGCGCTAATTCTAATTGCGAGCTGATTTCATTCAAGAAGAAACAGTGTGAGTGCCCTCAGCCAATCAAAAGCCCTCATTATGGCCCTCTAAAGCCAGCGGGTCGTTAGATTTGAAGGGTCCGTGATCAACTCATCGCCCGGCTCGACTGTACGCTCTGAGAAAGCAGTGTCAGCAATGAACAAATATCAGATTGAGTTTTTTGTTTTGTTTTCTCGAACGGTAGTATCATCATAAACATTTATCAGTTCTGTCTTAAAGGGGACCTATTTTGCCCCTTTCTACAAGATGTAAAATAAGTCTCTGATGTCCCTAGAGTGTGTATGTGAAGTTTCAGCTCAAAAACCCAACAAATAAATATTTTTTTATGTATTTTTTAAACCGCCGCTTTTAGGCTTTGGTGATAATTGTGCAATTTTTGGTGACTGTCACTTTAAATTCAAATGAGATTGTGCTCTTTTCAAAAGTGAGTGGAGCTATAAAGGCCTGTGCGTCAACATAGTATCAGATTCAAAACTCTAGTGGTGGACGGCTGCTTCCCACTCAAGGCTGTTTATGCTAATGAGGGAGAGATCATCACTAATGGGTGGGGCTTTCCCCCTCTGATGACATGTTCAAAGGGATCAAAGTGTTTCTGCAGACTGTTTGTAATGAAGTGTGATTATAAAAAATTAAATTGACAAAATGTTTCATTAGATGCTGGTTATATTCACACACTGTAGACACACAAATGTGTTTAAACCCCTTATAAAAGTAATTTTTGCATAATGGGTCCCCTTTAAAGGCAGAGTTTACCCAACATATTTAATTGCCTGTTGATTTACTCATAATCCAGCAACGTAGAATTGTTTTCCTTTCGTAAACATTAAGCATTTTTAACTGAAATTGTGATTTATATAATTCAAATCAGTGGCTGAAGTCTAGAAGGGTTAAATCAATATAACATATTTTTGTGAGAGTTGTGTCTCTATAGAACGAAAAAAAATATTTTATTTTATATTTTTGCATTTATGAGGAAAAAGCTTATGGATGTTCTCCAGGATTGGCCAGCCCAGTCACAAGACATGAACATTATTGAGCACGTCTGGGCTAAGATGAAGGAAGTAGCATTTAAGATGAATCTAAAGCATCTTGATGAACTCTGGGAGTCCTGCAAGAACGCTCTCTTTGCCATCCCAGATGACTTTATTAATAAAGTTATTTAAGTCATTGCCGAGATGTATGGATGCAGTCCTCCAAGCTCATGGGAGTCATACACAATATTAATTCTTTTTCCACTGCACCATGACTTTATATTCTATACATTATTCTATATTCTATACTTTATTATTCTGTACATTATTTCTGTTAAGTGACAAGACTTTTGTCTAAGCAAAGTCAGACCTTACTGTCCTAATTAAATAATAAAAAATCAAGGCATGATCATATTTTATTTTGGTAAATAATCTAGAGGACATCTAGAGGACATCTAGCATAATCTAGAGGACTTTGCCTTTCATATAAGCCTCTTCTGATACCAATGATCAACTAGAAGTCAAGGTATTTTTGATGTTCTTAAAACTTGGATAGACGACAAGACTTTTGTCAGGTAGTGTGTATATAAATTACAAAATGTTTACCTAGACATTTTGAGTATTTTTACAGTACTGTAAAATCCAAGCCAGCACAAACAACAGGAAAGGGTTTTGCTATTTTGGTGAACACAATTTTTTCCATGGCAAGTTTGACATTTTCATGGAATTGCTCTTTTACAGTAAACATAAAGCCAAAAAGGCATCATCAAAATAAAGTGTTTCTGTCATAAGTGTCAAAAGTGATGAACAATCAATGAGTCTTGCCCTATTCTTTGACTTCTAATAGTTTGTTTATCTGTCCTCGTAGATTCTTGTTGGCGGTCTGGAATATTCCCCCGGAATGCTTCACATTTATTCAGATAGCACTCTCACGTTGCCCGCCATCATCGGGATCGGAGCGGGCGGAGGCGTCCTCCTCATCGCCATCATCGCGGTGCTCATCGCTTACAAGCGCAAGACGCGGGACGCCGACCGCACGCTCAAACGCCTGCAGCTGCAGATGGACAACCTGGAGTCCCGGGTTGCACTGGAGTGCAAGGAAGGTAGGTTTTTTCGGGGGGTAGTTCAGCATCTGCGGTGCATATGGCCCGTGCCAGGCTGCTTCTGACAGGTGTGTGGTGCGCTTTAATTAGCTACTAATGGTTTTAACCCGTAGGATAAACCAAATGGAGCTGCGATGCGTTGTTTTATCGTCTCCTGTGGGTTGTTTTGAGAACAGGAGTGAGTCAGATGTGCTCTCCAAACTGCAGTAGCCTGGATTCTTGCAGAGTTTGATGCAGTCTTTGCGGAGGGATTGAACTGGGTCATGACGTCATAATGTCCTCATCCTTTGATACCGGTTTTATTCACGGCTTTAAAAGGATCTGTAGCTCAGGCAGAACATGGTGTGGTATTATTTATGCGTTTGTTAAAAGAATGCTCCGAGATACTGGAATGAATGCAACTTTTTTGTTTATGCAATATGTTTGTCATTTCTGTGTCATTTGTTAGTGGGTATACTGTTGCAGAAATGGGGACTGAAACTGACACACGCATAGCAGTAGGTTTAATATTACATAAGGGGTTGCATTTTTACATGGAATACATTAAATTGATCAGATGCCGAGTTAAGTTTTTTAAAATGGTACAAAACATTGCACTTACTGATAATCTTTTGAACTTTCTATCCATACAAGGCTCCTAAAAAAGTATTCTGCTTTTCACAAAAATGTAGGCAGCATAGCTGTTTTGAACATTGATGATTATAATAAGAAATGTTTCTTTAACACAAGTGACAGTGAGTAATTTTAGTGTAATTATGAATGATTAAACTGTATTTAAAGCACAGTTAAGTTTTTAATGGTACAAAACATTGCACTTACTGATAATCTTTTGAACTTTCCATCCATACAAGACTCCTGAAAAGAAAATGTATTCTGGTTTTCACAAAAATGTAGGCAGCACAACTGTTTCTAACATTAATAATAATTATAAGAAATATTTCTTAGACACACGGTGAGTAATTTTGGAGTACTTATGAATTATTAAACTATTTAAGACACACACAGTAAAAGTATTTTAATGGCACAAAATATTGCACTTACTGTAATCTGAACTTTATATCCATACAATAAAATAAAATGTATTCTGCTTTTCACAAAAATGTAGGCAGCACAACTGTTTTTAACATTGATGATAATAATAAGAAATGTTTCTTAAACATAAGTGACAGTGAGTAATTTTGGAGTAATTCTGAATGATTAAACCGTATTTAAAACACACACACACACACACACACACACACACACACACACACACACACA
>CAIGQV010017835.1:24938014-24966735 GCA_903798115.1 Danio jaintianensis
ACACACACACACACACACACACACACACACACACACACACACACACACACACACATAAATATAATATAGTATGCTTTAAATACAATCTAAAGATTGCAAAAAGATTATTTTACCTAGTGCCATCAACCATAGTACTCTTCAACAGCCACTGAAGCACATTACAGGGAACAATAGCTTCAATTTAAATTTTTTAATTAGTGCTGGATAATTTAATTTAATCTCCCAAGTCTGATTCTGTGATGGATGTAAAAACGGGTGTCTGATCAGCATCAGCAAAGCAATCAACTAAATTAAAAATAAAAACAATTACCTTTGAATCTTGTTAAGCTTATTGCAACTTTATAAAATAGATTAACGATTCCTAATAGTCAAAGTCCAAAAATTTCAGAAGAAACATAATAACCGTGTGTTTGACTGTGTCCCATGAATCTCGAAATCAGATCAAATATCCTCTAGTATCAGCCTGTCAAAGCGTATGAGGTGTTCTCCAGTCTGACGAGCGCCTGCTTTTGTTCTTTATTCTTCTAAGCATTCGCTGAGCTGCAGACAGACATCCAAGAGCTGACGAATGACATGGACGGTGTGAAAATCCCTTTCCTGGAGTATCGTACCTACACGATGAGAGTGATGTTCCCTGGCATCGAGGAGCACCCGGTTCTGAAGGAGCTGGACGTAAGGGAACTTTTAAAACTGTCTGTCCCCAGGTGGCGTCTGTCACTCGCAAGTGCCAATAAGTAGGTTGCCATCAACTCATAGACCGTTTTCTTTTAATCCTTCTGCCAAAAAAGGAAAGCAAAAAAAAAACCCTAGATGTGCTTTAAAAAGATCCCCTAAGCTCTGAAGCTACGGTACTGCTGTCTCAGTAGTGAGCTTCAGAGCGAACGCCCCTCTTTCAGCATGCTTTTTAATTAAAACCTCAGGCAGAATGAAATCAGCAGCCCTGCAAGGCCCTGGTGGAATAGCCGTCTAGAGACGTGCCTTACCAAAAAATGTTTTGAAAATAGTCAGGAAAGAACAATTAAATCTCACCGCAGCGGAGCTTTTTTTTTTTTTATTTTTTTTTTTATTCAAGTATGCATTCAGGCAACAATTGTTGTTGCGCATGTTTCTCTCATCTCTTTCCTGCCTATTTTTTCCATTTATGTTTTGTTCTCCTGCTTTTTCTGTCACTCAATCAAAAATCAAATGTTCTTTTCAGTCTCCGGCTAATGTGGAGAAGGCCCTGCGCTTGTTCAGTCAGCTTCTGCACAACAAGATGTTCCTGCTGACCTTCATCCACACGCTGGAGGCGCAAAGGTCCTTCTCCATGCGGGATCGTGGCAATGTGGCCTCCCTCCTTATGGCGGCGCTGCAGGGACGAATGGAGTATGCCACTGTGGTTCTCAAACAGCTTCTGGCCGACCTGATCGAGAAGAACCTGGAGAACCGAAACCACCCTAAACTACTGCTTAGACGGTACAATTATGGAACATGACCATTTAAATTTCCTCCTCCTCTTAGCAACCCCCAGATTATGTAATCAACTGCAAAAAAAAAGACACTAATACACAACCATAACACCTCAGAACATTTTAGCTGCCTAGCTACCTCCAATAACACCTTAGCAACAACTTAACGTCATACTTAACAACTACTTAAGCATCTTAGTGACCAAACAGTAATATCCTAGCAACCCACAATAATTCCTTAAGTCCCTAAAAATCCCTAGCAATGCCCAGAACATATTAGAAACTGCATAGCAATGCCATAGTAACAACCAGAACATCTTAGTGATACTATGGCAACAATCTTTCAACCCACTTCAAGCACTTTTGAGCAGCATACTAAAAACAAACAATACTGTACATCGTTTGCAACCACCTTACAATGACCTAGCAACGCTTTACACCCTTGAACCACTTTATACTCTGCATAGCACCATATTAACAAAAACCCTAAACCCTTTACAACCATCTAGCAATGCCCTAGAAACAAACCCCAGAATATTTTAACAAATAAATAGCAACACCTTAGCAACCTATAAAACACCTTAGCAACAACCTAACAATTTCATAGCAACCCCAGAAACCCCAGAAACTCCTGCTACACCTTAGCAATCTCCCTCCTTAGCAACACTGTAGCGACCACCTAGTATACTTCAGTAACAAGTTAGCAGCATCCTGAAGTTACTAAGAGCACATTAGCAACCATGTAGCACACAGTACATTCAGAACACACTAAGAACCGCAAAGCATAATGTGCATTTATATTTGATCTTTGCAGAACTGAATCTGTGGCTGAGAAGATGCTCACCAACTGGTTCACGTTCCTCCTGCACCGCTTCCTCAAGGTTTGTGAGCTGTTTACTACTGTTAATATTCAGTACGTTTTAAAGGCGTATATTATGATGTTAATAAAATTGTTACATCAAAAACATCATTATTTAGAAGTGATCGGCTGTTTTTGGTCCTGTTTTGACCCCACCCATCAGAACACAGTTTAAATATGTGTGTCGGAGTCTGAAGTAAATGTCCACTGGTGTGGTTGACTAACAGTTTTACATTTTTAAAGGCAAAAAAAACCCACCACGTGTGCATTGTATGCGTGCATTAATTACAGAAATTTTGTTAAAAACTTAAAACACAATTAACTTAAATGAAGAATGAAAGGTAATAATCAGCAATACACATTTATATTGTCTGTTATTTGGATATTGCAGCGTGACATATTATAAATAGCTATTAGAAAATAGGTATGCAATGATAAGTGAATCGTGGCTATGGTTATTTGAACCAAAAGAAACTCTATACATTTCTCAAAACTCACAAATTCTCATTTTTTGATAAACTATCACCTTAATATTGGGAATTGGTACTTAAAGTAAAGTGTATTCATTAATTAATTTCAATTGGAAAAAAAGGAGTCGTTTCGAACTTTGGAATGGACTCTCGATTCTCAGTTCCTCAATCAAGGAATCGATTCCTTTTGGAATTGACTCCTAGCCCTGCTTAAGGTCTTTGCACACTAAAGCTTGAAGTTTTCATATTCGTGTTTTTCCTATTCAAATCCGAAATATTCATCATGCACACAAACCTTGCACGCCGAGTCCGATGCGTATTAATTAATCCGTTGCAAAATAATTCGCAAAACAGTACAAAACGGAGTCTTCGAGTAGTGAAGATGATCTGTTGTCTTCTCCCTGCCTAACAAAAGAAAAAGAAAGTGGAAATATTGGGTCCATCCCATCCTTAGAGAGTTTTACCTACTTATCAAAGAGCTGTGGGATTATCCCGACCGATTCAAAGTTTCATTCAGGGTGAGTTTATATTGTTTTTATATTCTATACTTTGCTTATCATAAAGTGCTTTGTGTTGCGAGACCAGGTTAGTTTCTCAGACGGCATTTGAATTTTGCCTTTTGCTTGTACGACGGCCCTGAATTGTCAAAACACCTCTCAAAATGCCTTTTCGGATGCCGAAATAATTGTAAAAATCCGGATCCAATTTAATTTGACATACGAAGGTTTTGGAGGCAGTATGTCAATACGATTGACACAGCGTGAGGTCGAATTTATTTTTTAATGTGCGAAAATTACAGACGAAATTTCGGATTCAGCGTGAAACATGTATCATTCTCTGAGTCCACCTTCACTGTCTTTTCCACATCCGGGAGAGTTACAGTGTGGAGAAGCCCCAAAGAACCATACTATTCAGCCTCTTGCATGCCCAGAGTGAAACAGGGGGGTGGATCAGTGATAGTTTGGACTGCAATACCATTTTAAACCTTTAGAGTGTTTTTATAATGCAATGATGTCAAAAGATCAAGCAAATTAAATCTTTTCAGTTCACGACCTCTTCAATAATGTGTTCTAATTGAGCAAGAACCTCAACCATTTTGTTTATAACAAAATTTTTCCGTGCTGACGTTTTTGACGGACTGATTCATCGCAGAGCCCGCTAATAAATCTCCCCGAAGCCCACGCTCCAGATATCGCCTCAGGAATGCCACGATTAGCTCAATCCCACATCCGTCAGGTGTTTCAGAGGTCACCAAGATGCCGTACGAATTGGGCTACAGCTGATAGAGATGGCTATTAGCGCTGAGGGCAGGAACATCAGGCCCTTTGTGCATTCAGGGCTGGAACGAAGCTCTGGCTGGCCGCCCGGTGTCTTTACGTCCCATCAGTGCAGATGTTAAAGTGTTTTGGCCTCCATACAGGCCTCTAGAAGTAATTACCAGCAAATGCCTTCTCAGTACGGCTCTATTGCTCTGCCTGGGTGTGTGCTTCTATATCAAGAGCCAAAGCATTTATATATAGTGTGTTTTATATTTATGTCAGTGTACATAAAACAAGTTTTGGGGGATCTTTGTAACAACATATTAAATATATAAACATAATATATATATATATATATATATATATATATATATAAATGTCCACCTTGAATGATTACTTCCTTTAAAAATGAAACTTATTCTCATGTTGTTCTAAAACTTTATGGGCCTTTTTTATGCATTTTGCGCAAGGAGAGTTTTAGCCAGAATTATCTGGTCTTAAACTGGATTTGCTCTGCCTCTAAACCTGGAAAATGGCTGTAAAATATCTTTTTCAGCTAAATATCAGCTAACAGTCTAGGTTGGGGATTAAGTCATATAATGAAAACATACTATGGTCTGGGGCTGTCGATGAAATCAAACCAAAAACTATATGCTAAAAAGCTTGGTGTCATCTTGCAAGGAAATAAATTTAAATAAAACAATCACCATGAAGTGAATCCTAAAAATGTACATTATATTCTATATTTAAGTAGACCTACAAAGTAGCCAAAAGATGTGTATGTGCGCATATTTAGATTGTTGGTTCTGACGCGTTTGTTCCTTGGTCAATAATAAAATTAAATGTCCATGCCTTTGAAAGTCAAGTTGGACATTTATTGTCCATTTCGTCAAAAGTAAAAAATTAAACATCAAAATAAAACCATTCTCAAGTTCATCACGATCAAGAAGTTTGTTTGACCTTCTTCTACGCCCCTCAGGTCATCGATACTAGAGCATAAATACATTATACACTCTCTAGTGGTGTGAAAAAAAAAAGGCTCCTACAAAATGTTTTTGCTGAAAATGTTATGCTGGTTTAGATCGTAGTTGCTTTGCGTTTATCTATATTGTTGGATATTAGATATGAGATGTCCATGCTGTTAGTGTGGTCATTCATTGACTAGTTTTGTCATGTGTTTTGTGTGCTTTTCTGCTGGTTAACCTAATTATCAGACCAGAAAATTGCAGCTTATTATCAGTGACATTAGTCTGTATTTTGGAAGTCTTGTAGAATTTATTTGATCTAAAAGTTGAGTTAAATTGAGTTTCCTTTTAACTTGACAGTCCACAGTCAAGTTAAGTGTGATTTCCGTCCTTAATTTCTAGTTGGGCAACACCAAATTTTGAGTTGCTATTTTGTAAGTCTACTGGTTTTGTTTGTTTTGCTTTGCTTTGCTTTGCTTTGCTTTGCTTTGTTTTTTTTTTTGTTTCAGTTTGTGTTGTTTCAATTTGTTATGTTTCATTTAGATTTATGTTTCGTTTCGTTTTGATTTGTTGTTTTGTTTCGGTTTGTTTTGTTTCGATTTGTTTTGTTTGTTTTAGTTTGTTTTGTTTTGTTAAAAAAAATTTTGTTTTGTTTCGGTTCATTTAATTTCATTTTGTTTCATTTTGATTTGTTTTTTATTTTATTTTAATTTATCTTATTTTGCTTGAATTATTCCCTTAGAGTTTCACAAAAAAAATTCATACAGGTTTGTAACAATAATAATAATAATAATAATTCTCTGCAAAGATTGAATCTTCATTTAGGCTTTCAACTAGCCCTACAAAGCTTACATAAGAATCTGAAAAGCAATATTAAGACCTTCCTCTTGTGCTTTCAATTCATGTCATCTGCCTTTACACTGCATACATTTAACTGTGTGAATCGTACGTTCAAAGAAACCTGGCGCAGCTCCTTTGACACACATCTGTTGTGTCATAACAAGGTCTAACGGCCAGATTATGAATAATAGATGGAGCCAGAACCATCACAGCCTCCAAAACGCAGCCGATTTGATGTATATATTAAGCCGAAATGCATTTGACATTGAGTTCGGAGGCTGCTTGTTTAGAATGACTTGCTTTTACACGTGCAATGGATGCTGGGTAACCCTTTCCGCCTGCGTTCGAAGAGCGTGATTCAGGATGTCATGCTGTAATTAATAATGTCAAGCTGATCTCGCCTAAGAACTAAATAATAGCCTCCCCTCAGTATCGCTGTTTAGTCATCAAACGCTTTTAAGTGGGTAATTGGAGACTTCTCTACACTTCACAAATGCCATCTGAAAAGAGCCGTGATCGGCCGTGTCTCTCATTTTCTGCACGCTTTTATTATGTTTTTCCCTCTTTTTCCCCGCATCCTTTTGGTCAGAATATGTCTTTTTCTTTCACTGCTCTTTCCTCTGTATTTAAAGCTGCAATTAGGCGTTTTCGGAGAGTGTGAAAATTACAGCTCGTTGTGGTTTTATTGAATTGATGTTCTGTGGTATTTTGCACAGGAAGTTCTTTAGTGTGTTCTTTAAAGGTAAAAGGTTTTAAAGGAGACTTGTAATGGAAAACAACATTTTCCTGCTCTTTTGGACATTATGATGCTGGCGTAAGAGTACTTAAACGTTCACAAGGTTTATTTGCGCAAGAAATGTAAGCAGTGTTCTGAATGAAGTTTGTTTTTTGTTTCTTTTTTATTTTTTTATTATACAATGTATCCTTTTTTGCTTATCAATGATGCATATATTTGATTAAAACTACTGTTGAACAAAAGAAAATGTAAATATTATTAAGTAAGTTTTCTGTTTGAGTATAATTAAAACTGTTATACATTTCTGTGATTTAAAACTGAATGTTCAGCATCATTTTTCCAGTCTTCAGTGATAAATGATCCATTAGTAGTTGTTTTTTGTTTGTTTGTTTTTAGGAAAACGTATTGCATTTTTATTACTGATGCTTTAAAATAATTCATTATTATGTATATCAAATTGAATATTTTTGTTACATTATAAATGAATTTATTCTTACTTTTGATCAACTTAATGCATCCTTGCTGAAGATGACCACATTTTATGTATGCTTCAAGAAACCCTATGAAAAAGCTAATTAGTTAATTAGAGCTTTAATTGCATGTGAACTATCTGAATTTGTATTTATTGGTCAAAGAACAGATTTGGTTTTCAGGCATGATTTCATATACATAGAGTACTGAATGCAAGTGAAGGGTCTAGACTCTAGTTTCATATTTTCTGAGGTTTTAATAAAATGTCAAAAAATGGATGAAGTAATGTTCCATCATCATTCAGCATAATGATATAATATAATTAAACTTATTCAGATTTATTAATAAAATAAGTGATCATACAAAACGTAAATAAAATACAATTGTATTTAAATTTTATTTATTTTTTATTAACAAGTGGGTAAAACAGTTTGGTGAATAGTGATGAAGTACAAAGATTTAAAATAACAATGAATTATGTAGGAATGTAAGATTTTCTGCCTATTGTTTTCATGTTTATAAACCCCTTTTCTTCTTTGACCCATATACATAGAAATCTGTTTTAATTCTGTAGGTCAGTGTAAAGGTGGAGGCGTTGCTCCAAGAAACCTTGACTAACATCATAAGTGACCTGAGGGAGAAAATGAAATGCATCAGAAGTGTAGAAATGACCTCTCTATGTTTCTCTCTCTCTCTCTCTCTCTCTCGATCTCTCTCTCTCTCTGTGCAGGAGTGTGCGGGCGAGCCTCTGTTTATGCTCTACTGTGCTATAAAACAGCAGATGGAGAAAGGCCCCATAGACGCCATCACAGGAGAGGCCAGATACTCCCTGAGCGAAGACAAGCTCATCCGACAGCAAATCGACTACAAGCAGCTGGTCAGTGTCCCTGTGGTGACTCTTTTTCTCTCTCTCTCTCACGTGTCCCATAATCCCTCTTCCTGACTCCCAGCAGCCCCAGAACAGCACAAGTGTTTGACTCCCTCCATATTGACTTCATATGCATTTGAACAAAACACTTTTTCAGTTTTCCTGCTCTGAGACATTTAATATTGAATATCATTCCCAATAAAATACTTCTATTTTCCTATTGGTATACAGTGGGGAAAATAAATATTGAGCACGTCACCATTTTTCTCAGAAAACATATTTCTAAAGGTGCCGTTGACTTGAAATGTTCCCTGGATGTTGGTAACAACCAAAGAAATCCATATATGCATAGAAAACAAAAGTAATTAGTTTACAAATGAAGTTATGCGAAGTAAAATGAAATGATGCAGGGGAAAAGTATTGAACGCATGAAGAAAGGGAGGTGTAGAAAGGCAGTGAAAGCCCAGACAGCAGCTGAAATCTCTCAGTAGTTCTTCAGTAACCCTCTGCCCTTTGTCATTGTAATTAATACTAGCTGTTTCAGTCCAACATCTACATTATCAGGATGATGGAGATGAAACCAGGGTGGACATTTCAGCAAGACAATGATCCAAAAACACAGCCAAGGAAACTCTCAAATGCTTTCAGAGAAAGACAATCAAGCTGTAGACTGGCCCAGCCAATCACCTGACCTGAATCCAATAGAAAATACAAAATAAAGCTCAGATTTGATAGACGAGACCCACAGAACCATCAAGATCAAGTCTGTGAAAAACTCACAGCTGAGCAATTCATGTGACTTCTCCATATGAGAGGCGTCTTTAAGCTGCCATCACCAAAAAAGCCTTTAAATATGAAGTATTACATACGTTTCAGTAGTGCTTTCTCCTTGTGTCATTTCATTGTCCTATCATTACATTGCACTACATTTTATAATTTGGCAGATGTTTTTATCTAAAGCTACAAATGAGAAGAGAGACGAGAAGAAAATACTAACTATACATATGGTATAAATGCTTAACTATACATATACCCCAAAGACATACTGTACAAGTACTTTTACATAAGACAGAACAATATTGTCCAAAAGAGGTATTTTAAGGTTGAAGAAAACAACATGATTCGTGGTGCATTCACAAGTAAACATTGTTTTTCATATTGAGTCCTTATAAGATGGAGTAGGGCTGGGCGATTTGGCCTAAAATCAAAAACTCGATTAATTGAACATTTGAACTCGATTACGGTTAATGAACGATTATTCTATTCTATTATTTATTTTATGTTTTTGCCCTCATAGTTCACTGACAAGTTTTGTACAGTAAATATGCTCACATATTAGAAGTGAGAATGTAGGGTGGATTACTTGATTTTAAAATAATTGAAGTAAACACAGACTATCAACTATCTGATTATTTATTGAACATCAATGCTGAACAACTGAAATTAAAACACACGCGGCTCTCTGCGCCGCCCACCGTCGTCACCACTACCAAACCGACCAATCACAAAGCTTGCGCTACACGTCGTTGTGACGTATAAGTAAATTTTTTTGAGCGGTGCGCAGGTATGCGGAGGCTGTGCCGTACAGTACACGTGCCCTTGGTGGAAGTATAATATCATAATAATAATGTCATATTATAATTGTCATAATGTCATAATTGGCTTCATCACTCTGTCTCCTCTCCACCAATCAACTGGTGTGTGGTGTGCGGTCTGGCGCAATATGACTGCCGTCGCGTCATCCAGGTGGATGCTGCACACTGGTGGTGGATGAGGAGATCCCCCCCATTGTGTAAAGCGCTTTGAGTGTCTAGAAAAGCGCTATATAAATGTAAGGAATTATTATTATTATTAATAAGTATAAATCATAATATAATAAGTGTAATTCAGCCATAACAGAGAAGGGTCTCGTGACTCCACATGGTAGGAAAAGTAATTGAAAAAGGTGACCTGGAAAAATTAGATCGATTATAGGTTTTGAATGTCGATTTGGATTTCTTTTCGATTAATCGCCCAGCCCTAAGATGGAGTTTAGGTAAAGTGTCCGGTGCATATAGAGAGAAGAGTGTTTCTACAGGTGGTTTATCAACCCCACTCACCATTGTGAGGCACATTCAGAAATGCACAATGTTTTTATAGAGATACGGAGTGATTTGTAAGGAAGTTGTATTCTCGATATTTCAGTAACAAGTACATCAACATACTGAAATAAAAGTCTCAGCAACTTCCACTTCAAGCAGACTTTGAAAACGTGTAATACAAAAAAAAATGTCTTGCTGAAAAAGAAAAAAATCCTGCACAATAATAACCCTGCTCCTGTGACTTCAGAGCTCATTCAGACAGATCATATCAGAATAGGTTATAAAGTGACTTTTGTGTGTTTTGTGTTTGTGTAAGATCAAGAACAAAATCTAAGAATGAAGTGAAATGTGTGTGGCTTTCATCAGAACCGCCGATGACTGAAACAAATCTGAACATTTATCACAGCAGAACAAACCCAAAGCTCTTCATTAATCTATTAGACGGACTGAAAATACACTCTCTATCTCACACACACACACAAACATGACTGCACAAAAGAGCATATTTACTGTCTGCGCATTGATTTTAAATGGAACAATACGAGTCGACCAATGAATGAGCTTCAATCTATGGCTCCTCAGTGGTAGTTAAAGCTACAGGACAGATCATCAATAGCACAGTATTCAGGATAGATCAGCTTAAAGAATTCAATTTGTAGCCCAGTTATTCAGCTGTCTTCAGTGTCAGCCCTAAAGAGAGGCCCCGAGGGGCCCCGAGAAAAAGGTCAGGCTCACCTGTAACACTCAGTGTATGTGGATGTTCATTAGGACTGCAAATATGTGCACTTGTTTGGATTCCATGCTAAATAATGTGCCGCATTAATTCTGAATCAGATCGTTACAGTTCTGAATGCTGATTGGTCAGTTATTTTGCTTTTTGAATATTTATTTGTGCACCTCTTGCAATGTGTTGTGATAATTCGAGAAACTAAATGTTTTTGTTCAAATTGTTTTATTTTTATAAATTTGTAATGTTTTTAAAAGATTTTATTATATATATTTTTTATTTCTAGCTTCATTTTAGCTAGATAGTTAGCAATGGGTGAACAGTATATACATTTTCCTATTATTTATCCTTTAAATGTACACAAAATTAAATAATAGTAATAACAATAATAATTCTATATATTTGTAATATATAATAACAGCACTGGTAATAATAATTTGTTGTTATATTTGCAAAAAATATTTTATATAATAACTATTATTTTATATTTTGTATAATTACTAGTATTGTTATAATACATAATAATGTATACATTGTGTGATATATTGTTAAATATTATAAAATATATAACTATACAGTACATTTTAAATTGACCATAATGGTGATGAATAATTTGATAAACTACAATTTATTTGAATAATTTGTGATGAATAATAATAAATTGTAATGAATAATTTATTATTATTCATCACAAATTATTCACCACAAATAAATTAATATAATAATAATAATAATAATAGTTTGTTCAAAGTGTTTAATTTATACATTTTCCACTTTTTTATAAAAAAAAATTTTAATCTAATATCAAGCCCCGCCCCCCCCACCCCCGTGTTCGCGTGGGTTTCCTCCGGGTGCTCCAGTTTCCCCCACAAGTCCAAAGACATGTGGTACAGGTGAATTGGGTAGGCTAAATTGTCCGTAGTGTATGTGTGTGAATGAGTGTGTATGGATGTTTCCCAGTGATGGGTTGCAGCTGGAAGGGCATCCGCTGCGTAAAAACAATATACTGGATAAGTTGGTGGTTCATTCCGCTGTGGCGACCCCTGATTAATAAAGGTACTAAGCCGAAAATAAAATGAATGAATGAATGAATGAATAATATCAAGCCAGATCATTTTATATACCTTTTTTTATTATTTATTATTTATATGTACACACAATTATATAATAATAATAATAATAATAATATATATATATATATATATATATATAATCATAATAAATATTATTTTTATTATTATTATAAATATAATTACTGAATTATTATTATAAATATTATTTTATTATTATTATTATTATTATTATAAATTGTTATGTATGTGTATTGTATTATAATATCAATAATAATAATAACTTTTTATATAATATTTACAATTACTATTATTATTACATTAAATAATACATAGTTTTGTGTACATAATACGTTTTGTGTATGATATATTGTTTATTATGATCAAATATACATCAATATAACTATACAAAATATTTAATATTTACCAGTCAATCACTATTAGCTACAAGTTTAATGTGTGTGCCATCAGTAATGATAGATGATTTCATAAATTGCCAGTAATGTATTCTATTATTTATGGAAGAATGAAGCATCAATCAAATACTTAAATGACATTAAAAGCTGATATTTCAATAATTAAATAAGAAAAAAGGGGGGGAAAACCTCAGTTTTTACTCATTTGAGCAGAAAGTCTGGCTGTGGGAGTGTGAACACGTGCCGGAGGACACTAAAGTCACCTTTATACACACACTCTCACACACACACAGAGGGAGAGAGAGAGCCAAGGACTGATCTTCATGTTGTTAAGCTTTCATAAAACCCTCATTTTCTCCAAGCTTCAAGTTCATTCCAATCCTAAACCAGCGCCGGATGTCCTAAATATAGCTCTTTCTCCGGGAGAACTCCATAATTTACTGTAATTGAGTTGAAATCACGTGTGGAGCTGCGTCTGGAGTCGCCGTGAGCTAATGATCAGCGAGTGGTCACGATTACAGATGCAGAGTCGCGCACCGCTGCCAGATGCATTGTTTTAATCACACGATTAGCGCGCACAAAAGCTCCTCTCATGAATTTATATGGACTGTTGTCACGGGGTGAATGGAGATATATCAAAACACGGCCTCGTAAGAAACGCTCGGTTCTTTAATGTAACTCCGCTGCCTGTTTACCTAGCTTTGTGTGTTACAGTACTCGCTTGGTAAATGCTGAGAGCGTTTTTGAGAGCAGCATAAATGAGCTGATGCACATTCTACAGCTTATCTATTTATTTCTATTAATGTGCTATGATACCCTTTTATCATAGTAAATGGCAAAAAAATGAAATGGGTTAATACACTTAAGGATTTGTTTGTACATGAACATACTGTCAGTGTGCCATGTTTATTTTGGACACAATGCCAATTTTTTATTGCATTTAAATTTTTTGTGTTATATTTATTTATTTATTTTTTATTGTTGTTTATTAAATTTATACTTAATTTTTTTTTTCATTTATTTATTTTTATTTTATTCTACTATTTTATTCTTGATTTTTACTGCGTCTCTATTTTTATTTAATTGATTTGAATATTATTTCCTTTTTCTTTTTTCATTTTCTTTCATTTTATTGTTTAATTATGAATAGTTTATTATGAAACTTTATTTTTATTTATTTTTTTCTGTGTATTTTTACTTGAATTTTATATTTAATTTCTTTTTTATTTTATTCTTCTGTTTGATTTGATTTTCATTACATCTCTATTTTATTTAATTTATTTGAATATTATTTCCTTTTTCATTTTATTGTTTAGTTTTTATTTTCATTTTATTATGAAAAATAATTTTTATTACTTTTTTATGTGTAGTTTTTTATTTAAATGTATTTTTTTTCATTGTCATTTTTATTTTATTTTAGTCTAATAATTACATTTTTTATTTAATAAAAAAAATACACAAAAAAGTAATAAAAATTATTTTTCATAATAAAATGGATTTGAATATTATTTATTTATATTTATATTTTCTTTCATTTTATTGTTTAATTAATTAATTTCATTTTATTCAGAAAATTTATTTTCATTACTTTTTGTGTGTAATTATTTACATTTATTTTATTTTTATTTTCATTAATTTTAATTTTATTCTGCTGTTTGATTTGATTTTCATTACTTCTCTATTTTATTCAATTAATTTGAGTATTATTTATTTTTATTTTCTTTCATTTTATTGTTTAAGTATTTGATATTATATTATAACACTTTTTATTTTGTTGTGTAAATTCTTACTTGAATATTTTTTATTTTAAATTTATTACATTTTTTATTTACTTTTTTCATTCTACTGTTTGATTTGATTTTCATTCCATCTCTATTTTTATTTAATTGTTTGAATATTATTTCCTTTTTTTGTTTTTTCTTTTCTTTCATTTTATTGTTTAATTATTTAAATCCATTTTATTATGAAATTTTATTTTTATTATTTTTGTGTTTTATTATTTTTTATTTTAAATTTATTTTATTTTTATTTTCATTTATTTTTTATTTTATTCTACTGTTTGATTTGATTTTCATTACTTCTGTACTTTATTTTATTTGATTATTATTTATTTATATTTTTATTTTCTTTAATTTTATTGCTTAATAATTAAAATTAATTTTTTTTGTTTTTTCTGTGCATTTTTTACTTGAATTTTATATTTAATTTCTTTTTTTTATTTATTTTAAATTTTATTCTACTGTTTGATTTGATTTATTACATCTTTATTTTATTCAATTAATTTGAATATTATTTATTTATTTATATTTTTATTTTCTTTCATTTTATTACGTATTTGACTTTTTCAAGTATTTTAAGTATTTTTACATTTTTACTTGAATTTTTTTATTTAAAATTGATTACATTTTTACTTTTTTTTCTACTGTTTGATTTGATATTCATTACATCTCTATTTTTATTTAATTGATTTGAATATTATTAAATTTTTCTTTTCTAATTATTTAATATAATTTTATTTTGGAACTTTATGCTAAACACTTTATCATTAGCCAGTCATATAAAGTCCCACCTCCAAATTCTGTGTGCGTGCGTGTGTTTATTCTGAACACTTCATCATCTCTCATTGGTCAATCAATCAAAAGTCCCACCTCTAAAGACGTGCCATTGGTGGAGTCAGTGTTGCTGTTCTCTTCAGGCTGCTAAAACAAACAGATCGATATTTTGTGAGCACAAGCGAGCCTCTGTTTACACTTTTCAGAGAAATAGCCCTATAAATATCTTACTCATACTTGTCTCTGCATATTAAAGAGCGATATGAGCGAGTATTGAAACATTGGCAAGATTGCTCACTCCAGCCTGAAGTATCTTTTACCTTCAGACGTGCCATATGAGACCCTGTTTGTGGCCAAATCAATCGCCTCTTGCCGTTTGTTTTTATCGATCTGTGACCGTTTTATCAAAACCTGCACGTTTCACATATTCCGAATGCTGCTTTGCTGGCGGATAAATATTTCACCATTGACATAACAGTTAAAGTTGAGATGGCTATTATGATAAATCAAGCCCGAGCATGAAACGGGATCCCGATCAATCTTTGATACACAGGCAGAGCAGGGGCAAACCGAGCTCCAATCACACGCTGTGTGGAATCAAATGCGCCTTGACCTTTCGCCATGCTCAGAAGGCTGTCTGTGTGTGTTTGTGTGAGTTTTTGTGTAGGTGTTTGTTTGTGTGTCTATGTGTTTGTTTGTTTGTGTATCTGTGTGCGTGCGTGTGTGTTTGAATTTGAGTGTGTGCATGTATGTGTTTGTTTGTGTGCATGCAATTGTGTGTGTGGATGTGTCTGTCAATGTGTGTGTGGGTGTATGCATGTGTGCGTGTGTTTGTATGTGTTGACGTGTTTGTGTGTGTGCATTTGTCTATGTGTTTGTGTGTGTGTGTTTGAGTTTGTATGCACGGCATATGCTTGTGTGTGCGTGTTTGTGCATTTGTGTCTGTGCACGCTTGTGTTTGTGAGTGTGCATGCACTTGTGTGTATGTACATATGTTTGTGTGTGTGCATGTGTAGATTTGTGTTTTATTTTTTGGATTAAAATACTTTCATATGTAAAAACTGAAACTAAAGGCAGGCTCACAACATGCACTTTTGGTCATGATTTGTGTTCAAATTGTTCCTCAAATTGTGTCAGAAGATTTGAGACACTGTCCTGCAGTGTGTCTTTAACTGCACCCACCGTCAAAACAATAACCAACAGGAGTGCTGAAACTGACTTTTCAGTCAATATGGTTGTGTTTGTGTTGTTTCTGACGCGTTTGTCTCTCTCTCTCTCTGTGTGTGTGTGTGTGCGTGTGCGTGTGTGTGCGTGTGCGTGTGTTTTAGACGCTGATGTGCATTCCTCCTGAAGGAGAAGCCGGGACAGAAATCCCTGTTAAGGTGCTAAACTGTGACACGATCACTCAGGTGAAGGACAAGCTGCTAGACGCTGTTTATAAAGGCATCCCTTACTCACAGAGACCACAGGCAGACGACATGGACCTGGGTAACCATCTCACTCAATATACACCATTATTATTTTGGTTTAACTCTGTTTTATTGATGCATATTAGTCAGAGAGTATCAAATATAAAGAATCAGTAAGACATCAATTGTTCCAATCATTCAGCAGAAAACTGAATGAGTTCACATTTCTCCTCTCTAAATCAAACAGTGCAATTATACATTTTTGCATCAAAAACAATATTTAGGGCAGATTACTATTATTCTGAACATGGGATTTACTTTCTATCTCTGTCTGTCTGTCTTTCATTTGCTCTAACTTTCTTTATCTGTCATGTGTTTGTGTCTGTGTGTCCTTATATCTATTTAACTATCAGTCGTGTGTTCATTCTATCATTCTGTCTATCTTTAGTTTGTTTATTCCGCCTGTTTTGTCTATATATGTCTACCCATCTATTGTTCTGTCTTTTGTTCTGTAGTTCTATCTATTCTGTCCATCTTTCTTTTTTCAATCTGTTATTTGACATTTGTTCTATCCTATTTATTTGTCATCCCTTTGTTTCTTCATTTTGTCCTGTGTTTTGACTCTCCGTCTATCTATCTTATTCGATCCATTGTTAGTTTGATTATTCTGTTGGTCATTTGCTCCCATCCATCCATCCATCCATCCATCCATCCATCCATCCATCCATCCCTCTTCTTCAGTTGTTCTAATGTTTTCTTCTGTCGTTCTACTGTATATGAAGAAATATAACCCACAGTTTTAGTTATTCCCATAAATCATGGTTTTTTTCCAATTGTTCTCTTCAATACACAACATAAAAACATGATATTTGGAAAATTACCACAGGTAGATCTTCGTATCTACATTGCTCAGCATATATGAGTACACCCCCCACAAATCTCTCATTTAAATTAATATTTTCCATAGGAAGCTTTACAATATTATATTTGTGCATATGCATTAGTTTAGTCAGTACTGAAGCCAAATCTGGAGCTAATCTAACAAAACTTACAATAATGGTTAAAAAATTAGTACACCCAATTTTATATGTTAGGGAAAAATTCATTCATTTTCTTTCCAGCTTAGTCCCTTTATTAATCAGGGGTCGCCACAGCAGAATGAACCGCCAACTTATCCAGCACGTGTTTTACACAGTGGATGCCCGTCCAGCTGCAACCCATCACTGGGAAACACCCATACACTCCCATTCACACACATACACTACGGGCAATTTAGCTTACCCAATTCACCTATAGCGCAAATCTTTTGACTTGTGGGGGAAACCGGAGCACCCGGAGGAAACCCACGTGAACACAGGGAGAACATGCAAACTCCACACAGAAAGGTCAACTGACCCAGCCGAGGCTCGAACCAGCGACCTTCTTGCTGTGAGGCGACAGCACTACCTACTGCGCCCGAGAAACAGATCACGAGAAACAGAAAACAATTTTGTTGAAATGTTGTAGTTTGTAATTTTTTTTGCAATATTTTGCATGAATTTAAATGTATTATCTTTCAATTTATAAAGATGTTCTGTGACTAAAATATTATTTTAATAAATATATCCGTTTAATAAATCTGTTTTGTTCAGATGCACCAATATATATGACCTATATTCACTGAGAAATGGATAAAAATATTCATTTTCAAAATGCGGTGTACTCCTATATGCTGAGCACTGTACCTGTCTACTCTTCAATTTATCTGTCTGTCTTTACTATTTGTCTCGCTCTATTTCAAGGCTATCTCGACAACTTTTTCATCTCTAGTTGGTTAATATAATTTTGCACCACCTGCATATAACCTTTGTTCAGTCATTTCAGCAGTAGAGACGTTATATAAGATGTTATTACATTTTGATGAAAGATTATCAATGTTGTTTTCTTAAGAGAAGCATTCACTGATGATTTGTGCACAGTAGGTTTTACTCACTATTTACTCACCCTCACTTTACTCATTTCAAACCTTTGAGTTTCTTTTGTTGAACACAAAGGAAGATATTTTGAAGAAAGCTGAAAACCTGTAACTAGTGGTCTCCATAGTAGGAAAAACTATTGAGGTCAATGGTTACCAAGCATTCAGAATAAAAATACAGGATAGAAAATCACACAGACACGCACTGAATTTGGAGGCGGGACTTTTGTATGATTGACTAATGACGAGTGATGAAGTGTTTATAATAAAGTTCCAAAATAAAATAAAATACTTAAACAAGGAGGCGCAGTGGCTCAGTGGTTAGCACTGTTGCCTCATATGCAAGAAGGTCGCTGGTTCGAGCTGGGCCAGTTGGCCTTTCTGTGTGGAGTTTGCATGTTCTCCCCGTGTTGGCATGGGTTTCCTCTGGGTGCTTCGATTTCCCCCACAGTCCAAAGACATGCGCTATAGGTAAACTAAATAAGCTAAATTGGCCGTAGTGTGTGTGTGAATGTGAGAGTGTATGGGTGTTTCCCAGTACTGGGTTACGGCTGGAAGGGCATCCGCTACGTAAAACATATGCTGGAATAGTTGGCGGTTCATTCCGCTGTGCCTACCCTTGATAAATAAAGGGACTAAGCCAAAGGAAAATGAATGAATGAATGAATGAATGAATGAATGAATAAATACTTAAACAATAAAATGAAAAATAGAAAAATTTAATAATATTCAAGTTTCCAACATTTTTCAAAATATCTTCTTTTTTTTGTTCAACTCATAAAGGTTTAGAACAACTGAACAACTGATTTGTACATTTTTGGGCGAACTATCCCTTTAAATATGGACAATTTCGACAATATATTGACTATTATAAAGAAGCTATTGGAATCATGGCAAACGTTTTATTTTAGACATGTTGAAACCTCCTCCTCATTATAATCCCAGACTGATGCATTGATTGTCCTCCAACAGAATGGCGGCAGGGTCGACTGACCAGAATCATCCTCCAAGATGAAGACGTCACCACAAAGATCGAGAGCGACTGGAAGAGACTGAACACACTGGCTCATTACCAGGTTGGACAACATTTCCTGGCAGCTGCTCCATTACGATATGCAAATTTACAAACGCTGGTCACGTGCTGTGCAAAAATGGAGATGCTTTTTTTTATAGTTCTCCTCTCTTTTCCATCTCAGGTGACAGATGGGTCTTTGGTGGCTTTGGTTCAGAAGCAAGTATCCGCTTACAACATCGCCAACTCTTTCACGTTCACTCGCTCTCTCAGTCGATACGGTAAGCCGCAGTCTCTCGGATCGCTTTACGCCACACAATCCTCGGCTTTAGCCATGTTTGTTTAATATATCATGGATTCCTGCAGCGTTTTGTGTTGTGCCTCGTGCGGCATGTCTGAATTAAATGGGAATTTAAGATCTTTTCACCAGCCGTTCTGGGCTGGAGTCAATTTATCGAAGCTTTTCTGTAAAACACATAGGCTGTGTTTCAAAACCTAGCGCCCTGCCTAGCTAAACAGCATTTTTGGAGACTGTAGACAACATTTAGACTGAAATCAGTCACTTACTGTACTATAAAAGCATCATTTTCAGTTAGAAGTAGATATAGAAGTAAAGACTGATGACAAGCTTGTTGTGTTAACCTAAACTGGTCTGGAAGTTTAAAATAACTAAAAGGCTGAAGTAAGAGAAAGTAAATAAGATGTTACTAACATGTCCACACTGCTTACTGTGTTGCTAGCATTATCAGCATTAATTGTAACATTGATAGCATGTCTCTTTCATTCCTTCATGCTTGTTTACATTTTACTAGCATGAACTGGGATTGTCCTAGCCTGTTGCTACTGTTTTATACCATAGTTTTAGCATGTTTCTAGCATGGTTAACATTGTTGGCATGGATTAGCATGTTAACGTTTTAGTAGCATAACTTGACATTTTGTTTGTATGTTTCTGAGATTGGTTAGCGTGAGATGCTGTTAGCGTGAATTCATATGTTGTTGGTATCATTTTTAATGTTTTAATACACAGCTATCATGATGTTAGCATGGTGTTGTCATGAATTAGCATGCTTCTTGAACGTTTTGCTACATTTTAACAAGCTAAGATGTTTAGCATGTTTTTATCATGAATTAGCATGCTTTCTTGAATGTTTTGCTACATTTTACAAAGCTAAGATGTTTTAACAATGTTATCATGAATAAGCATGTTTCTTGAATGTTTAGCTACATTTTAACAAGCTAAGAGGTTTTAAAATGTTGTTATCATGAATTAACATATTTCTTTAATGTTTTGCTACATTTTACAAAGCTGTTTTACCATATCATTAGCCTACTTTAGCATATGTAACACAAGACCACAAAACCAGCCACAGGACCCTCCATTTTATGAACGTGAGATTCATATGTGATCAGAAATGTTATGATAGGGCAATGTTTTGGTGAGATATAGCTATTGGAAAACATTTGTCTTCGCAGTTGTCCAAATTAAGTTGTTAGAATGCATATTTCTAATCAAAAAATGAGTTTTGACGTATTTGCAGTAGGGAATTTGCTAAATATCTTCATGGAACATGATATCTTCACTTATTATCACAATAATTTTGACCCCATACAGTGTGTTTTTGGCTATTGGCAAAAAATTATACCCAATACAACATAATACTACTTTTGTGGTCCAGGGTTACATATTGCAAGCATATATAGCATTTTTCTTGCTTGAAGTGGCTTATGTTTTTAGCCTGTTTCTTGCGTATTTTATTTGATTCGGCTCACTAGGTTTTGAGACGGCCTTTAAAAAGATGAATATTAGCATTCAGATCAGGTTTAAATGCACAAACTAAAATATGTCAAATACTATACATAGTTTAGAAGTGGATTATAGTGTATGCTAATGTGTCTTGAATGGTGTGCTGCAGAGAGCCTCTTGAGGACATCCAGTAGTCCAGACAGCCTGCGCTCCCGGGCTCCCATGATCACCCCTGACCAGGAGACGGGCACCAAACTCTGGCACCTGGTGAAGAACCACGAGCACGCAGACCAACGGGAAGGAGACCGCGGCAGCAAGATGGTGTCTGAGATTTACCTCACACGCTTACTGGCTACCAAGGTACACAATTATTACAGCAATAATCAACTCAAGAATTACCAATGTTAAAGTCCACATGAACTGGAAGCTGCAACCATTTTTTTTGTATTGTGAGGCAGTTCCTAGAGAAACAGAATATTAAATGAGAAAACAGTGGGTGTGACTTGTTTTTTCTACTGTAAGCTTATTGGATGTTGTAAAGTAGGCATTTCATTCAGAAAGATAGTAAAATGGGTTTTAGAAGAGTTATTATAGTCTAACAGACACCTCCTGCTCACCATTTCTGTTTGTTGTCAAAACTGACAGTTGTAGGGGCGTGGTTAAGTATGTTAGCCACGCCCATTACCTCAGACAGATTTAATCTGAGAATTTAACTGAAAAACAAACAGGAAGTGCATTTTCAGATTTAAATTTTAGATTACATGGGCAAACAATTTTTTTTCTTAATGACATGCACCGATGAATTGTTCACCACAAAATTAGCAATGTGAGCTAACAAAATCAATATTGTTTGTTTTGATTTCATTTGTACATTAATGGGGTATTTCTGCCTACAGTTAAAGGGATAGTTCGCAAGTGGTTTTAAACCTTCATGAGTTTCTTTCTTCTGTTGAACACAAAAGAAGATATTTTAAAGAATGTTGGTTGTTGGCACCTATTGACTTCCATATTAGGAAAACAAATTACTATGGAAGTCAATGGGTTGCAGCAACCAGCATTTTCAAAATATCTTTTATTGTGTACAACAGAAGAAAGAAATTCAAATAGGTTTTGAACAAATGAAGGGTGAGTAAATGAGAAGTTTCATTTTTGGGTGAACTAACCCTTTTTGTACTTGGATTTGGTAGGGATGCATTTAATTGATCAAACATGGCAATGATGAGAATGTTATTAAACGTTTTAAATTAATAATGTTCAAATGATAGTTAGATAGATAGATAGACAGATAGACAGACAAGATAGATAGATAGATAGATAGAATTAAAGTACAAATTAAAATGAAATTTTATAAATACACACACACACAAATACAGTTAAAGTAAACTTGCTAGCCTGTAAAAAAGCATTTTAAAAGAAAGTTTAATTGCATTTGAAAAAAGGAAAATTGAAGAGATAAAATAAAGTTAAAAATGAAAAACAAATTGTAAATAAAAATATATGGATGGATGGATTGATGGATATTTTTTTCCTTTTAACTTATAATTTAATTTATGTACTGTGTGTGCGCGTGTGTGGGTGCGTGCGTGTGTGTGTGTGTGTGTGAGAGAGAGAGACAGAGAGAGAGTGTTTACATACAGTTGAAGTATAATTATTAGTCCGTAAAAAGGCATACGTTTAAAAAAGTAGAATTAAATAAAACAAATTAAAGTGAAGAATAAATTAATCAACTAATTAAAGTCTTCCAATTCAAAAAATAAAAATAGTAATCTCATGTATAATAATATTGACCTTAAAATTGTTTTTAAAAACTGCTTTTTTTTCAGCCAAATAAAAAAAAAATTGACTTTCTCCAGAATAAAAAAATAATAATTATATGAAATATAAAAAAAATGTCCTCGCTTTATTAAACAATTGGGACTTATTAAAAAAGAATCAAAATTTCACAGGACTAGATAGACAGAACGATAGATGTGTGGATGGATGGATGAAACGACAGACAGACAGACAGACAGACAGACAGACAGACAGACAGACAGACAGACAGACAGACAGACAGACAGACAGACAGACAGATAGATAGATAGATAGATAGATAGATAGATAGATAGATAGATAGTTCTTTGGATATTTTTTTGCACAACGTAGTGGACAGTTTATAAAAGTTGTAGCAGTCAGTTTAAAATGAATCATTTGACATCATGAAAATCAAAGATTCAAAAGTATCAGGTAAAACCTTACAAATAGTATTTTATTTGATGAAAAGTGTGTAGTATCTTCCTTCGCAGTGCTAATGTGAATGATTTTGCTCTGGCGCATTAAAACAAATAGATTTTTAAGAGATGCCATTTAATAGGCATTTTATACATTTTCATAAAATGTTTTATTGTAAGTATTGTACCTTAATTATATACAGCTTTGGAAAAAATAAGAGATAATAAGAGACTACTCAAATTTTCTCAAATTCAAATGAGAACAAGAAAATGAATTGCGAGACATGCTTGATGTTAAATTTACCACTGTAATAAACCATGAAAAAAAAATAAACGCATTAATCACACTCCTCCATGGAAATAGAAAGCCTCCGCTCTCCCAGTTTCAGTTCTCTTTAGCAGTGTATTGCACTTCAATGGTTAGATACACGCAGAATTAGTTCATAACGCATTATGGTTATCAATATAGTAATTATGATTCATAGACGAATTGGAGAAAATATGCATGATGGATTGAGAATGCTTTTATTGAAAAGTCCTTATAGTATCCATTATCTCTAAACATTTCACTGCAAACTATTTTTTTTGTCTTGTTTCTAGTCCAAATATTAAAATAAAAAAATCTTAAATCAAAAGGGATTTTCCAGACAAGTTAAAAATATTGTTTTATTTTAAGAAATAATAAGTCAAAATTAAGTGAGTTTTCAATAAAACAAGCTAAATAATCTCAAAAACAAGATTGTTTTACACTACGTATCCCACTGGCATTGTACTTGCATAGCTTGTTTTAAGAAAAAACTCACTTAATTTTGACTCATTATTTCTGAAAATAAAACAATATTTTTCACTTGTCTAAAAAAATGCTTCTTGATTTCAGAATGTTTAGATATTTGGACCAGAAACAAGACAAAATCAAAGTATGAATTTTTTTTTACAGCATTGACATTGTACTAAATGATGTTTTTAGGGCACTCTGCAGAAGTTTGTGGACGATCTGTTCGAGACAGTCTTCAGTACGGCTCACCGCGGCAGCGCTCTCCCGCTGGCCATCAAATACATGTTTGATTTCCTGGATGAGCAGGCGGACAAGAGGCAGATCACCGACCCGGACGTACGGCACACCTGGAAGAGCAACTGGTGAGACAGCGAGTCTTCCTGGCTTTGACCTCATTTTCTGCTGTTTCGCTTGTTTTGAAGCCCTTCTGGGTTGCCAGTTCAGTTCCTTTTGTTTTGGGAATGCAGCAAGCTCTCGGAGCAGCCCCAAAATAATGCATTTTACTGACAGCCCACAATAGACCCTTTTCACATTTCCAGATATCTCAGCAATGAAAGTCGTCATAGTTAGGTAAACTTAGGGCACAGCGAATGGGAGCGTACCACAAATAAATTTTTTGTATTCCTATTTGCGCAAATAATAAAAGAAAAACTCCACGATAGTGTAAAATTGATAACGACAGCAAAAAAAGAGAACGTCAAATTTCAATGTCACTTAATACACATACTCTTCATTAAGCATGTACACATGGACATCACCTATATCAGTGTTTCACGTTCCTGGAAGACCACCAGCTCTGCACATTTTCCATGTCTCCTTAACCAAACACACCTGATTCAGATCATCAGCTCATTAGCAGAGACTGAAAGACCTGTAATGGGCGTAACAGACAAAGGAGACATCTAAAACATGCAGTGCTGGTGGTCCTCCAGGAACGTGGTTGAGAAACACTGACCTATATGATATAAAACTGCAGGTTTTTTAAATATAATAATATTGCATGTTTATATATAATAACTTATATTTGATTGTAACTTTAATTTAATTGTAATGCAATAATTTGTACCTTTTGTAAAGCTGCTTTGAAACAATAATTATTGTAAAAAAACGCTATACAAGTAAACTTGAATGAATGAATGAAATTTAATGCATTAGAAACACCTCGCAGCATAATTCAGGGTGTCCGCGGATCCTTAAAACATCTTAAAAAGTCCTAAAATCCATAGTATAAAAATAAGGCCTTAATTAGTCTTAAAATGTCTTCTGTCTGTTTCAAAAAATGAAATCGAAGTGACCCCGTAAAGAAGATTTTGTTTGTCTATTTGTCACCCACAACAAAATAGGTGGAACCCAATAAAATACACGCTCACGGGAATTTCGCTTACACAAGCAGATTTCACTAGGATTTCGCTCTTTATGACAGCTGCATCAACCTCATAGTACACAGTAGCAAATAAAGAAATAGAGATGATTTTTCGCATGCCCGGCCTGACTGGTGACATGTGATTCTGCTGCATCCCAATTATTATTATTATTATTGTTATTAGTTATTATTAGTCATTTTAAAGACTGTTTTCTGGGTTTTTTTTACACTTTCTATATATAATAAAGAGCGTTAAGGATGGTAATTGATTAGTTGCGTCGTTTTTTTTTTTGCAAGTTCAATACTATAAAATGATGCAACTGGCCTTAAATTTCATTCTGTTTGGTTTTAAAAAGTCTTAAATATAACTCTTAGAAATCTGCAGATACCCTGTAAGAGTTATTTATTTATTTTTGTAATTTATTGTTAATTACAATTATTATTTTTATTTATTTATTTTTATTAATTATGAAAAATAATGACCACTACCGCTGCGTGTGATGCCGCCGCGGGACAAAGGGTTATTAAAATGTTTTTAGATGTAACAGCAGTTTGCGACAATGCCGCCAGGGGGCAAAAAGGGATGAAATGCGAACAAATAGAAATATACAGTAGCTATAAATTACCCTGATACTTGTAAATGAAGATAAAATAACTAAAGAAAGCATTATAATTCCTTCATAAATCATTGACATTTTTTTAACAAGCTTTATAAATGTACATGTAAAAAAAAAATTAAAAATCAAGATATTAAAAACCTTCAAGTAATTAAGATGCTAATGACTGTTAAACATGTCAATCGCCGTCTTGTGAAAAGGGTCCATCACTATAAAAGCTTTTTGGACATAATCAGATTTGATTTTCATCTCTCCTCTTCTCGCTCTCCCAGCCTTCCTCTGCGGTTTTGGGTCAACGTGATCAAAAACCCTCAGTTTGTGTTTGACATCCACAAGAACAGTATTACAGATGCCTGTCTGTCGGTGGTGGCTCAGACATTTATGGACTCCTGCTCCACGTCTGAGCATCGTCTGGGAAAAGACTCTCCGTCAAACAAACTGCTCTACGCTAAAGACATCCCCAACTACAAGAGCTGGGTGGAGAGGTACGATCACATGTCTGCATATACTAGGGGTGTGTGCATGATATTGGAAAAATCAGACAATAATTGCAATATTATATATATTGCGATATGAATGCAGTTTCACCAGAAGACTTGAACAGCTCTATTTGGAAAGAATTCATTCATTTAGATTGGGATGATTTTATAGGGGAGTGAATGATGCATAAAATATAATAAAAAACATTAAAGCATATATATGTAAATACAATAGAGCAAAGATAAAAGGGAAATAAACAGTGCTCTATGCTTTTCTGGGAAGTTCAACAGTATTCAGGTGCAGAAATGGAATAATCGGATTTAAAGTAATACTTTAAATCTTTTATACTTTAAATCTTTAAAGCTTTTTTTTCTATGTGAATGAATCAAGCCTCTGCTAAACTAAGCATTCAGTCGGGTTGAATTTTCGGGTGGATTTTTAATCACAAAAATCTATTTATTATTCTAAGCATTTTCTACTATAAAAATTTGACAATAAAAATACAAATAAATGCTTTTTAATTTGAAATTTTGAAGGAAATGTTATCAGACCTTTATAGAATAAAACATGTATTAACATTTTACTTAAAAACATGCCTGGTAAATTCAGCCGTATGTGTATACAAAGTACAAAGTAGGTACAAGTAAGTTACACCAGTAAGTAGTCCAAGTCCCTGTCTTAATGAATGATTCATCGAATGAACAATTTATATGAAATATATGATTCAATCAAAAAAGAAGCAGGTAACTGTCTTTATATATGGATGGTTAAATCATTGACTCAAATGATTCTTTCAACATGGCTTATTATTTAGAAACAAAGCAATCACTGTTTTTGAGTGGGTCATTGACTCAAATGATTAATTCAAAATGACTGATTCATTAAGATTCAGTAAGAAATTAGGCAGTAGAAATTAAATCTCAGTAGAAATTAAGCAAGTTTGTACGGATTGATCACTGAATCATTGACTCAAATGAGTAATTCCAAACTGCCGAAAGTGACTCTTTTTATAAATTGATTACTGAGACTCGGTTGATTTGTTCAAAACAGAATTCAGAAATGAAACACTGCAGCGCTGCTCTGAAACACATAAATGTTTGGATTCAGATTTGTTTGAAAGTGTTTTCATTGGTGAAACAGAAAAAAGGCAATATTGTTTCTAAAATGTAACTCCCTCAATAGTATTATCTTGTTGAGCTGTTGTAGGTAGCATGGTGGCTTAGTGGTTAGCACTGTCGCCTCACAGTGAGAAGGTCGCTGGTTCAAGTCCCGGCTGAGCCAGTTGGCATTTCTGTTTGGAGTTTGCATGTTCTCCCCATGTTGGTGTGGGTTTCCTCCGCGTGCTCCGGTTTCCCACACAGTCCAAAAGACATGCGCTACAGACCATTTCAATGTGGTAATGTCATTGGCCCACGAACATTTCCTGCTTGTTATCAAACTATTTCATAACTGTTACAAGAGGCAATTCAATCATAACTTAATGTTAAAACAGCTATCATAACATTATTTATCATTATTGGCTCTTTTTGGATTCTCGGAAGCTATAGAAATTAAAAATGTAAAACAGGAAATACGTTGGGATCATTGTTTATGTTTACATCCCTCAGAATGGTCTATTGGTGAATTGGATTAACTAAATTGGCCGCAGTGTATGAGTGCGTGAATGAGAGTGTGTATGGGTGTTTCCCAGTACTGGGAATAGTTGGTGGTTCATTCCGCTGTGGCGACCCCTGATAAATAAGGGACTAAGCTGCAGGAAAATGAATGAATGAGCTGGTGTATAAAATATACTCTGGAAAATGGCACTGAGTAATTATCAAACTCACAATTAAAGATGTAGAAATGTTTTAAATACTACAAGAAAACAGACACTGTAAAGTCACAATGATCTCTAAATGGAATATTGCAGTATTTGATAGAAGTTATTTATCCATGCACGCCATTCTTTTTGTAATTATGTGCCTCCATAATCTTTAATCAGTCATTTCCCTTTTTTTCTGGTGATGTATTTATTATTTTGAGGGCGGGGTCAGCCTGTCATTCACATGAGATCAACCAATAGGAAACCTCAACCATTCTTTTAGTACCCAAAGTCTACTCTTAACCATTTTACTCTGATAACACATCTTTTGATTCATGCCAATTTACAAAGTGCATTTCTTTAATTCCTGTAAGCAATAGTAATAGTGTGTTTGCCTTAGCAGGCGCCACTAATTAGTCATTTACAGTTCCAGGCAGCCTAAAATGAAATGAATCAATTTGGTTTTCATTTTCTCAGGCATATTAACAGCAAATGTTCTTTTACAATTCAGAGTAGATCATTTGTTTTAACCGGGGTTATTTGTATGTGTGTGTGTGTGTGTGTGTGTGTGTGTGTGTGTGTGTGTGTGTGT
>CAIGQV010017835.1:24966745-24994445 GCA_903798115.1 Danio jaintianensis
TGTGTGTGTGTGTGTGTGTGTGTGTGTGTGTGTGTGTGTGTGTGTGTTTTTCAAGATATTACCGTGACATCAGCAAGATGCCAAGTATCAGTGATCAGGATATGGATGCCTATCTGGTCGAGCAGTCTCGTCTCCATGGCAACGAGTTCAACACGCTGAGCGCGCTCAGTGAACTGTATTTCTACATCAACAAGTACAAAGAAGAGGTGAGACCTGCGGCTGCGTTTCACATCCCATCCTGAATACTACGCTTTTACACTGAGTACTAGCATTCAGGGGTCAAGTGGGTTGGTTGGCTTAAAGTGGGTGATGTGGCTTTTTCTGGATGTGAATCAAGCCTCTGCTAAACTAAACATTCAGTCGGATCAAAGCAACAACACCCAACATAATATAATAATATAGTAATATACACTGATATACGTGTGTGTGTGTGTATATCAGTGTGTTACCAGAGTTAAGCGACCAATATTGCGGTGGAATAACTCTGATTTTCAATTATAAAAAATAAATGTATTATTGTAAGCATTTTCTACTTAAAAAGATGTGACCAAAAAAAAAAAAAATGCATTTTTATTTGAAATTTGAAGGAAATGTTATCAGACATTTATAGAATAAAACATGTATTAACATTTTACTCAAAAACGTGCCTGGTAAATTCAGCCGTATGTGTATTAGAGGTTGCACCGACTAGTCGACATCAATGCTCTGCCGCGACGCTTTTTGATTGACGTCGACTAGTCACGCTGAGTAGATGACGTGGTTTGACGTGAACTACATGGCAGCTTTACACACTTTACACACAAGGTGGTTCACTGAATGAAACTGCCCTCAGATTATTTAATGTCATTTTTAAAATGTTATTTTTCTTATGTCAGCGTCAAAGATTCACGTGAACTTTGACTGAACTTTAAATCGTAAAACAGATGCCAGTTAGGTCACTCCATGCAAATACCCTAGAGCAGATGCTAGCCAATCACGTTTACGCAACCCTGGAAACCTAATGTGATTGGCTGTTGCCCCCTGCGGACATATTTTGTGAATGAACCGTGAAGTGCGCAGCCACGAAGGTGTGACACATTATAGAATGTGTAAATATCATCCCCGTTGAAGATGTGCAGCGAGGAGATGTCTGACAACCAAGATAAGCCAGTAGCCACAAAAAATGCCCAACTTGAGCAGTAAAATATGCGTCTGAGCAAGTCTCTGACAGTGTAATAAGGCTTAACATTATTGCCTTTGTCTTTCATGCGTTATGTTGTTATGAATAACTTCACATGAACCTGTGTGCTGACGTATGCATTACTTCTGCACTAAAATATCTGTTATTGTTGCATTCTTACTAGAACGTGCAGTGATCAATGTGTTGACTGCATTTATCTAGCAGTAAAATTAGCCCGGGTGCTAATGTTGCATTATTAACTAAATGAAAGTGTTGACAGTTTATTTGTTTTGCACTAAAATCAGTCATTGGTAATGTTGCATTGTTTTTGCAACGTGTTATGAGCTGTCAAACAGCATGTGAATATATTTTTTCCTGCAAATAAATCGCAAATTGTGGTGTGTTGCAAAACATTTGCATCTTGTGTTTTATTGATGGCGTCACCAGCGACTAGTTGACGTCGACTCGACTTTGATAACATAAAAGTCGACTTCCAAAAATCTAAAGTCGTTCAACCCCTAATGTGTACACAATATTATCAATTAATTAATTTCCGATATAATGTGTCCTGTATTAGTACATAAACTGTATTTAGAATTTACTTGTCTACAAAACTTTAAACATAAACATGGATTTCTGCCCTTTAAATGGAAATGTTTGTAAAGTGATCAGAAATCATCTGAAATTCTGGTAGTGGTCTAACGATAGTTTGAAGATGCACGTGAAATTTGAATTAAAATGCAAATGTTGTTTCAGTAGTAGTGGTTTGATCTTGATGAATGTGCGGCGCCGTATCTGATGAAGTCATTTATCACTGTCATTATGAGCTTCAGTGAACATCGTCCGCAAACTCTCACGCTGAGAACGGTGTCCAATATTGAATTATTACATGGCTTCGGTCTTCAATTAATGGCCTCTCCTTCTCCCTCTCTCTCTTGCAGATTTTGACAGCGCTGGACAGAGATGGTTACTGTCGCAAACACAAGCTACGACACAAACTGGAACAAGCCATTAACCTGATGTCTGGCAGCAGCTGAGGGTGGTGACGAATCGGACGGGACGGGACGGGAGGGGAAGCGTTTAGGGGGTTTGGGGAGGGTTGAGACTGAATTGATGGCGTCCAGCGGACCGACCCGTGTTAAAACATCCACAGCTTGTGCTAGCAGAAGGTGAGGCTAAACACTGGACAATCAACTCTAACGGAACCACAGCACACCATACCAAGCCCAATGTTTTTTCTGGACCAGATCCTGTATTCCTAAACGCCCTCAATCCCTAATGCCCAACCTGAACCCCGTTCATATCAGCCTGCCTAACAAACTCTTCAACACGGACTACTGTGGATCAGATACATTCCAATGAGGAAAAGATGCAACATGTTGCCTTGGAAGTGAAGATAGTGCCATGGAAGGAAATATCCATCTTTCTGGGGGAAAAAAAAAAAGAAGCAACGTGTTTTAGTAATGCATTCGGTGGGTAATCAGAAAACAATTCTTCAAATCGACCTCCGAGAGACGCCTCAAGAACAATCCAGCTCCATTAAACAGAAGATATTTATAATCAATAATGGAGACCAAATGTTGGGGGGGGGGGTGCGTTATGGGTAGTGTTGAGGCTGGGCAGATTGGGAGGAAGCTTCTCCTCCTCGTCTCAGAAACGCCATAGACCTTTAAAAGCGCCTTTTTCTCTCTTTTTTTGTGATTATGGGGCCAAATGGACCTCTCTTTGTCAAGAGGTATGGATCAGCATCTTTTGAAGCTTGCCTTTTTGTTGCGTCCGGATATGACTCCCTGAACCGAAATGTACCCCGAGATCGGGCGTCTGCCGCCCCTCGGGAGAAGTTTTTGCTCCCTTTGCTTTTTTGTACACCGCTGTGTTACTGTGAGGTTTGGAGTGTTTTCTCGGATTCTGTGGTTCTGCGTTGGCGAGGGCCGAGATTTGTCCCTTGATGACAGGCATCTTTAATGTAGTAGATCCATCTAGAGCAATAACTCTCAGAATTTACCTGCAAGCCATGAGTTTCAGTTCCCTGTGTGTGTTCAGATTCACTGTCCTGACTCTAAATTTTCAATGTTAGCAGTTGGCGAACTTTTCATTTCCCTGTTTTTGTTGTCGTTCTGCCCAAAGGGCAGCCAAAACGTGTTCACAATGCCAAGCACAACGAAGGGACGACTGTTCTACTCTGATTGTTTCATCGCCATTTCAGCAGGCCAATGCAATTCTGGACTAGAAGTCCGCAGCTAAACAAATGTCGCTCTTTAGTCGTCCCCCGTAAACCTTACCACAAGGTTCCTGCTTGATTGATTCTAAAGGTTGTGTCAATTCTGTCTGTATACACAAACAACAAGGCCTTAAGTCATTTCCTCTTCTCTATATCGGACTTTCCTCACCTCCCGGAGGTGAACTGCAAATATTCCAGGTACTCGAATTGTGATACGTACGTGAGTTTCAAAGTATTCTCAGCTGTTTTCTAATCCTTGCTTATATGTGGTTCTGAGTTCTGCCCTGTCTACTTGCGTACGGATTGTGTTTTTCTGTCACGGTCACCAACCGAGAATGTACAGCATGAGCATATCTTGCAAAACTCTTTGCCTCATCATACGTGTTCCAGTTATAAAAAGCAAAATACCTTCAGACGATCACAACCAGGACTACAGGGAGCGCTATTTGCTTTCAAAATCGTCTTTAAAAAGTCTATCACCAAGGTCAGTTTGAGCAAACAACACCCATCGCCATATTCGGGATCATTAAAACAGTCGGGAAATCCATTGGGGCCTTATTAGTTGAGTTCTGAATGTAGATATTCGATGACCATCAAAGTGATCACGTACCTTTAAGTTTATCATACGCTAATATTTTCACCCTGAAGTGTATTATTGGGTAACTGCTAATCATGATTGCCTTCATTGGGCTACAAATGCATTGCTTTTACAAGACTTTGGGCATTTCAATCCAATATTTTCATAGAGTTTCATTGAATGTAATTAATCCTGCCTTCACAATTCCGACAACAACACACACACACACAAAATTAGGCTTTTGATGATGATGCTGTATCTAAACGAACTGAGAATCTTGTTATCCTCATCCAATTTGAAGGCAGGTTGTTTTGAACTAAATGTGGGGCTCATTAACACAAGAAAAAGTTGCAGGGTGATAATTAAGCAGACTCCATTTGAACATTGGTTTGTTTTTGTGTTTTGGGGAATGGGGTCAGCTCATGAATCCGGCATTTCAACCTCTTGCGACACACCGTACATCAGGAATTACTGCCTGTTTGCCAAAGCTGCGTCGTCAGCAATGCAGGTGCGACACCAACATCCCAACCACTTTGAGAAATGAAACGCAATCATAAATCTAGGATTTACCAGTGGTTGATTTTTGTGTTTGTTTGTTTGATTTAGCACCTCTTGGTTGAAACCACGCCGTCAGGTTTACATCTGATTTTTCTATACTGTGAGTAAAGCCAAACGTACTGTGGGGGGGAAGTGGACTTAGCTTGGTCGCGTACATACTGCCTGTAACATAACTCTGACTATGGTTAAGTGCAACTGCCCACCGGGGTGTTTTTAGCTGAAGACACTAACGACGCCTCGGCCGATAGCCATATATCAAAAAATTGCCCGTTTCCTTTCGTGCAGCAGAACTCAGAGCCAAATGAGGCGCTTTGCGGTTTGTTTTTCGTCGTGTGGTGAAACGGCATACTCTTAAAAGCACCTGTAACTTGTGAGGAATGGAGCGGAGCGAGTGAGTGGCAAAATAACTGTGGTGTTTTTTCAGTAGATACAGTAGAAGAAAAAATAAAAAAAATATGTCTGTTTTAGAACCATAACTACATTTCAGTCAATGTTCTAGTTATAAAAGAAGAAGAAAAAAAAAAACATTTTGTCTCAGATGAATTAATTCTAATTTATTTGTCCGTTCGTCTCTTTATCCCAAATGTTTTAATCGATTTTATTGTAACAGACTTGTTTACAGTTTCAGAAATATATGGAGTTTATTAACGTGTCTGGAGAGCTTTGTGACTGGTTGATTGGATGACTGGTTAATGGGCAACTGCTATGCCTAGTCCTTAATTCTATATAAATATATAAATATATTTTGTATAATTATTGGACTGAAATGTTTTGTTTTTTTAAAAATTTTTCTTTAAATTATTCTTTTAATTCCGTTTTTAAATGGTTCGAGGGTGAGAATGAGTCTAAAACGCTGGCTGCAATGAAGTGTTTTGTATATATTTGCACCTTTTTTTTTTTACTCTGTGCGAGTTTTTTTTTTTTGAAAGATCGGATTCTAAATGTTCAAAGGACAAGCATGGTGTTTATTTTTTGTTTTCATTTTTTGCTAATTAAAAGATATGTGGATGATGCTGTATATTTCTTGAATGTTTTTTTTTTCAGTTCTGTTCAATTGTTTTTTTGTATATATAATCATCTGCAAGGACTATTTTGTCTCAAGAGCTTGATGTTTTCATTCAAATAAAGACAAGTGTCTCAGTGAAACCTACGCAGTCGCTTTTGGCCTCATGTAAACTAACACTCGCAGTGTGATCTTTCTGCGAGGAACGCGTATGACTAATTCTTTTGTGCATTGTTTCATTTTCTTAGGATCTAGTTGGTAATTGGAAAGTCTGTTATGTTAGATGGCAGCCAAGCGAGTTTCGTGCAGGTTTGAATATCAGAACAGAGGAATATAGAAAGAAAATCTGCATATTTCAGAATGATGTGTTCTCTTTAGACAAGTTTCCAGTTATTTTTCTGTCCACAATGAAAGCAAAATTGCGTATGATGCAGCAAAATCATAGTCAATCAGAACATATTCATAACAGCATATTCATGTGTTAATATTTGTGGAAACTGATTAAAAAAATAAAATAAAATAAATTTATTCAGCAATGATGCGTTAAATAGATAAAACTGACAGTAAAGACACTTTCTGATTTAACAAAACAATTCTATTTCAAAGAAATGTTCATCAAAAAAGCGTGAAATCTTGGTTAAAAATATTTTTGGACACTATTTGAACATAAACAACTCTGTATGAGTTCATGAAATATGAAATCTAATAAACTTGGTGAGCAGAATTAGTTGCTTTCCCATTTAAAGACATAGAGACTGAAGTTATTATCATTTTAAAGTCTTTGTTAAAGCATTATGAGTCTTGAGGTGAATCACAACATTATATAATCACAAGAAGTATATGAAAATCAGATCAAAAGTGGATACAAGATTGCGGATTTAATGGCTTTTTTGATGGAAGGAAGCTTTGTAAATGACATTATTGCAATAAAAACAAGATACAATACTATTTCTATATATAATATAACTAGTTATTTCTATAACCTATTATTTTAAGATCATTGAGTCAGTCTGACTTAACCATATCTGTTTCAAATTAATGGCCAAACATTTCTTTTGCTTTGTGTTTCTCAATATGATTTTCAATCGATTCACAGCCATGGAGCTCACAGCCAGTCTGTCTTTAAAAGTTTATCAGTTAAAAACAAAATGTTTCCTTGTGTAGAATTTTCTTATAGTGGTTTTAAATGCGACAAAAAATAAAGTTTGCGTTTACATAACTTTGTGTGTACTGTGTATATTTATTATGTATATAAAAATGCATGCATGCATATATATATATATATATGTATATACACTACCGGTCAAAAGTTTGGGGTCAGTTTTTTTTTTTTTTCATCAAGGCAGCATTTATTAAATGTAAAGAATTGCTAAATTGTTAAATATTTATTCAAATTTTAAATAACTGCTTTATTATTGTATGTAGTTTCAAATGAAATTATTACTCCAGTCATTATTGCTTTTATTACTATTACCATTAATAATAATAATAATTAATATTAGAGTGATTTCTGAAGGATCATGTGACTCTGAAGACTGGAGTAATGAAGCTGAAAATTCATCTTTAAAATCAATGAAATAAATGATTAAATTAAATTATAAACTACTTTTGAACAGGTATTTTATAATGCAATAGCATTTCACAATTTTAAATTTTTTACTGTATTTTTGATGAAATAAATGCAGCCTTGGTGAGCAGGAGAAGCTTATTTTAATAAAATCGTACTGGCCCCAAACTTTTGACTGGTAGTGTACATGTATAGAAAGTTTATTATATAGGAAATATTTATGTATAACATGTATATTAATATTTTTATAGAATTTTATGTAAACATGTGTGTACATGTGTATATATTTATATATACAAAATAAATATACAAACACACTATGTAAATGAAAACTTTAATCACATTTTATTTTAAGAATTTTAGCTCAATAAGCTACGTACGGTTAAAAAAAAATGCAAGGATCCACACAATTCATTCATGCTGTGCCAACACAAATCGATTAAAAGTTAACTTAATTGTTTTGTTTTTTTCAATCCACTTAAAGTTGTAAAAAACTATTCAATTGACTAAAAAAATCTCAAGGTTTGTGTTGATTCAGCTCATTTTAAATAAGTAGTATGAACAAGCATCAAAAAAATTTTTTTGAGTGTATATAAGGTCATACTTTATCAGTACGAATGAACAGTTAATACCATAATAACAGGCAGGTAATAAACCAGCTAATAGTGGGAATTGTTACTTAAACTAAAGTGTTTCCCAAACTCTTATTTTGTATGTGATTATTTGTGTTTAATTGTTAAAATAAAGTACTGAAGTACTGTTTATTTATTCTTTTTACCTCAATACTACACTGTAAAAAATGCAGGGTTTCACGCAATCCTTTTCATGTTGTCCCAACACAAATTAAGTTAACTTAATTGTTTTTACAAATTTAAGCGGATTGAACATAAAACTATTAAATATTCTAAACAAAAAAACTCAAGATTTGTGTTAATCCAATTCATTTTAAATAAGTAGTATGAACAAGCAGCAAAAAAATAGTTTGAGTGTATATAAGATCATACTTTATCAGTACGAATAAACAGTTAATATCATAATAACAGGCAGGTAATAAATCAGTAGTTAATAGTGGGAGTTGTTATTTAAACTAAAGTGTTACCCAAACTTTTATTTTGTATGGGATTACTTATGATTAATTGTTCAAATAAAGTACTGAAGTACTGTTTTTTTGTTTTGTTTGTTTGTTTACTTTAATACTATAAGATTATACTTTATCAGTACAAATAAACAGTTAATATCGGAATAAAAAGCAGGTAATAAACCAGTAGTTAATAGTGGGAATTGTTACTTAAACTAAAGTGTTACCCAAACCACCCGACTACCTGCCCGCTGGATCCTATCCCCACCCATCTACTTCAGGCTATCTCTCCATCGGTCGTCCCTGCACTCACACACATCATCAACTCATCTCTAAACTCTGGTACATTTCCTACAGCCTTTAAGGAGGCTCGCATCACCCCGCTCCTAAAGAAACCCTTTCTTAATCCTGCACTTCTAGAAAACTACAGACCGGTATCTCTCTTGCCCTTCATTGGAAAAACTCAAAAAAAAATCCTGGTACAAGCTCTGGTCCTGTCCAGGCTGGATTACTGCAATGCTTTACTCGCTGGACTCCCGGCCTGCACTATCAAACCTCTACAGATGATACAGAATGCGGCGGCAAGAGTGGTCTTCAAAGAACCGAAAAGAGCGCATGTAACACCCCTCTTTGTCAGGTTACATTGGCTCCCTATAGCCGCCCGCATCGAATTCAAAGCTCTGCTCATATCCTACAAGACCACCACAGGTTTAGCCCCCGCCTACCTTCACTCACTAATACAGACATATTTACCCTCCAGATCACTGCGCTCTGCTAACGAGCGTCGTCTCATGGTGCCGTCCCAAAAAGGTAAGAAAACACTCTCTCGCACTTTCTCTGAATCGGTCCCACGATGGTGGAACGATCTGCCTCTTACAACACGTTTGGCAGACTCTGTGTCCATCTTTAAAAATCGCCTTAAAACTCATCTCTTCCGTCTACACCTGACCCACAAAAAAAAAAAAAAAAAAACCTTGACTGCACTTAGCTCGTATATTGTGTTTTACCTACTCAAGACTAGTCCGATTTCACTTATGTATGCTTTGTTTCCTCTTGTACTGATTGCTTCTTTTGTGAACCTCAATTGTAAGTCGCTTTGGATAAAAGCGTCAGCTAAATGACTAAATGTAAATGTAAATGTAAACTTTTATTTTGTATGTGATTATTTATGATTAATTGCTCAAATAAAGTACTGAAGTACTGTTTATTTATTTTTTTACTTTAATACTACACTGTTTCACAATCCATACATGTTGTCCCAACACAAATCGATTAAGTTAACTTAATTGTTTTTACCAATTTAAGTGGATTGAACATAAAACAATTAAGTTGTCCTAAAAAAAACCTCAGGAATTGTGTTGATTCAGCTATTTTTAAATGAGTTTAAAAAGCATTTCTGAGTGTAGATTGCACACTATGCTCTTAACAGAGGTGAGTATGGCTTGTCCTGGTCGTTTAACTTCCCATAATGCATGCTAACGAACTTGTGTTAAAAGTTGTCTTGTTTGCTTCTCCATTAATTAGCAGTGATTAGATCAAAGGCGTTCAGCCAGCCGGCAGGATCTGAAGCAGATCAGACACACGCTTCAGTCTTGAGGTAATTACGAAATGACAGGTAACACTCTATACATATGCATATGCTACTTTACATATTCTTGGCTTAGCCAGCTCTTATTTTGTTTGTTTTTGGGGGGGAGGGATAAGTCGGGTCAAGCTAACATCTCAAATCTTCAGCCCTGGAGAGATAAAGCAGAGTCCTTTTATCAGTTGACTGTGATGGATCTCGCTGTGGTACTCTTCCGCTTTGCAGAGAACGCAAGACTGCTACTGCTACTGCTAAGTAACGGCAAATGACTGTATTTTGCCATGCGCTCTAAATGACGGTCTTGGCTGGATAATAACTGCTCTCTGTAAAGTTATTTCATGAGTAATTTCAGTAAAAACTCCAGCTCCACCGAATTAGCCGGAACATGTCGTTCTTCTCGGAAGCACGAATTACATCCAATTATTCCAGCACTGCGATGACCAGCGTCGTTTCGCCCGTTAGCAAAAGACGTCAATCTGTCTGTTCAATCTGCTTGTGAACATGTTCCATCATTTGTTTGCAAATCAGTGGCATCTCTCCTTGCTTTTTTTCTGGTATTTTGGAGAAGACGAAGCAGCTTTGGTGGAATATTTATGCCGTCGAGAAGGTGCAGCAGCATCTGAAGGGTTTAAACAGAGACGAGCTGCTCCGGCGAACAAAAAGGAAGGATTACAGAAATAGAGAGACAGAGAGAGAAAAAAGGCAGCAGGCAAAAGGCAGGCCTCCTCTGGGGTGCAGAGCATCTAAATAAATAATGCATACTGATGGGGGGGGCTCATTAACCCAGCTCTCTCAATTCTGAGGGGACGTGAAATGTGTTCCTGCGTTGCATAACTACACTACTGCTGCATGACACACTTTGTCTCATAAACGCGTATACCTACAGCATGCAAATCAGGCAGGGTTTAAGACGCCAAGGCACGAAGGAACTGACATTCTTCATTATCGAGTCATTTCAGTAGTTACTAGTGTTTACCAAGCCATGCATGACTACATTATTGCTCATATGTAACATTGGGGATTTCAAATAAACCTCCCCGTTCAAAGGTTATGTTGGGCACAATATGTTTTTTCATTAAAATAAAAGAGCGCTATATAATTAGCTGACATACGCACTTGGAGTTATTCCAAATGTGTCGAAGAATGTTCAAATCTAAAGAAATAAGCCATTTTAACTAGTGTCACGGTCTGCTAATACAATACGTATAATACACTCTCTATTTTTAGTTTGGTAATATGTTGTGTGTTTTATTAGACGATGCGGAGCAGCATTATAACAGAAGCCTAAAATGTATTTAGTTTAATAATACAGCACTGCTTCTTCTTCACAGGATCATGAGCGGAAGAACAGGAAGTGACTGTGGCATAATAAAAGCTCTGCTGCTTTCAGGCTTCCTCTGCTTCATACTACCATGATAGTAAGTGTTGAATACTTTAGCTCATCCATGATTTCAGCATGAGTCCTGTAGGATGTAATGAAGACCACAACTCCCATGATTCCACACTCAGTCACTGCGCCATCAAAATATACCTTTGTTTGTTGTGAATACACACCCTCTAGTGGCGAAAAATGATGTACTGTGCCTTCAAACTTGGATGATTAGAATTTCCTCAATTCTGAGGTCATTTTTGGTCAATTTTGAGCTATTTAAAGTTAACAGGAGTTAACTGGAGTTTTTCAGCATATTGCATGTTTTATGCTTATCCTTAAATGGTATTCTTGACTGTTCTGGTTTTTTTATTGGCTTGTTTTTTATCCGTATAATTTAAGTTCTTGAGTTAAATTGAAAAGGCCTAACAATGTTTATATTATAAATATTGTATTGTATTTTTATTATTTATATTAAGTTATTATTACAAATAATTTTCGGTTTGGGTTTTCGGCCAAGTGCATTCAAAAAAAGTAGGGGAAAGCGGGGACGAAAGTAGCAAATCGATTTTCTCTAAGCCCTGACAACATTTGCTTTCCAGGCTCTAACAGCACATTCAGAATGCAACCCTTGATGGAGCTGCCAAATATCACCTGATTTCCAGACAAAAAGTAAATTATTGTAGCGGTTCTTTTTTTCAAACAAGTTGAGTTTCACTTTTCATGTGTCAAAATAACGATCAATCTACCGGTTATTAAGTGCAATAACACATCCTTAAGTTTGAAATGTTTTTCAGTTTAAAAGTAAATCAGGTTTAAATGGCAAGAGTTCCTGTGAGGTAATTTATGTCCCACTGCTAAAAGCCATACCTTATTTTTCACTTCCACATTAGAGTTTGCAATGTTTGGATACAGATGTTTTATAAAATTAATGCATATTGCCAATAATAATAATAATAAAAAAAATCCAAAATTGTAGAAAAGTTTAACATTTTGCATTGCTGGATTGCTTTTGAAATATTTGATGGAGCTGAAATTAAAAATGAAAATGCAGTTTAATATTTTTTGCAAAAATAAAGGACAAAATATGTTCGCAGTTAACATTAACAAGGTCATAGTCAGATATATTTAAAATAAACAAGATTAAGCCAGTAAATCTAGCAAATATTGTTGTGTTACTTTTGACCCTGCTGATGGGGTCAAAAGTAACAATGCGCTACTCTTGTTTAAAGTGAAGTTATATTGGAGTTGTTCTACATTGATACAAAATAACAGCTGATTTCGCTAGAGCACTCTTATGAGTTAGTAACCACAGCAAAAATATATTTCTGCGAAAAACTTTATTTTTTAAAATTAGGTTTTTAAGAAAAAGGGTACATTCGTCCCCGCTCTCCCCTAATTTCACAGTTAAAATGAGCTGATACAACACAATCCTTGGGATTTGTTTGGGGACAACTTTATTGTTTTATGTTCAATCCACTTAAATTTGTAAAATCAATTAAGTTTTAACTTAATCTGTTTGTGTTGGGACAACTTGAAGGAATTTTGTGGCACCCAGCATTTTTACAGTGTGCATCTATAAGTTTTGTTTTCGCCCCAGAATTTTCATTTCGGTACATCCATAGTTCAAATGTCTATTTATCTATTCAGTCTGCATTTATATTGCTAAACGCACATAATTTGACAAATTGTATTATTTTTGTCCCAGCCATTGCTATGCATATGCAATTTCAAAAGTAACAATAAAACATTTTACAGCAATATTTTTTTTGTGGAAAAACTTTTTTCAGGATTTCAGGATTATAAGAAGTTCAAAAGAACAGCATTGCTTTGGAGCAGAATTATAATTTGTATAGCATTAAATATATTCTTTTCACTTCATCAAATAATGCATTTTTGCTCATTAAAATATTAATTTCTTTTCAAAACATCTCACTGACTCCAGCACTCATTTTAGCTCTTAGTCGGGTAAAAATTCTGACCAGACTAAACCCCCGTCTTCTTTTGCAGCACCTTCTAAGTGTACATGTTTAAAAGCACGCCATCGGCTCACAGAAGTAGATATAATGTTGATAAATTATTCACAAAAGACTCCAGACGATGTGATCGAAGCAGCCCAAGTGACCAAGAGGAGAAATCATGACCCCTTTTATAATCCTGAAAGCAGAAGAGATTCATCCCAATAAAAACCGTCTGCTTTCCTACACTCTGCATTCAGGACGGGTGGAGGCTCTTCTTTCAAGGGCACATTTGAGATGGATGCTGGCCACTTTTGCGTTCCCTCTGTTTATTCAGAGCCAGATTTCAGACCGGACAGACCTGTCGGGGTAGAGGAGGTCAGGGACTCTCTACCATCGCACTCCATCATCAGACGTCTAATTTAATCCCAATCCAGAGGCGTCAGACGCTGCTTTGGAACCACTCTGGAAAATTAAAAACTGCCTGTCTTTCTTTCAGTAACATCTCTTGGACAACCTTTGGCTGCTCGGCCGTTTCAGATATTTTGCATTTCATTGATTTAGCTGAGTTTTCTTGCTCTCTCTCTCCGCGGTCTCCTCCTCATTCTTGCTCCATTGATTTTGTGATAAATGATGGTCGACCCTTATAAGCAGTACTTTGGAACGGTACACTTTTTTTTTAGGTGGATTGTTATTTAAATGGTTAAGATTACATCATAATATGAAATATGCTTAAAAAAAATTTTAATCATCTGAAAATCTTGCATGTATCATGTATTTAATTGTTTATGTTTTCATTTTTTTTTAAATATTATATTAAATATTAACTTAAAGTTACATTTACATTTAGTCATTTAGCAGACGCTTTTGTCCAAAGCGACTTACAATTGAGGAGGTATTCAGCGATTAAACAATAGGCAATACATACAAGAAGAGTTGTTCAAAGTAACTTGTTTGTGCTCAGAGAATTTAGTGCTAGAGGTTTGGGTTTTTTTTTTTTTTTGAGAGAAAGAGGGAGAGAGAGAGAAAGTGCTTCTATAGGTGGTTTTGGTATTATTCACCGGGGTTCAGGTGTTCTCTGGGTTTTTAGTTGTCATTTGAAGGATACCAGTGAATCAGCAGACAGTGTGGGAATGGGAAGATCATTCTACCAGCGGGGAACATTGAATGAAAAGGTTTTGGAAAAGTGACTTATAGCCTCTCTACGATGGCACCACAAGGCGGTGCTCATACCCTGACCAGAGGCTCCTGGAGGGGATGTAGGCCTTTAGGAGCAGGTGGAGGTAGAAGGGTGCAGTGCCAGACAGAGGCTGTCCTGTAAGCAAGCATCGGTGATTTGAACTTGATCTGAGCTTATTGAGTATCCATGATCCATGTTTTTTTCTGAGCAAAAAAGAATGACTATCATACATTTCTAGCATGATTTCGAGAAGGCACATCATAAAATGTTTTTCAGAATAATAAAAAAAGACAAAAACAAATGTGCCATGCATATTTATAACAAACTCATTTGATGACGCATTGAAAACTCTTATCTGAAGATCACAGTGCAACTCCAAAATACTCATTAATTATCATTTGAAATCATCACCCTTCACACTTGTCAGCAAGAAGTATTTAATTTTTTTTAATATAAAACGATTTTTGTATGATCACATGATAGACATGTGTATATTCATTTTCAGACACAATACCAATTTTGTTACGTTAATACATCAATATTTGGTACACTAAAAATGCTGAGTTTTACGCAATAGATTTGTTGTGTTGGGACAACATGAAGGAATTAAATTAACTTATTAGTTTTTGCAAATTTAAGTGGATTGAACATGAAACAATTAAGTTGTGCCCAAAAAGCCTCAAAAATGGTGTTGTTTCAGCTCATTTTAAATAAATAGTTTGAACAAACAACAAAAGGGTTTTTTTTAGGTTGTAGAAAAACCCTGATTTTCAATCACAGTTAAAGGTGCTGCAAGTTTTCGACTGTTCTAAATCATAAAAATACCATGATATGTTTGCAGGTATTTCAGAAACGTTAAGTGAACATAAGTTAGTTTTTTTTTTTTTTTTTAGCTCAAAACAATGCTAAAGTCAGTTATTCTTCTTGAAAATGTGTGTTCTCTGTCAGAAAGTTTGTCTTTGTTTTGGTCTCTATAACCCACCCACTGCCAGTTTAACTAACCATATTTCAACACCCCGAGTTGCCTTGACAGAAAACACAGCATATTTCATTTCAGTCATAAAGTCTGCCTCAATGTATGTGGGAGCGGCTGAAAATGCGACCTTCGGAGCACGTTAGCAGCCTCTGAAATGAGACGCAGATTCAGAGTTATAAAAATCCACATGAGATGGTTTTTAATTGGCAAATAATTTAAATATTATAAATGTAGACATTAGCTAAGCAGCTTACATTGTAAGACTCAATCATCAGGCACGCATGTTCCAGTTTGTGCGATCAATCTGGCAACCTGCAATGTCATGATGGGTGCTGGATGAAAAAAAAAAGTTCTCCAATATTTTGAATTTGGACTGCAATACCTATGTCAACCACTAGGTTAAACACGGCACCTTTAATATAATAATTATAAATTAAAAATAAATGATTGTCTTTGCCAATAGACTAGTTAGTGCGTTAACCCAAGTGTGCTCATGGCGACCCAAGTTCAATTCCCAGCTCGAGGTCCTTTGCTGATCCGGTCCATCATTTAAATGATCTAACTTGCATATAGACAGTAAATATGTTGTATAGTTGTTTTTAATTCATCCATTGCATTCATTGTTCCACTGCTCATCTCAATAAATTAGACATTTAGACGATTACACATTTATGTATCATTTACACATTTATGTATAAATACAGTTATATACTGTAGCGGTTTGGGATCAGTATAGGATTTTTTCATGTTTTTAAAAGAACACTCCACATTTTATGAACGTTTTTGGAGTTTTACATGTGTGGTAAATATTTAACATATCTGGCAGGAGAATTTTTAGCTTAGCTTAGCATAGATCATTGAATCGGATCAGACCATTAGCATCTTGCCTCAAAATGGCCAAAGGGTTTCCATCATTTTCATATTTAAAGGTTGACTCTTCTGTAGTTACAATGTGTACTAAGACCAATGAAAGAGGAATTTAGCTATAGGCCAGTACTGCACACTTTTTTACTTATTTATTTGTAGTTCATATTGATGTTTACTTTTTTGCTCTTCCAATTGCCTATTTTGCTAAATAATAATTTTTTTTAATGTACCTAAAACCAAAGTAAGAATTACATGTACAGCGAACCTGATTCCTTACTGTTCATTTGACAATAAACAATTTGAATCTTTTTTAATCTTAGCAAGTTTCAACTTTGATTCATCGACATTGATCACCAGTTACTGCACTGAAAAATGTCATTGAAAATATGCAACACTGGCTTGCTTTGATGCTGCAAGTCTCTATTTTAAAAGTAAAGTCCCCAGCATGGTTTCTGAACAGCAGCAGGGGAACAGATGCCCCACAATGATGATGACCAGCAAGCGAGTCTTGTCTGATGACAGATTTGCCTACTCATATTACAATTAGCAGGACGGTTGCATCCAATTAGGTAATTGCATTTTAAAAAGTCGCTTGTCACAGGTATTCTCGCTCAATCTTAATAAGAGCAGTGCATTCTGCCCGCCATCAAAGGCATTCCTGCCTAATTCATGGAATGAGCTTCACAAACAATTATTGTAAATCGCAGGAAGGAGATATGAAAGAGTGACATTTTGTGTGAGTGCCATGAATGTCTCTGTGAAATATTTCCATTCAGGTCGTGCAGGGAATTAAGCGTTCGGCTGCTCACGCAAACTACAGGCAATGAACCTTTTCCAGTTGCAAGGACAATTGAATATTCAATCACCATGTCAAAGGCAGGACTGTAGCAATCATAAAAATGGACTTTAACATCGACAGACTGTGTACAACAATAATTAAGTTCTGTTCGTCCACTCAGTTTCTACATGCATGTGTTTTGGCAGAAGCTACTAGATAGAACACTCTTTTTTAAAGATTCTGAGTCAAGTTCAAATAGAGAAGGTTAATCTATGTCGAGTTCCGCCATGTTTTGGGACATGCTCAGGAGCGCACAATGTAAACCAATGCAAATCACCATCGAAAAAGCTGATGAAAAAATGCTCTGTGTGTCTAAGTAGCTGAAAATATGAATTCCATAATATTTATTCTCCAGCGTTAAAGTGGAAATAGAGAAGCTGAGCATGGATGCAGAGGGAGCAGATCAAATAAATGAACCAGCTTATGCGTAAGTGACAGGGTATCAATGAACTGCTGCAAGGAAACGCTTCCATATTTCTTCGTTATTCGTTGTGTGAGCACTTACACTTTATTGCAAATCAGTGTATTTATGATACAATAAACCTATAGAGATCAATGCAATTCAGGTTCCAGTCTCTCACATTCCCAGAATGCATTGTGCTGTGGCGACACATACCCATTCTCTATTTAAATGAAGTAGCCTGCATTGGGGTATAGCCTACATTTGATATGATGTAGCCTACATGATTTTCAGACAGAATTATTATAGTTTATGTTTCTCTGAAGAACTAAAAGCCAACAAGAACAAACAGTATTTTATTATTTGTAACCTGTAGCCTATATTGTGTCGTGTATGAGGGAAAGCAATGCAGTCAATATAGATTTCCCTATACTCAAAATAATGTTAACATAATCTATCCATCATAATTTATCTTTATATATTCTTTGTGACAGAGTTGTACAGACAAATGTAAGAAACTAACCTCTGTTTTGTGTATGTTGGCGTAGGGAACTGTACATGGCAAATCTCTCCTGTTCATGTAGTCAATCATCCATTCTCACAATACCCGCTCAAATCCACGACACGTGATGTCGACGTCCTTGAAACGGGCGGCGGATTTTTCCGTTATGCATTAACTAACTAACTTAATGGACAGCGACAAAACTACGAGACAATGACTGGTTCTGAACTGCTGGACGACGCACTTTTTATCTCGTTTCTGTACAGTAAGTTACATTAAAAGCACGCAACAATGCTCACATGACCAGCAGAGTTTGTTGTCAGTCTAGCTCGGTTCACACACAGCACAGTGGCGGTTGGATTATTATCGTGTCATTTTCGTGTAATATTGTCTATAAATTGTTAACTTACCAGGTGCTGTATGTAATTTTTTTGACAGGAAATACAAAAATACTAGCCTATATAATGTTAGCAGTATTTAGCAAACAAGTTTCCAATGCCCAATAGAAACTTGGGTTGCCAGTTGCAGCCATGGAAATGTGGTCGATAAAGTGTGCATATTTTACACACTCTTAAATTAAACATTGAGTTGAAAGTCACTTATTTTGGGGTGTTTTAATGGGGTTCATATTATGTACGAACCCAAATGTGGGTTTTCTTAACCGAACATGTTAAGTTGTTGATTTGAGGTGTTGATTTAACTTAATATGATTTGTTTTTTTCCTAAATATTTACCTTTTCTTAGTATTATATTTCTTGTTAATTTACATCCTGTAAGAGGTCAAATCAATCCACAATCACAGTGTTTACACAATATGCTGTTTATTTGAGATGAATACAGCACACGTTTTATTTGAAATGCAGTTTTTATTCATACAATATTACTAACGTTTAATCTAGTTTAACAGGCATTTTAGAAATAACAATCAAATTAGCATCAGCTATTCATTAATATAATAAATAAATGTATTTCTTTCATTCAAAATGGCACACATGGATTCATTTAGCTGACACCTCATATTGTCACGTAGTATAAAATAATTACAGCACATTAAAGACTCTTATTGATATAGTAGTTTGTAAACAAACTTTTATATGCATCAAATTTAAGGCAGGGAGCACTGAAAAAGATAAAAATGCCAGAATAACTTATAGTTAGTCCCAGACGCTAACCCAACAATCGCTATTCATATTAAAAGCTTCATGAATATGATGAAACCAAAATACTATTTGGAGATGTCTTTTAGAGATAGAGACAGCTTAGAGCAGGGGTGTCCAAACTCAGTCCTGGAGGGCCACTGTCCTGCATAGTTTAGCTCCAACTTCCTTCAACACACCTCCCTGAAGTTTCTAGTATACTTAGAAAGAGCTTAATTAGCTGGTTCAGGTGTGTTTAATTGGGGTTGGAACTAAAATATGCAGGACACTGGCCCTCCAGGACCGAGTTTGGAGATCCCTGGCCTAGAGCACACTATCAGTAATGCTCATTTCTGTTGTCTTCAATCTGGCAACCCTTGTGAGGGTCAATTTTGAATTAGTCAATAGCACATGTTGCAACTTTACCTAAAGTTATCCCTTTCAAAGATGACTGGCAACCATATTCTGTGGGAATGTTTTTATTGTGATGAAAGTTTCAGCTTTTAATTTATTTTTGAATTATCAGGAACATAATTTACATTTTATAGCTGCATTTAGTATTGATTTTAGGGTTCTCAAGAACAACCCACATCCAGTTTATTATTCATATCGCTTCGATACCCTGACTAAATGATTATTGCAACAGTAAGTGTTTAGTCTTCAGAAAATAAGAGCATTATCACTTGGGTGTTTATTCAAAGTGACCCTGCATGCATATTATTGTGAAATATTAAGAACAAGAGCTTATAGCTTTAAATACGGTAACAACAGTTATGGTGCCTTGACCTCTAAATCCTGGCATTAGTAAGCGAGCGTGAGCGTTTCTTAAACACTGGATGCGGTTGAGAGAGCAGCGCTGGGGTCCTGCAGGACTCTGACGCTCTTATCACACTCCAAGTTCTGCCATGGTGGAGTCAATGAACCGTAGCCTGAAAGAAGCCATTGCCAAATCTCTCCCCCGCGTAGTCCTTAAGCTAAGTATCAACACAACTACAGGTGCTGTTGAAGGACCCCGACCATCCCCACAGATCCACTGGCCCATAGCCACAAAATAAATGAAGGTTGTACCTTGAAATCAGTGTGAATGCCTCAGCGTACTCAGTCTGAAATTAAATATGCAGAGTCTGCCATTTCCCAAGCTACTGTAATATGATTACTGTATGGTGTCATATAGAGTAGGGGTGCACAATATATTGCTAAATTATCATTATCGTGAAAATAATATATGCAAGAATATATACGTATCGCAGATATGTTTGAACAATTACATTTATTTTATGCATTGGTTGTTTATCTAAGTTTGACCAATCAGATGTCTTTACTATCTTTATTCCCACCTCCACAGTAATTGCTGTTCTGCTATAGGCTGGAGAGACCCAGAGCTGAAAATAAATACTAATGGCGGGAAAATGACATCAGCCAATCAGAGTCAGAATATCTGCTGAGGTTTTCACTCATAGAGTTTTAAAGACTAAATGTTTGCACTTTGACCCAGTTTTTTAGTCTGAATTAGAATTAATTAGACCTAAAAATAATGTGTATCTGTTTATATTAATATCATTACATAAATAAGTTATTTTAAAATAGCATTTTTTTAGGGAAATGTTATTGACCTTATTCTTCGTGTACGAGAGGACGCCACCGTTGGAATCTTTTTGGCTCGAGATGTCCCGTCTCATTCGGTTCCATTGATTTTTAGACGTTAAAAACAGCTTGTTATGCTACTTGATATTGCAAACTGATATTTTCATATTATATTATTATTCTTTTTATGTATAGTCATGAACACACTTGTTTGTAGAGCAAGTAGTTTGACCGTTGTGGTTAGCAGTGCATGGAAGTAGTAGGGGTGTATGGATACATTCAAGTCACGATTCGATACATACCTCGATACTGAACTCACCATACGATATTATCTCAATACTGTATGCTAATGAAATTAGTTTAATTCTAGTATTATTGTTATTTCAAACATATGGTTGAAGAAAAAAAGTAATATTATAATATGTAGACCTACTGATGGTTAAAATGCTAAATATTGTACAGTTGGTGGACTTGAATAGAATTAAAAATGGTCCTGTTTCTTAACGCACAGGACAGTGATGACATCAGAATAAAACATCATATTTCAGAATAAGGTTGCACGATATTGGACAAAAACTGACATATATATCTTGCGACGTAATGAATTCATGATTTTACATTGATTGAGATTATTTTGTATAGGTGTATCTGCATAAAATACAATACAATTCAACAGATACAAATTAATTTGATAGTTTTCTGTGGAATAACAGTATTGAGGTACAGAAATTCAATATATCTAATAACACCGTATTAGTGTTCTATACGTCTTCATTGTATAAATAATTAAATACAATTAATCTTTGGTTTATATACCTTTAAAAACACATCCAAAGGAAAATCTTTCCCTCTATTTTAGGGTTACAATTTGCAATGACCCCAAAAATCACATTCTGAGCTATGGTGCTGATCAAATATAATCCCAGCTTGACATTGCTGATCCTGCGATGTGACTATTGCAGATTCACATATTGCGATATCGATGCTGAAGCAATATATTGTGTAGCCCTAATTCAGAATGATTAATTATGTTAGTTAGACACATATGGTTGACTTTGGCATTGACTACATAATAGAGCAAAAATCAAGGAATAAGAGTGAAGGATTTTGACAAAATCTGAATACACATAGAGACACCAGAGACATATTTGAACATATGTTAACACCAGGTGGAAACTTTTGTCACTTTTCTTTGTTCTCGTTCAGTAAATATAGCATCTACTCTCTATCTGAAGTGAAAATACATCTTCAATTTTAGTCTCCCGCTAAAAAAGTGAGGGCTGCTATGAGTTAAAACCTTGGTAAAAGTGCAGATGCTCTATAAATAGTTGTGTTTGGATGTCCTTTGCTGCAGGGTCACACACAAAAAAATATTCAGAAAACGAGAGTAGGTTCATGAATTTAGTCATGACACTGAGTTTAATGCAACAATTTACATGAGAATGGTTTCGCGAACTGTGTTTTCAAATAAGAGCCCATTTTCTGCAATGACGTTTTTTTGTTTTGCAACCCATGGCCATCATGTTTTCATCCTACTGTTTCATGTTTTTCCCATTTCTGTAATGAGGTCCGGTGATTAATTATTTTGTCGTTTGAAAACTAAATGATAAATATCATGGAGTATATTTGTGCTCCAATAAGCTCAGTGCTGAAAGCATAAAATTGCTAAGGAGATAGCTCTCATTTATCAATTAATGTGTTCTTGTAGGGCAGTAGGAAAAAATCATTATCTCTGCGCACTTAATGTACCTTCCAGTAAGTGTCCAGTCCCTCGTACGGCCTTCAGCATAATAAGGATAAGGGCAGAATATAACCGTAGGATGGTATAAAACATTAGCACACGCGGTCTTTAAATGACGCAGAGAAATAAAACCATTTATCAAAGGGTAAGGGTATAATTGGCCTATCCACCAAATGTCTTCCCGTTTGATGAATTGTGTTGTACTTGCTGTGTTTGGAGTTGGAGATGCAGTGATATTTCCTGCTGGCTGCATGTGGTTGGCTGATCATTTTTAAGCTACTTTATAAATGGCGTAATTGTTGTTATTGCAACAGGCTCGTTGATAGTGGTGCTTTTTTCGGCTGGTGTGGTGAAGTCGTTAAAAACCCTGCAAGACCCATGAGCTTTCGCTGTTGTGCAAGGCACTTAATGTCAGGTTACTCCAGGGGGGATGTCCCTGTAGTAAATGTACTGTAAGTATAAAAGTGTCTGATTAATGAGGGCTAATTATGGCTGTGCTTGGAAAGGAACACCAGCATACTGCTAACTGCGCAGTGTCCACTCCACACTCCCTTGAAATGAGCAATGATTATGCAATTACAAATAGAGTATACCGTGTTATTATTTTATATAATATTATATTATATTATATTATATTATATTATGTTATATTATATTTGAATTCTAATTTAGAGTATTTAAAATTCAAGTCAAAAATAAAATATTTAATATCATGGTGCATGTTGAAAATGAAAGCTCAAGTTCATTTAGTACATTGTGAGATACATTACTGAACATAGATATTGATCGAGGGGGGCATGGTGGCTCAGTGGTTAGCACTGTCGTCTCACAGCTAGAAGGTCGCTGGTTCGAGTCCTTGCTGGTCAAGTTGGCATTTCTGTGTGGAGATTGCATGTTCTCCCCGTGTTGGCGTGGGTGTGTGAGTGAGAGAGTGTATGGGTGTTTCCCAGTACTGGGTTGCGGCTGGAAGGGCATCCGCTGCATAAAACATATGCTGGAATAGTTGGCAGTTCCGCTGAGGCGACCCCTGAACAATTAGTGACTAAGCCAAAGGAAAATGAATGAATGAATGATATTGATTGAATCCAGAATACAGACTAGTAAACAACACGCTTACAAATCCATAAAGAAGTTTTAACATTCATGAAACATTGGCATTATAGTCTAAAGAACGTTTTGTTAAATGATTCCATTGAGATAGAGATTCTATATGTATATATTTCCAATAAAAACAATGCCAAAGTAACTTTTAATGAGCAGCTGCTAAAATAACTATTTTTTCATATAGTTAAAAAAAATGCTAACCCTTAACCTAACCCTTTAGTGCAATTATAAAAGGTTTTTATGGAACCAATGCAAAAAAAAAACAAAAAAAAATCTGCAATGGAATAGTTGCAGAGTGTAAAAGTTATTCTAGGAATTATAGATGCCAATAAAGAACCTGTATTTTTTGGGAGTGTATACAATTGTTTTTGGCACTGAGATATTTTTCATAAAATATATTTAAAAAACACACACACCAGAACAGTGTTTTTTGTTTTATAGAAAACATAGAAAGATGCTTTAATATGTTGTGCGTTTTATTAGAAAAACAAGAGCAGCATTAAAACAGAAGCCTATTTAGTCGCCCTCTTCTAACATCAGCAATTACTTCTGAGGTCTTGTTTCATTTTGACGGCTTTACTTACATGATAATAACTTTGAATACTTTAGCTCCATAGACATGATTTCTCAAAGGATCTACTGAAGACCACAACTCACATGATTCCACACTCAGTCATGCCATCATAAAAATAACCCTTGTTTGTTGTCAATATGCACCCTCTAGCAGTGAAAATTACACACTGTGCCTTTAAACTTTTACATTTCAAGGCATTAGAGTAGAAATGGGGCATTTACAACATGGAATAATAAATGTTCCTTGAGGTATTTTTAGCTAACACGTTCTGTCAAAACTAATACACCTTATAAAAAAAGGGCATAATAAGACCCCATTAGCGTCTATTCATATGTGACCATTTAAGCTCTCCAGGACAGTCGTCATCATTGTACATGACGAATCAGGAAAATCCTATGCTAATTTATAAGTCTTTTTTTCTGTCGGCCAGCACCTTCTGTGGTTCTACCTGACTCTGTGTGTGCAAAATCCCCTTATGTTTCTAGCAGCAGCAGCTCATCTGTGTTTACATAAGAGTCTCGTGTGTGAGGGGCAAGGAGCTCACCAGATCAAGGTGTGTGTGTGCCGAGACACTTCAGTGTGCCAGTCGTCCCCGCCAAAGGTTGCAGGTCTAATTAACCTAGTAGCTGAGTCCTGACATGCATGAATCTGGATCGCAGAGCCAACAATATGTTTGGTGTCACCTTAAAGATTAGCGGCCGTCCGCCTCGAAGTTCGAAGTGTGCTAATCGCCCACACCCTTTGATGTCGCCCTCCTCTGAGTGTGCAAACTCTGGCTAATAATTGAAACCATCAAAGGCTCTCGCTCGTAATCCCTGACTATGGCAAATCCTCTACTCTACGTCTCGCTCTCTCTCTTTCCTTAAACCACAGCAAGGGAAAAAAAATAGGGGCGTCTTAAATTAATGTGCTTAGCTTTTCCATCAAGACATGACAGATCTTTGCAAATTATCCCTTTGAATAGGTCACGGTTTCACAGTTCTTCCCGGCTACAGTTTTTCACTCGCTCCCCCCTCTCTCTGCCTTTTTTCCATTCCTCTTTTCATATTTTCTGGGGTTTCATTTGTCACTCGAACATTGATTTGAGAGCGCAATCCATTTTTGTTCCCTTAAAAGCATTAATACTCTCTGGATTTGTCGGGGAGAAGGGAAGACGGCACTGTCTACTGAACGTCCTTTGTGATTGGAAATTTTTTTGCATGATTAATAACCTAACGAGCGAAATGTGCTTTGACAGGCACAATCCTCCTGCTTGATCTCAGCTGGCTTATACTGGGCTGTGACGACACGCGTCAATCATTGTCAGTTTTTTCATTATATAATTCTAATGCTCGTGCGTCCAGAGCTCATCGATTTTTTTTTTTTTGATGTCTTTGGCATGGATTAATTTCAAACCAGTTTTTGCTCTAAAAATAACCTTTATTCAAAGAAGCCTTAAGTTTTTTTCCATTAGTCCTTTCTATAGGGAAATAGTACGATATAGGAAAATGATCTAAATTATGTTGTAAGCATTTTTTTTTTTTTTTTTACATTTTCCTAACTGGTTTGTGCTGTTCAGTAAGTTGTCGAAGTGTCACAAATACATTCGACAACCAAATTTAATTTGAATAAAAAGTTCTGTGTTGGGGCGTCACAGTGGCGCAGTGGGTAGCACAATCGCCTCACAGCAAGAAGGTCGCTGGTTTGAGCCTCGGCTGGGTCAGTTTGCATTTCTGTGTGAGTTTGCATGTTCTCCCTGTGTTCGTGTGGGTTTCCTCCAGGTGCTCCGGTTTCTCCCACAAGTCCAAAGACATGCGCTATAGGTGAATTGGGTAAGCTAAATTGACCGTAGTGTGTGTATGTATGTGTGTAAATGAGAGTGTATGGATGTTTCCCAGTGATGGGTTGCAGCTGGAAGGGCATCCACTGCGTAAAGCATATGCTGGATAAGTTGGCGGTTCATTCCGCTGTGGCGAATCTGGATTAATAAAGGGACTAAGCCGAAAAGAAAATGAATGAATGAGTTCTGTGTTGGTGTGTACAGAACAGAACTGAATATATATAGTTGTTAATCTATTTAAGCATATACAGAAAGGTATGTGTTGCCAGATCCTGCTAGAGAAAATAAGACAGTAAATATGAACATAAACACAAACACTTATTATTGGAAATACTAATCAAAATATTGTGACCTACGTTTTCCTACTTAATTAACTCCATAACCTGGATTGCTTTATTAACAAAATATTAAAATCTATTCCAAATATGCGAAATAAGTGTCACTTATAATAATAAGACCTGGCAACATTTTGCAAGGGAACTTTTATGCAAAAATCTCATTTGAATTTAAAGTGACAGTCACCAAAATGGCACAATTAGGATCAAAGCCTAAAAGTAACAGATTCAAAGAGTTAAAAAACATTTTTCGTGTGGTATTTTGAGCTGAAACTTAACATACACACTCTAGGGACATCAGAGGCTTATTTTACTTGTAAAAAGTAAAAGGTCCCCTTTAAGAGCGTGTTAAACACATAATGCATTGTTGATGGCGGTATACCTGTAGTTAGTTAACATTTATATTTAGTCATTTAGAAGACACTTTTGTAGCTTACAGATAAATAAGGCATCAAGTAATTTGTTGTTAATCCTTGGTGATTCATAAAATGCAAGTGAAATATTATTGACACTTTAAGAGTTAAAAAAAAACATGTACAGTCTAAGCCCAATTAATAGTCATGGCTCGTGATGATGCATTGAGGTTTTATGAAGTGAAATGATTGGCCGGCAAAAGAAACTCCTCATGATTTGAGCTTTTTAGGATTCTTTTAATTATTCTGAAAATTCAGAAGAACATCATTTATTTGACAGAAACATCTGTAATATTTTAAATGTCGTTTTTGTCACTTGATTAATGTACATTGTAAAAAATATCTGTTAATTAACAGGTTCCTTATTTTGTGATTCACGAGTGTTTTTCGTTTATGTACGGCTGTGAATTGCATTATGGGACTTTGATTTATGCTCTGTTGACTTTTGATGTTGAAAATTTAACTGTACAATTTAACAAAGCGACTTTTATTTACATTTTAGTAGTTTGAAATAATATAATGTATAAGAAATAATATATAGAGAAATAAGTCTGGAAAATAACAGAAAATGTACTGGCAGTACAAGGTTTTTGTACCGTAATATACAACACCAACCCAGAGAATATATCACTTTAGACTAATAAAAATGTTTATAAAGGTCACATTTTAAGGTTAAAAGCTGTTGGAAGAAAGATTAAGGTCCCACATTGCAAGTCAAAAGCATAAAGAAATGGGGAAAAGTAAAAACATGAATCACAAAATACGGAAAACTGCTAATTTACAGATATTATTTGCAGTGTAATATGTCGTTTTCAGTAAATTGCTGATATATCTGAATATATGTATACAGCGCAAATGTCCTATAAGCTGGATTGTTTTTTTTGTATGGGTTTGAAATGAAATTGGGTAGTAAAAAAAACTTAATTTTTGGTATAACAATCTCTTTAAGCAAGTTAAATGAGCAATTTTCATTCATTCATTCATTTTCCTTTGGCTTAGTCGCCACAGCGGAATGAACCGCCAACTTATCCAGCATATGTTTTACACAGCGGATAGCTATAGCTGGTGTGTGATGAGCGCACTGGCGCCGTTGTCCTGTGGCTGCTGTCGCATCATCCAAGTGGATGCTGCACACTGGTGGTGGTGGTGTAAAGAG
>CAIGQV010017835.1:24994845-25013365 GCA_903798115.1 Danio jaintianensis
TGAGCAATATATATATATATATATATATATATATATATATATACAATAGTAATAATAAGCACAGCAACATACTCACAGTTTATTACTATATGACCCATTGCATCCTCTGGTTGTATTTCAAACATATGCTGAACACTGACCTTTTGCACTAGGATTAAATGTGGGTCATATTATGAATAAATCAAGACTCAGAAGTAGAGCAGCGGTTTTGTGCTGTTGTCGCACGTCAGCCGTGTGACTCATTTATCTCTCAGCCCTCCTACATCATGTGTCACACTGGTGTGCTTTCTGAAATTGCATTTTCCTAATCCTTCATTTCTGAAGCCATTCCCCCAAAACCACAAGCAATTAGGATAACATCGGGCAAATTTATCATAGTTTTCGGCTTGAATATCTTACTGTGAAATGTGAAATAATGACGCTGATTATTCATGAAAAGCTCATTTCAAACTACATCTCTATGTGTTTCGTCAGCATTATCCATCACATCTGCTTTGATGGTAGATCTTATGGTCAAAATCAGAAACGCATCGAATGGGAAATCACAGAAATGTGATTTTAGCTAATCATATGATCTAAAATTGCTCTATGCTGTGTTTATAAGCTTGTTTCAAGGAATAGTTCACTCAAATTGAACATTTTATTAATCTGTAACAAGCTTGTGCACTTATATTTTATTATGTAACACAAAAGAAATTTTTCCAGAACTTTCTTGCTCTTTTTCATGCATTGGCTGGCAGTTCATAGTGACCATGTCCGCACAGAAGAAAATATCATAAAAACAAAATGTATTTCAATTTTTTATAACATTTGACAGATTTCTTTATTGACACATAGAAAATCCTTCCCTCAGGCCTTGAATATATGCGAAATAAATTGTGTTTGTGTGTGTACATATGGCCTGAAGAAGTTATTTATGACAAGTAGCACTGGTATTGACTTGTCACATGTGACTTTAATAGATTATCATTTATTGTATTCATTACAAATAGTACTGAGAAAACTGTGAGTATAGAGCAGAAGTCACGTGGATTGCATATGCACTGGATCAGGATTTTACAGTTAACTATAAATATAAAACCATAAATAAAAAATACTTAAATGACAAAAACAAATTTGTTAAATTGCAACAAAGTCACATTTGTTGTATCTTGTACTCAGTATGATCATAGTAGTCACTTTTGTTTTTTGTTTTTGTTTAGTTTTTAATATATATATATACATATCCTTTTATTTTGTAAGTGCAGCAAGGTTGTTGTTGTAAAAAAAAAATATGTAAAGTGTTGTATTTCAATGTGTACACACTGAAAATGAAAATAAAAAATATATATCTATATGGCAAACAAAATATAGAAAGACAATAAATACAGAAATTGAGAAATAAATAATATAGTTTAGAAAAGGCAATTTAATTTAGTTATTCAGTGATACTAAAATGTTCAAAAATAAAAGAAATTGTGTGTGTCACAGAAGGAAGTTGTGCAGGTTTGGATGAATTATTAATTAATAATTAAAGCTATATACTCTATACATTTGAAAAAAAAATAATAATAATAATAAACTAATTCAAATTATAAAACACGTAACCAAACTTTAATTTTAAGTAAAAACATTTTTTAAAGGTAAAAATCAGCTTAACCCTTGTTTTTCCCTGTTGGGAAGAGGTAAACATACACGTGCGTGCTTAAACATACACTTAAATACACACTAAGTTTACTGTGTTCTGAGAGCTGAGCTGCTTATTTTTTATTTTCCTAAACATATCAAGGTAACAGCGCAAAGGTCTTTCTCACGCTCTCAAACACGTGAACATGTGCATGCGCACGCACTATACTACATATAACCATATAATTTTTAAATGTTTTTTGTATAGCAACTGATGATCAACTGTAAGAATTACACATTTTACCTCTTCCCAACAGGGAAAACCAGCAACAATCAAGAATGCATGACTATACGGTATCGTGGCTTTGCAATCAAAAAATGTGATTATAATGGAAGTCAATGGGGTAAAAACAGCCACCAACATAACGAAAAGGTAGTATGTTTTCCCAGAGTGTTTTGTTGAGTTTTTGAAAACTTTCAAAGCATTTTCTCAAAATATGTGTCAAAATAAGATTTGTCACCAAAAATCATTCCTTTTGCTGAAACACAGAGAAATTTGTGGCCAAATTAATACTGAGTGCATGAAAACATCCTTAACAGCACACAAGGGTTAAACACTTAATTACTCAATGACTCTAAAGTGTCTGTTAAATGAATGCATGTAAAATGTAAGTTTGAAAAAAATTAAATATGTAAATGTAAAGTACTAGTACTAGATAAAGATAAATATGTGAGTAAATATTCTTTTGGCTCTAATGTTGTGTTTCCATTAAAGAAGTATATCCTGCATTTTTGAAACGACACTGGTAAGTAAAAAGTGCCAGATGATCCATTTTCCCATGTCTTTCATTGTCCGACAATCATGCTGCTTGATTAAATCCATCAATATATTTGTTCATATTGCTAAACTGCCATTTACAAATGTCAATCACATGCTTGGCTACATAAGTGCATTGATTGCGCGTTGCAGAAAAGAAACATACGGGCACGCTGTTTGATGGACAAGCCGCTTTGAATGGACCTGATCAATAAACGGCTAGAGAAAGATCCAGTCCCTTTTTTCCTGTCTCGCCTCACAATGGGGGAATCGCAGTAGTGCGTCTGCCTCAATATGAAAACAGTCCGCACACACAAAATGCCCTTTATCATCGTAACTCGACGACACAATGGCCCTGCTCTCCTCGCTCCACGCCGGCGACTCAATGTCAGCTCTCTTCACTTCTCCCCCAAAAGCTGTTTCCAGCACCTCCCCGACATTTCCATAATCACTTCATCCGTGCGATGTGATCGGACTCGCATACAAAAAGGAAGACATTAGCCCCGATTTGAACTGCTAAAGCTTTGCCAGAGCGAAGGGGCTGTTTTGGGCAGATAAGAGGTTTTGGCAGGACAGCGACGGTGGAAAGCGGTGAAAACTCAACTCTAGCCCACTTATTATTGCAGCTTCTGTAAGAAGGGCTGTTTTTCTTTTCTCAGACTTATTCATGGCTGCATTTATTTGGCGAGCGGGGCGGCACGGCTTCGTTTTATTGTATTAATTCAAATCATGCAGGTTGTGTTGAGGTGCGAGCGAAAATCAAAACCGCCCGTTTTCTGTCTTCGTGGCTAGATGTGCTTTTTATGGTTGGCTGTGTTGTTTTGAATGAGTCAGGCGGTGTAGTTTCTCTATTTTCCTGCTAAATCTTTAGATGTCGAGCATTAAACGCCAAGCACATGCTGCTCGCCTTGAGCGCTGCAGAATATCAGACTAAACACGCTGAGCTCTTATTGTTTTCTTGCTAATGTTTTCAGTTGGTTGAATATGACTAAGTTGTTGAGTGTTCAACTTCACGTTGTGTTTCCCATTCACTACATACAGAAATGGTTTCGCATTGGGCTCCAATACTTCCTTTCCCATGCAGGTTTTAATATTGACTTTTTTGTTCACATCACATTGAATAAATGGAAATGCACGATATTGAATTTTTTGACCGATAACTAGGGCCAGACAGAATCTGCAGACATTTTTTTGCTATTTCTGCACAGAATTTTGTAAAAAAAAATCTGTGGATTTATGCGGTATGATAGGAGTATCATAACTAAAAACTTAAATAAAAAAAGAATACCTCTTTAACATTTATTTAATGTTTACAATGCAAATCCAATTAGGTCGACTTAATTGGTAAATAAAGCAAATCTCTTATATAATATATCTACTAAAAGACAGAAAGTATTACTTTACAAACTGTATTGTAAATAAATCATATGAACATTTTCATATTTGTCAATAATATTACTCAAATGAAATAAAAAACTAAATAAATATAAATTTACACACATTTACACAATGGCCTAAAAATCTACAGGCCTACCGATAACCAATAACTTTGGAGGCCGACAGCCAATATATTAGCCGATAAATATAAATATATTTTAAAAATGTTCTGCATGATTGCAAAAACAAAAGGCAAATACATACAGTTGATTTTATTTTAAAAAATTTGAAACTTCAGAAATTGAACTCAACTGATCTCTGAACTTTATTAATCAACTATTCTTTTCTACGGCCAACTTTCTTTTATATAAATAAAATCTTCTGCACTGAAAACAAAAGCAAAAATTAAGCAACCAAGTCACCAAAATAATAAAACCGTGGGATGTGAAGTGGTTCACCCATGGGAAACAATACATAATTTATCAGCTTAAAGATATCAGCCTAATTTTGTTATCGGACTGATAATGATGGCATTACAAATTGCATTTATCGTCTGATATCGATATGGCCACCGATATATAGTACATGCCTAGCTTTTATAACCAAACATGTATGTTTATTCAATAGGGCTGTGCACAAATATCGATACATCTAACTTTTTCAGTCCAAGCTGAAGTATCGATCAAAGTTGTGAAAAAAAAACCTCCTCCTCCGCTCCAGTAGATGTCGCTAACTCGCTATCAACAAAGCTAACCAAGCTAAGCAGTATTATAAATATAAACGCACCTCCAGCTTTCAGAGCTGATGTGTGGCTGTGCTTTGGTTTTAACAGTATAAAGAAGGAGATAACGTGCAAAGATGATAACGGAGTCATTTCATTTGTAAGGATATGTGGCCGTATGGTGTGGTTGAAAATGCTGGTGTTGTCGAATGCTCCCCTCAGTTTTGGGTTTCCGCTACGCAAAATGTATTCGTGTTTACCTTTTCAAAAACAGGGGAACACAAAACTGCGGGGAAACATACGGGAATACTACAATAATACAAAATATTGCAATATATCACAATATTTATTGTATCGCAATATATTGTGTCATATATATTGTCGTAATATATCGGTAATATACTGTATCGTGACCCATGTTTCGCAATATGACCCATATTTCGCGATATGTATTGTATTGTAAGGTCTAGGGTTGTCACGATACTGGAATTCGGTACCAATCGATATTGGAATTTTAAAAACGTCCATTTCCTGCTAACATTTGAGCACTGTTGAGCACGTTCTTAAACAGTGCTGATTTGCCATTGTGTTCACATGCTCAACAGAAATGACTGTGATTGGCCATGAAGGTCATCAGTTCACCGAACTCACAGCTGTTTACTTAGTGTAAACACAGATACAGGGACACTGGAGCGTTTCAAAGTCACATCGATCAGCTGGTTTGTCTATAAGCTGACATACGAGCGATCTGCTGATGAATTGCGGCTTTAAAACGTTCCAGTGTCCCTGTATCTGTGGTTACACTCAGTAAACAGTGGTGAGTTCGGTAAACTGATGACCTTCACGGCCAATCACAGTCAATTCTGTTAAGCATTTGTACACAACGGCAAATCAGCGTTGTTTAGGAACATGCTCATTAGCGCTCAAATGTTAGCAAGAAATAGACTTTTTTTAAATTTCAGTATTGATTGGTACCGAATTCCAGTATCGTGACAACCCTAGTGAGGCCCTTGCCAATACACAGCCCTATTATTCAAGGGACATTTGGACTGTATATTTGGACATTCAGATCAATATACTGGGAGATTTAGCCTCAAATTTATATTGTGAGATTTCAAAAATATTTGCAATAACAATATTTATCACAATATAGAAACAAATACATTGTTTTATTGGTGATTCCAGATAGCAGGCTGCAGCATTTATTAGTGCCAATATTGAGAAATCAACCTGGCCATCCTTCCCAATATTGAAATTTCTGTTCACATTACATTGAAATAATGTAAATGCTTTTATAATCAAACGTAGGTTTATCCAAGGGACACATCAGTATCAGATTTGCATAAATACCAGAGCATATTTGGACATTTAGATTGATATGCTATGCTGTGATGCTCATGTTTTTGTTTCTGTGGTTTGAAACTCAAAACCCTAAGGTACTATAAGCAGTGTCAACTATTTTTCAATCTTCGACCATATGCACTCTCTCTCTTCATAATGATTCACAGGCAGAAGGATTTTCCAATTGGCTAAATAGTTTTTTAAATGTTTGCAGAGCTTGGGGTTGTCGGAGAGACATCACAGCATCTGTTTTGTTGATACACACTTCTGTTCAAAACTTTTGGAGGTCAGTAACATTTTTTTAAAGAAATTAATACTTTTATTCATTAAGGACACGTGATACAAAGTGTGTAAGACTTTTATAATGTTGCTAAAAATTTCTACTTTAAATCCTGAAAGATTTTTTTTTGTGTTTTCCTCCAAAATACCAACTGTTTTAAACATAAATGTTTCTTGAGCAGCAAATGAGCATATTAGAGTGAGCACATAGTGAAATCTAAAAGAGATATTTAAACTGTGACTGGACATGGAAAGAGTCTTTTGTCATTTGTCAGAATTTGGAAGGTTTACTTAAAGATCCAGTTTTCCTTTTTCTATTTGCACTCCCCCATCTATTACTGAAGATCAAGTGAAATACCTAAATAAGCAAGGGACATCAGCTGCATATGTGAGCAAAAGTGAAATGACAGACATTGACATAGCAGTTGGATGATATAGTCTTGTGTCTATTCAGATCTCCAGAACTGCTAGTTGAAGTTAAAAAGAAATGTGCTCAAAATGTATTGGCATGGTTGTCAGTGAAATTCACATTGGTTCAGATGCTCTGTATTTTAATGAATAAAACACCCTATAGTTTCAGGCTCCCAATGTTTTTTCTGCTTTTAAAATGCTTAATTCCATGTGGGTGTAAATGATGGTTTAGGAGCCTGATTTGACGTTGTTGTAAACATTTGTGACCTTCAAGGATGAAGGATTTACTGGTCACACACCAGTCTGTTATTGTGGGGACATTTTTCACTGCCCTAAACATAACACAGCACAAAAAGAAACATGATTGGTTGTTTTACCAATGTCAGTCATGTGGCTTTTTGGGCAGCCCTTGACCATTCAAAGTGGCCATGGTTCCCAGAGGTCTGCAGCTAATATTATAGCTATGTGAGAATTGCAAGAATTTATAGTCTGTGTGAGCCTTTTGTTTTACTATGCTGATATACAGAATATCGAGGAGGGGGTGGGGCTTTCTCTTTGTGCGTCATTCCCTTATAGCTAACCAATGGTAATAGGGGGCATGGTTAAGAGTATTGTGGCTGAAGTTGTGAGGAAGCAAATGATCCAACTTTGACTGAAGATTACCAAAAAAAAAATTCTACAGCATACAGCATTTTAGTCATGTTTGTGGATCTGTGTGAACAGGGATTATTTGGTCAACATTGCCTTCTGTGCAAAAAACGTTTTAAAAATGCCAGGAAAAAACTTTTTTGTCTTACACCATGTCCTAACTACATCCGACATGGCACCGCAACATGCGTTAAAGGGTATTTTTCATGTAAAACAAGTTTTTGTCCTAAGCTGCGACAGCAATGTGTGAAATTTCTATTTCCATGACTTCGCAGCAAAACAACAACATATACTACTATGGCAATTTTCACCTCAGGTACAGATTATGTGCTTTATTCAGTTTGAATACCATTATATGTTTGAATTCAGTTTGAATACCATTATATGTGACATTTATTACCATACTACTGGAAGCAGCAGCAGATTAACGTCAGAACTGTGACTTAATGCAAACCACATCAGTCACTCAGCCTGTGTACTTTTAATAATGTTAAATAGGTTAATTATGCATTCACTAAATTATAACCCTTACCATTGCATTACCTGTGCAGTAGGGTTGTGAGGATACTGGAATTCGATACTAATCGGTACTGAAATGTAAAAAAAGTCCATTTCCCGCTAACATTTAAACGCAGTTGAGCACATTCTTAAACAGCGCTGATTTGCCATTGTGTTCACGTGCTCAACAGAAATTACTGTGATTGGCCGTAAACTACAGATACAGGGACACTGGAGCGTTTTAAAGCCGCGAAGATTAGTCGATTCATCAGCGGATCGCTCATATGCTTATAAAAAGACCAGCTGATCTTTAAAACACTCCAGTGTCCCTGTATCTGTGGTTACACTTAGTAAACAGAGGTGAGTTCGGTGAATTGATGACCTTCACGGCCAATCACAGTCATTTCTGTTGAGCACGTGAACACAATGGTAAGTCAGCGCTGTTTAAGAACTTGCTCAACAGCGCTCAATTGTTAGCGGGAAATGGACGTTTTTTTTTATTTGCCAACTTGCTTGTCGCTGAAATATTGTCGCATCACGTGTTGTTAGGACACGGTGTTATATGTATGTGCTAGAAATTGTTAGAATTGTAGTGCGCGGACATCTGTCTTCCAATAAATGTAATGGAAGAGAAATAGTTGTCCGTCATCTGTAGCAGTTACATTTTTTAGATTTTGAACTGTTTGTTTTCCTCCCAAATTCTCAACAGTAATAGATTCCACATGAATCACTGACTCAAGTGATCTTGGATGTTGAATGAAAAGTGCGCTCTAGCCAAAGATGGAGTCATTTTTTGTTGTTTTATTCAACACAGAAAGAGTTCCTGAGTCATTCGTGACCTCAGCAAAGACGTTCATGAGGCTTTCATCCTCTTTTTTTCCCCTGTGATTAAGAACATCTTGGAACAGATTTTGCCATTTGCTCTTGCGTCTGTATTTGAGCAAGACGCAGGTGCATTCGGTCAAGTCAAAGTGTGTTTTCACGCTCTCCCTGGCTCTAGAATAAGTGGATTGAGGATTGTTATCCACAAAAGTGAGCAAAAGTGGCCACTCCAGCAAGATTACCTGAGCACCATCTCGAAGACCCTCTGATCTGTGATTTCAGTGACACTGGAGGACAGAACTCGCTTTTTTTTTTCCTCCCCTATTGTTTCAAGCATTAATGGATTTTTCCATTGGCTCTGTCATGTTAGCAACATCTGGCTGTATTGCTGGGCAGTGAAGCATAATGATAGCTGCAGCAGACTGTCAGAGTCGACTAGCGGCACGTTGTGGCCTGCTGGAACCAGTCATGGAGATGGACAGTGGCAGGTGCTCTCATGCACACCTCAGCATAATGGCAGTTTCCATTGTCATTGCATGACCAGAAATGGGAAATTTATGACTAAGACCCCCCACCACCACACACAAACTTTCCTTTTTGCTCTTTTCTTTTTTTTAGGAAAATCACCATCTTAATTAAAATGAGTTATGCCAGATGGGTAGCAGATTGTGGTATGGAAATAAGCCAAGTAGGCAATAAACACAGCTCTGTTAACAAGACGCAATATTCTCCAACTAACGTACACTCAAGTGCTCATACCCAAAATGTGGCTTGACGGTCATTTTTTAAGACGTCTGCTTTGGGTTAAGTGTCTGGTACAGTGGGGTTTTGGATGGCAAGTCTTTATAAAACTTTCTACTCCAGTACATTTCATAAAAACATGATGTTCCTTGTTGTCTTTGCTCAACGATGCTTTAGTTTGTGACCCAAGTGATTTTTTTTTTAAGTTAACCGTGTCAAACTGATTAAATCATGAATCGGACTGATTGCATTTTTTCTTTTATTAATTCAAATAATCCAGTCTGATTGAGACTTCAGTTTACAACTCTGATTCAAACAATGGCTACAAATAATCAACAACGTATTATTGTTGATGCAACAGCCTATTAATTCATTAGCAATGTATTAATTAAAATAATCCAGTCTGATTGAGTCTTTTAAAACTCACTGATTCAAATAAATCAGTCAGAATGATTCTCCACTTAATGATTTAAATGATATGGTGAGAATGAGTCTCAAGTTTACAACTCGCTGATTCAATTTATCCAGTCAGTCTTCAACTAACAATGCCCTAATTCAAAATATCCGGTCAGAACAGTTTTTTAAGTTAATGATTTCAGTTAATATGGTAAGAACTTTAAGTTTCAAAATTCTAATCATCCAATCAGAGTGAGTCTCCAGTTATTGATTCACTGATTCAAATGATCCGGTCAGAATGAGTCTTCCAGGTAACTATTTATTAATTCAAATGAACCGGTTAAAATGAATCTACAGTTGATCCTGTCAGATTGAGTTTCTATTTAAAGTCCTCATGAACCAAAAGTTGCTGAGATTTATTTTAGTGTTGATGTACTTCTAAATGAAATGGAATACTGAGTAGGGGGCGGGGCTTTCCTTTTAAGCATTATTCCTTCATAGCAAAATAACGATAAGAGGAGCGTGGTTAAGAATATTGTGGCTGTATCTGTCAACAGAGAAGTACCATCGCACTAAATGTGAAAGCAAATATTCAGACTTTGATTTGAAGATTACCAAAACAAACTTTTTTTTTTCGTTGGATTATTTGCACTGATTAAATTGTTCACCTAAAGAATAACAATGAATGCTAGCAAAATAAAAAATGATCATTTCACATGGATTTTAAAGGTCCTGTAAAGTGTTTTAGAATGTGCATTTTTTTTTATTTGATATTTGACGTAATCTCAACTGAAACACTAAAGCCGCCTTTCCATTGCACACAACATTCGGACACGACTGTTGGAATACGCCCCCTTGTGGCAGTCGCACAGAAATTTTAGTTTTGTCGTGCACCATGGGAGAGCTCGCAGTGTCCGAAATAATAAAGAAATGCAAAAGCAAGAGCCTTTATTCTCCGTGCGTTTACCATAGTGGAATGAACGAATGAATACTAGAAATTCATAGACTGCTGAAAATTTTGGAGGGAATGTGGAGACAGCATAAAAAAAAAAAAGTATTTTTATTACACTTTATGAATAGAAATATGTATTTTTTTTAATATAGACTTTTTTCTGATGCAAAAAGTAACATGAGACTACTAATTCTCATCTTGTGCACACGGACCTGCTTGGAAAACACTGGAATACATAAAATCCAGTCGGCCAGTCGCATATGGTCTAGTTGCAGAAGTTCAAATATTTTAACGGATCCGTAGCTCAAAAACTCCACGCAGCTCCCGGACTACTCTCTGTTGGAAATGAAAGACTTCCGGTCTGTCGCTTGTCATGTGCAGTGAAAAGGGGGCTAAAGAGAGGGTGGGACATAGAGTAGCCCCTCCCCTTTTTAAAATACAGCCAATAGCATTTAGTTTTATCACAGCTCTGCGAGTGAGAGTGATTGATCTCAATCACATTAAATGAAAAGCGTCTTGAAGGGGGCGGGGCATGTCAGATACTAGAGAGCATTTGATTGGTCAATATTTGTTGAGAAACTGAAGGAGGTGACATCCAAAAAAAAATTCATCCATTTAGGCAAAACTGCAAGCTTTAGATGTTTTATATCAGTTTTATATCTTCTAAACGCGAATCACTGTTTTGTAGCACACTAGCTTATAGATATCCTTAAAATTATCATCCTGATACGAACATGAAAAAAATTTTTTATTTTAATTTCACTAGACATTTAAAGGGGTGTTCCAGAGTGTATTTTTAAGGCTTGGTTGTGTTTGTAAGATGCAAAGCAATGTATGCTCTTGCTTCATTTGTAGAAAATCACGTTATTTTTTCATATATCTTACTTTGATTATATACAGCTACTCTGCTAACATGAAAACGACTATCATATTTCCTAGTTCCTCTGAAAAACCCGCCCTCAAGAGGCTCTGATTGGTCAGCTAACCTAATGTGCTGTGATTCGCGGATCGGCTCCACGCCACCAGTGAAGCGTCAAGCTATAGTGTCAATAGTGTCGATCAGAGTAAGTTAGCTGTTAGCAGTATCTGTTTGAGCCTTAATCAGACAGAAAATGAAAAGGAAGAACCTCATGCCTGCTCTCTAAAATACAATCTGACAAGTGTCTGTAACGAGTGAAAATAGGGTGTGGCTCCTTTAAGAGAGAATCGCCATTTTATGTATGTGTGTGTGTGAACAGTCTGTAGACGCATGTAACGCGAGAACCGCATGTGTGCAGGATCGATGTTTATTTTTATTTTTCTCTAATGCTCAAACTAAGTTATTTTTCTGTAATATAGAGTGACGCTGTTGACAGAAGAATAAAGAGCAAGATGTGAAATGTGACCCGTGAGAGCTTTGATTGAGTTTTCTGCTGCAACACGAGTTAGGCGAGCTATCCTGTATTTTTTTTTTTACTTAACTCAACGTGTTACACGTCTTTCACATATATTCGGAATAAGCATGTGTAAGTAATATGAAACGTTCACATATCTTTTGTGAGTTCATTATCTGAGATTTAGAACGCAGGGAACGCAGCCGCGTAGAGAGACACTGCAGGTCTGGTGATGATTGTGGGTGTTTACAGCAGTTTGACTGATAAATATGAATTTGTAGCTAAATTGTTAGCTGTGCCAAACAGCATTTCCTGTTGTTTACATCCTTGCTACAACATACCGTTAACGCTAGAAACTGTGATCATAGATCAATTTTAACAAATAAAAATACTTCCAGGTTGTGGCTCACAGTCCACAGCTTGTTGGAGCTGCTCCTTTGAGGAGTTTTTTGCCGAATCCAACACTGAACTGAGAGAGATTCTGGAAGCTGTCCTTTGTCAAATGCTAGAGTTATATATATTTTTATAATTTTCTGGAACATAATTAAAATTAAACTGTAAGCACTTCTCTCTTTGTGTCGTGTCCTTTGGAAGCCCAAACACGGAAACAGAACAAGCTCTGTGGAAATAGCAGCGTTTGGACGGCATTTTAGCTTTCTCTGCTATAACCTTACAGCGCCTCTGGCCACGGCCCTTCGCTGCGCAGGGTGTATGCGCGTGGTGAATGCGTGTAACCGGAAGCCCTTGTGATCTCACTAGCCTGGATGTATTTATTTGCAGTCCCCAGAGTTCGTTCTCTGTAGGCTTTGCTAAGCTAACTCTGTAAAAGCCAATGTCTCCCTTTACATTGAACTTTGAGCATATTACATTCAAAGATGTTGTTTATGTTCACACAGCTACATTACACATGAACTAAAGTTTAAAATATGATATCGTAGTGGACCACCCCTTTAACAACTCATTGATTCAAATGATTCAATCACAGCGAGTCTCTGTTCAGAGCTCAATAAACTTTTATCACAAGCCTGATAAATATATGCAGGTATATGTATAAAAACAAAAACAAATTTGATAAGTGCATTAAGATGCAGATGCACAGAAAAAAAACTAATCTCCAAATGAAGTAAATCCATCTAATATGAAACTCTCCTTCTGCTTGTCCACAGTAAAACAATGCTTTCTTTGATTTCCTAGCACAAGAATGAGACCATAATCGAATTTGTAATATTTTTCCAGTTCTTTTATATTTGGGGAAGAAGTGTGATGCACAGGCAGAAGTAGACATGAACCGCATGTGCGAGCGCTGGGAGAGCAGACAGTGCTGTTATGACCTTTCAACCACAGTTAAGTGGACTAGACAGTTCAGGTGTCTGGAGCTGTTAGTGGTAATCCAGGTCACGCTGCGCATTACTTCCATATCTGATTAAAAACCTCTCCATTAGATATTTATTCACTGCATTAGCTGTGGCTATTCTAGCGGTATGCATGCACTTTTAAATCACGCTTCTGGGGGGGGGCACTACGTTCTGATTGGCCAGCAGAACATTTCTGCCAACCAATCACAGAGCTTGCTTGCATTTTCTTCCTTGAGACGTCCTGACAACACGTCTTAACTGGCAGATGGATGTGAGATTGTTTAATATGTAATTGCCTGCGGTGCTGTAAATTGCTTCCTCATGTTTCCTTTCGAAACCACAATACTTCAGGATATTTAATGTTCCACCAAGAGCTCTTTTATCAAAGCTGCCATCTTTATATGCTCAACAACACAAGGTTATTGTTGTTGCAGTGCAATTTCATTTCATAAAAGTCATTTCATCAAAGTGTGATCGGACATATTTGTGTACTCCCTCTGGACTGCAGCTGCTAAAAGTCTTCTGGTCACTAGGACATTTTTTTCAGGGTTTTTATGTACAGTGAAAAGCTTTCAGGAATCTGTCTCATTAGTTTAGGATAAGGATGGATAACTCTCAGTGCAAATGGGCATCTGTTTCCTCCACCGTGCCGCTTTGGAGACTGTTGTGTGTTCTGGTTGTTTTGGGTGTCTGTTGGAGCTGTGTAGTAAATCATGCTGAGTGGATGATCTTATTTAACATCAATAAAACATTAATCACTAATCACTCTCCATTCATCTGGTAATTAGGGAAGGCTTAAGCTTCTTTGCCAAATGGCAGTAGCATCACTTGCACACCGGCCTGTAATGCTGTGACTGCAGTTACTGTATACGTTTGTCAGATATGCAAAAAAAATGTTTTAAATGCATAGTTCACACAAAAGAGTTAAACTAAAACCACTTTATATTAGGTGGCCTTAACTAATATGTACTTACACTGAAATTAATTATTTGTTACAATGTACTGTATTGTGTAAATACATGTTTTTACATTGTACATATGCTTGATTAAATACCTGCATTTAATTACATATGTAATTCACTTCTGTAGTACTCATACCATCAAAACTGTCCCAAACCTTGATCCCACCCCAAAAGCACCAGAGGTTTTCTGCAATAGATTATGATCAGGTTAAGTACATTGTAGCCTATTAATTTTTTAATAATTAAAAATGGATTAATGGATTTAAGTAGTTAAGGCCACCTAGTATAAAGTGGGACCAAAAATCGTCATTATATTTATTTTTACTATTTACTATTTTACTATTTAATATTTACATTTATTATATTTACTATTTATAATTCACTTGTTCCAAACCTGTTTGAGTTTCTCCCTATTGTATTTTATAACACTAAAGAAGATATTTTGAAGAAAGCTGGAAATCTGTAACCATTGACTTTCATTGCATTTTCTTTTATTCTGCTATGGAAGTCAATGGTTACAGGTTTTCCGCTTTCTTCAGAATATCTTAATTTGTGTTTAAGAGAATCAAGAAACTCATAAGGGTTAGTAACCAGTTGAGGAAGAGTAAATAGTGAGTAAATTAATGTCAATGTCAATGTTAATGTAAAATGTCAACTACCTCTTTAAATCAAGTGTATATGCACATTTGTAAGTAAAAGGCAATAGCTTATGCTGTTTAAAAATAGCAAAAAAGGTTTATAAAGAATTCAAGTTATTATATTCATGTTAATTCATGGTAATTAAGTTACCTGTTCAAATGATAATAATTCCTGTACATGAAATTCTGTAATTACCAAAACTGTCCCAAACCTTACCCGTATCCCACCCTAAGAGCACCAGAAGTGTTCTGCAATATGTTATGATCAGGTTAAGTACATTGTATTAATTTTTTCGGATTTAAGTACATAGTAGTTAAGGCCACCTAATATAAAGTAGGACCAAAAGTCATCATTTATTATATATATATATTTTACTATTTACTATTTTGTACTTTTACTATTTAATATTTACATTTACTATATTTACTATTTATAATTCACTTGTTCCAAACCTGTTTGAGTTTCTTTCTACTGTTGAACACTAAAGAAGATATTTTGATGATAGCTGGAAATCTGTAACCATTGACTTCCATTGCATTTCCTTTTTTTTTCTGCTATGGAAGTCAATGGTTACAGGTTTTCAGCATTCTTCAGAATATCTTCTTTTGTGTTTAACAGATTCAAGAAACTCATAAAGGTTAGGAGAGGGATAGTAAATAGTTGAGGGACAGTAAATAGTGAGTAAATTACAATTCCGATGTCAACTACCTCTTTAAATCAAGTATATATGCACATTAACATTTAAAAATAGCAAACAAATAAGGTTTGTAAAGAATTCAAGTTATTATATTCATGTTAATTCATGGTAATTAAGTTACCTGTTCAAATTATAGTAATTCCTGTACATGAAGTACTGGCCATTTTGTAATTACTGATGTTTGGAAATGTGTCTTGCATAGGTCTTAAATAGAGACCTAAAGTGCCCCCTACTGGATTGAACTATAACTGCTTGTTTAAATGTCACAACACAGGTAGTGTATATGACAGATTTGTGTTATTTATATGTAAATAGTGTGCAAATACGTATTTATATGTAAATGTGGACTATGAATAAACGTTATTGTGATCACAGAAACCTATTATATGATTAATGTATATAATGTAATATATATCCCTTATTATTATTATTATTTTTTCCATTAAGCACACATTAGTAATGTGACAGTAAAGGCCAGATATTCAGCTTCACATCACAGGAGTAGTGCATTTTAAAATATCTTTTATTGTTATTTTAATCTGTTAAATGTATTCTTGGTGAGAATAAGTGACGTTCAAAGACATTAAAAAGTCCTTTACTGTTGAAGAATAATGTATATACTCCATTTAAATTACATTATAATTACATTTAAGTGTAAACTGTAAAATAAAACCATAAGTTATCAGTTTTTTTGATTTCTGTTATTGTTGTTTTTATGCTTTTGAGTTGCATTATGGAACTTTGATCTTTCCTCTGAAACTTTTGATATTGAAGTTTGAAAAAGTGACTTTTATTGGCATTTTTAATAGTTGGAAGCGATATATTGTCTGTATTGGTGTTGTAAAGTACACTACAAAAACCTGGTAATACATTGCCACAACTTTTTTGTATACAATCTATTGTCTAAAACAATCTAAGTACTAAAATGTCAACAAAAGTCACTTTGTTAAACTGCAGCGTTGGGTTTTCAACATCAGAAGTCGACAGAGGAGAGATCAAGCTCCCATAATGCAATTCATAAGCGTAAATAAATGCAAAACACCCGTGAATCACAAAATATGCAAACAATATATTTTTGCAGTATTTTTTTTTTAAATCACAGTATTTATTAACAAATGTGGTTTAATATAGTGGACATTTATGCATGTGCTATATAAAAGTTGGAACTATCAAGCAAAGATCACAGTATACTGTCAAACATACAATTATTAGCAAATACAGTCTCTTTTGTGGAATTTTTTACAGTGTATATTTAACATAAACATAGATTATTGACAGAAGATTAAGAACTTTGTCCTCAGAAACTAATTGTATAAAATATAGCAACTTTCAAGTTCAGATTTTCTATAATTTGTCCCCCATAGTTGCTGTCATTTATCGGTCCTGATATTCTGATCATGAGCTCATGTATCTTTTTTTGTGTGCGTTTTTTAACAGAATTGATTGGATTATTGGTTGGGGCCAGATTTCATTATGTCGACAGCAGTACAGCTCTTTCCATGAATTAGAGAGGGCAGCGAATCTGTCTTATCAGCCTATCATTACAGTCAGCGCTGCAGATCCTCTGTTGTTCTTCTTAATTTATGGGCCGTGTGCTTTTGTAAGATTGCTTATAAAGGAAACGACAATCGATGGCGGCCGTTCAAAATCTAAATCTTTCCCTTTTGGCGGAGATTTCAACCCGGTGACAGATTCACAACACCAAGCACAGATTGCTTTATTTATTCCACAGCGCAACGAGAGGAGAAACACAAGATGACAATTATACTATTACTTCATTTATCCATTGTAATATTATATTCTGTGTGCCATATTTGTTGCGGTACAGCTTGAAGTGACAGTGCTTACAGATGACAGACAGCAGAGCGTGGATAAATATCGCGTTCTGTCAAAAAGCAGCAGGCTGTTATGCGTCAAACACAAGTAGACGGGGAGTTGAGCACTTGTGAAAACACGAGTTGAGGGTATTTTGCAGTGGCGGCTCAGTGAAGTGTAGCAGCAGCAGAAACTCACTGACAGCAGCACGTAAAGCACAGGTGTGTGTGTGTGTTTCAGAGCCTCTGCCAAACACACTGACCACTGACCACACACCTGATATGTGGTTATGTTGTTCCAAACCTTTGATTTGACCTGACCTAAGTGAGGTTCAATAAAATGTGTTGTTTTTTTTCACATACAATGCAAGATTTTAGTATTACGTTGTTGTGTTATAATAGGTTTTGTTTCTCATTTTTTTAGTCTGTTCTTATGTTTTTACTGTATTTAATGTGTTTGTGTGTGTGTGTATATATATATATATATTTTTTTTTAATTATTATTATTATTATTTATTTTTTTAAATAGTATGTCAAATTTTCTTTTTTATTATTATTTATTTGTTTTAGTTTAGGGCGGCATGGTAGCTCAGTGGTTAGAACTGTCGCCTCACAGCAAGAAGGTCGCTGGTTCGAGTTCCGGCGGGGTTAGTTGGCATTTCTGTGTGGAGTTTGCATGTTCTCCCCGTGTTCGTGTGGTTTTCCCCAGGTTTCGTCCGGGTGCTCCGGTTTCCCCCACAGTCCAAAGACATGCGCTATAGGTGAATTAAATAAACTAAATTGGCCGTAGTGTATGATTGTATGGGTGTTTCCCAGTACTGGGTTGCGGCTGGAAATCAGAGACTAAGCCGAAGTAAAATGAATGAATGAATGAATGAATGAATGTTTTAGTTTGGTTTTTTACTAGTTTAGTACTTTAAATTTAATTACTTTTAATTTACTTTAATTTTATTTCTAAATGTGATTAATAATATTACTGATAATTCATTCATTCATTTTCCTTCGGCTTAGTCCCTTTATTAATCTGGGGTCGCCACAGCGGAATGAACCGCCAACTTATCCAGCATATGTT
>CAIGQV010017835.1:25013375-25026249 GCA_903798115.1 Danio jaintianensis
TGGGGTCGCCACAGCGGAATGAACCGCCAACTTATCCAGCATATGTTTTACACAGCGGATGCCCTTCCAGCTGCAACCCATCACTGGGAAACACCCATACACTCTCATTCACACACATACACTATGGACAATTTAGGCCACCCAATTCACCTATACAGCATGTCTTTGGACTTGTGGGGGAAACCAGAGCACCCGGAGGAAACCCACGCCAACACGGGGAGAACATTCGTACAGAAATGCCAACTGACCCAGCCGGGACACGAACCAGCGACCTTCTTGCTGTGAGGCAACAGTGCTAACCACTGAGCCATCGTGTCGCCTATTACTGATAATAATAACTATTATTATTATTATGATAACCAACCTGCATGGAACACACTCTTTCCTCTCCATATGCATCAGACTTAAGACTTGTCATTAGCATCTATATATTGCTGTTCTCTGGTGATTTGAAGTCATAGAATTGATTTGAACTGTTTTTTATCCTTGTTTTTATGTCGCTTTAGGCAACAGTGTCTGCTAAAAGAATAAATGTACATGTATACATGTATTATTTAGTATCATGTTGTAGTGTTATAATAGGTTTTGTTGAATTAGATGTTTTTTCTTCTTTTTTTCTCAGTTTTTACTTTATTTTATGAGTTTTTTATATATATTCTTTTAAATAGTATGTCCAATTGTTTATTATTATTATTTATTTGTTTTAGTTTGGTTATTTATTAGTTTAGAGCTTTAAGTTTAGAGCAGAGTTTTTTCTAAATGTGATGAATAATATTACTACTACTACTACTACTTCTACTACTGCGGCTGCTAATTATAATAATAATAATAACTATTATTATTACATAGGTGAACTTGACAAACCACCTGCAAGGAACACACTCTTTCCTGTCCATATGCACCAGGCTTTCCTACAAACACTCCATTGCAAGGACTCAATTAAAAAAAATCTAAACTAACTTAAACTTGTCATAGCATCTATATTGCTGTTCTCTGGTGATCTGAAGTAATAAAAGTGATCTGAACTTCTTTTATCCTTGTTTTTTAAGTCGCTTGGGACAAAAATGTCTGCTAAACAAATAAATGTATACATGTATTATTATTATTATTATTTAAAAAATAATTAGAATTTCTTCTGCTATTAAATTTAACATGGATGAAAATGAGTTCCTAGTTTATTATCAAATTATTCAAATTATTAAAGTTAGATTGTTTAAATGGTCTTCACAGTAAGAAAAAAAAAAAGGTTCCTATAAGAAATGTTAGCTTCTTCAAGAGTTCCTGTATGACATTACTGTGTTACAAAACCCCATTAAATATAAACACAGTCACATTAATTGAACTTATGATGATCTTCACAGAACATGCTCACTGCTTATTTCAGTGTTTAAGCTACAATTTCTCCCCCCATACCCACTCTTTTTGTGCTCTCAAAACAAAATCATAGAGGTTTGGAACAACATGAGGGTGAACAAATGATGCCGTTTTCATATTTGATGAACTTTTCCTGTAACAGACTCATTGTTTACTGCCAGTGACTGTCAAATGCTGCCTGGGGAAAAAACAAAATGAAATCATTCCATTTTAGATGGAAAAACCACTGTTTAAAAATAAAAATCAGATAAATTTAGCAGAAATGAGGAAACATCATTGAAATCAATTGAAATTCATGTCAAGATTTTATAAACCTGTTGCTTAGAATGGCATTTAAACTACTCATAAACCATTTTTAGCTATTAAAATATTTTGTGTGTGTACTTTTAGTCTAATTATTATGCAAGCAGTTGACAAAAAAGCACTTAATCTTTAAAGTACATGTTTAGAGATTGACAACCGTTGCAATATCACATTGATGCTTTTGTATTCAATTTCATGTGACGTCCCCTCACCTATACTTGTGGAGTGATTCCCTTCATCATCTTCTCCAGTGTGGGTTTTTTTGGTTAAATGATGCACAATAATAGTGGCATTAAAGGCCCTCTGCAACAAAAGACATCAGTGATAAAGCTGCAGGGTCTAGTGAACTTCAGCAAACATCTTCAAATGGCAAACGGTGAACCGTCATAAGAGCAAAAGACTCGGTTTAATGTTTGGAGGCATTTATTGCTCTAGAACTAAAAGCCTGATAGTTACAGCAATTACAGCACTTGCCCTTTTAAAGGTACAAGCCGTAATTGCGACGCAGGGCCAGACGATCAGAAGAAAAGCAACTATGACTGGCGGCAAATAATAACAAAGCCCTCCATAAGTAACTCAAGCCATACATTTACTAATGCAAAGTGCTGTATCAGCCTCTGAGCTCACTGACAAGGGTCATATAGAGCTGTTTTAAACATGCCGGATGAGAGTCCATTTTTATGCTCCACCAATCAATGGCAGCCCAGGCTCATTGGAAATACGTGAAATGTAAAATATGTTGCTCTTGGTACTTTTTGTTGCACGTTTCAGATTACAGATCCACTAGAGGGAACTGTTTAGATTTTGATCTGAAATACGTTACTTAGAGGCCGTTCACACAGAATGTGTTTTTCCTTTCCAATGCGCTACTTTTTTGTTGTTTTTCAATTTAAACGTGCTGGACGGACATGTTTGACTGTTACGCTTGCGTCTTTTGAAGTGCCACACAGCGCTGTGAGCGACAGTTATATTACTAAACTTTATTATTTTTTCACGCTTCACTAGCGCATTAGTCCGTTTCTAACTGCATGTGAGAAGCACTTCAACCTAATCATGTAAGTTATCACCATGGGCTCAAATTCATTATTTCAAATATAGACACGCGGCGAGTGGATGAGCGTGCGCAAATAAAGAAAGCGAAACTCACAATTTCCACGTGCTTTTAGACGGCCTCGTAAAGAATTTTTCTTTCAGCCTCGTAAATTTTTTTTGATATATTGAATCATATATTCTATTTAGGCTTATATAAATTATTTATAACGTGTCCTCCAACCTATTCTGCATCAAGATTCTCAGTATTCTCGGTGTGCGTGTGTGAACAATTATGGCTCAGATCTGGGTACTAAAACGTTGTCAGTTATCTTATTAAACAAAATGCTTAAACATTAAATTGAGTTTTTAGGAATATTAAAAATATATAGGTCTATATTATCTGTCAGGGCTATGTAGAAGATACGCACTAATGAAAAGAATGCTTGTGTGTGAGAGAACTGACGAGTTATGTTCACCTTGCGCGCGGATACTCCCCATTTATTTATTTTCATAACCACCACGAACAGCTATGCAAATGGGGACCTAATGAATTTTGAAGAGTATTTCATAAGTGTTTTGTGACCACCCTGAAATTACAGTGTGTGTGTGTTTCTTTTGGGGACTAATTCATCATCTCCTCCCCTGTCTTTTTCTCACTGGGCTGTTTGTCGTCTCCAGTCTGCATTTTAAAAATGTGTCAAATAAGGCCCTCCCTCACCTTACATCTCTTTTTCACACGGTAATGCTAAAGGGGGACGTAATATTGGATGCTCAGTGCATTCTTTTTGGAAATTATACACTTGAATTTGAAATATTTATTATGTGCGATATTTCAAAATTTTACATTGTCGACAAAATTATTCCGATATTATCGATAATATTCGATATATCGCCCAGCTCTACTTGGAGGCAGGGCAACCATTACGAGCTTCTGTTTATAGTAGAAAGTTGCCATGACAACTGTTTTATTTACCTTTATATAATGGCGGAGGAGGCGCTTATTGTAGCTGTGTCCAAATATTCTGCATTATATGATGTATCTTCAAGTGCTTATCATAATATATTGTTTTCCTATTCCTAATGGGTCTGTTATTGTTGTTATTGCATCACGTTCATAATATTATGTCACGTGGACCTTGCACTTTTTTAAAACCCATTTCTTAGTGCCATGTCTTGCATTTTTAGAAGTAAAGATACATTCGGTGTAAATGAGCCCTTATGCCAAGTTCAGACTGCACGATTTTCAAAGTAGTCGCGTCACAGATGTTTTCACAATGCATGACTATCTGGGCTAGTGTTCCATCACTGCTGTGTTTGCACTGCAAGATGGATCGGCGACAGGGGGTTTCACATTGCATGACTTTACAATAGGAGAATCACCCACAACTTTGTCTCGGTCCCCAAACGTCTCACAACCAAACACGCGAAAAGTGACATAACGCGAGGTCACGTAGTATATCTTTATACGTAATATATCATTATAACTACATAATGAGAAAGAAGCCTTTAGTGGGGTAGAAAATTTACTTATTTTGCTCACCTGAGTTTTGAAGGGAATTAGCAATTTCTCCTCAACTTTATTTCTTTTTCGACCCGGTTGTGGTACCTATTGCTCAGATGACACGCCAAACAGACACGGGTGCTCCTGCCAAATTTACACAAATTTACAAATTTCCTCCATTTCTTGGGTCCAAATCGACCAAAAAGAAGCCCTTTTTAACTTCTCCCTCAACCTCCCGCTGGCCTGCAGATACCCATACTAGTGGATGCTGCTCTCTCATTGGCTGTATGTAATTGCCGATGTTATTTTCAAGCAGAACACATTTCACACGACATGATTTTGAATCTCCAACAGCTCCAGGTATTTAGCATGCCAAATATTTCATGGGTGTCAGCGACTCATCTGTGATTCTCTCAGATCGCGTCTTTGATAGTTCACACTGTGTGATTGTCACTCACGTGAACGAGCACCGATTTGCCTTTGATTTTGGCCATTTGTCTGCGATTTCTCAAAACCTGTCTGCGAGTCAAAATCAGGGGTAAAATCATGCACTCTGAACTCGGCATTAGTGTGTGTTTTATTGAACGTTTCAGATACTCATCCTTCTTGTTCACGTCCACAAGAACACGGTGCAGCAGATAGATAGATGAGGCAAACATTCGATTACAAACCATAGACATCGTTACGTTTTTTTTGTGGTATTTATTTGTCGTTATGCAAAGAAATGCATGAAAATATTCTTTTAGTCGTTGATAATATATCCTTGTAAATGTTATTACTACTGTACATCCTAATACAGTAACTACTCATTACTGTTCGAGATTGAGATCGAGAAAAGGGTTTTAGGAGACTTATTACAACCTAACAGACACCTTCTCCTCGCCATTTCTGTTTGTTGTCAAAACTGACAGTTGGAGGGGCGTGGTTAAATATGTTAGCCACGCCCAATACCTCAGACAGAGGTAATCTGAGAATTTAACTGAAAACATACAGGAAGTGCATTTTTTTTAGATTGTAATTTTAGATTACAAGGGCAAACTTTTTTTTTTTTTTTTAATGGCATGCACAGATAAATTGTTCACCACAAAACTAGCGATGTGAGCTAACAAAATCAATATGATTAGTTTTGATTTCATGTGGACTTTAAATTATGTTTTTGCGGTTTCACAAAAACGTAAGCTGAAGCTCCTATTTCCAATGAGCCTGTGTTGTCTAATGTACTGGTTTTGTTTCAGGACCCAGATTTGATCTCAAGCTATCTGATGAGATCTGGCGGTTTCAGCTATTTTTGTGTACTCTGTGCATCAGGTGGTCTGAGCGGAGACTGTGGAGAATGTGTGAATGTTGGCAGGTTACATTTGGCTCAGGTTTGTTTTCATCACTCTTACCTTCCAGTGACTCTTGGCAAAGTTCTTTTGAATCTGTGCTGAAACCGAGCCATGAATGTTCCTGTCCAGAGCCGCGCCTCCTGATATCCTGCCATGACAATATAGTAATGTTCATTCAAAATTAATCATGCACACTGATGTTTGATAATGATTTTTGTAAATTTAATATTCAGCAAGAATGCATCAAAATGATTTACAGTAAAGACATAAGTATAACCTCATGTACAAAAGGACATATATCGATTGCACTTGTAATTTATTTCGTATTTTATTTTATTTACATTTAGTCTACTGTTTTTAATAACACATATCGTTTACTTTTTTTACACTGTGCCTGTGCTTATCATGATCTTCAGATGTACAAAAGATGAGGCTGTTTTTATTTTTATGAATGGTATCGTTTTAAAAACAAATTCTACATTTTCAGTTTGGGCCTACAGTGCAACTGATTTACACAACCCAGGCTCATTCTGATTATGTACCCCTATATACATTTCTGGAAAGAGCAAAATACATTCCAGGAGCTACGTTTTTTTTTTTTGCAGTTTTTGTTTTCGCGAATCCACCAGAGGCCGCTTCAGATCTCAAATCTCTCCCGCGAGTGCCATTCGTGCCTGCTGTTCTCACATAAATCCAACAGAGGCCGCTGTCTACTTACTGAATGACTGAATAACTGACCGATCGACTGACCCACCCTCCCCCTTCCCTAAACCCAACCAATAGAGTTTTAAAAAGCACAGATTGACCCGCCCACCCACTTCCCTAAACCTAACCGCAGTGTTTAAAAAACACTGAAAAAGAAAAGCCATTGCCTGATTTTTACCACGTTTTCAGATTTTACCACATTCTCACCCTGTTATTTACTTGTTTGTTTAATTTTTTTAGCTTTTGTTTTTGTCTTACCTGCTTTCTGGAACCGTTCTTTACCGGACTCGAACCCCGTTGTCGCAGTCAACTCCACTCTGCGTCTCAAGTCCGCCGACGTACATGTCGAGCTAGCGGACAAACTGGTAACAGCGGAAAAACCATCCATATGGAGGTAAGCGGTCAGCCCCGTAGCTTTCATTTTAAAGATGAAATGCAGCCATACGTAGCTCTGGCTACATAATTCGCGATCTCCAGAAACGTATATAGGGCTACGTTTTCAGAATGAGCCTATGTTGGATTTACAAGATGTTATTCTGGAACCAAATTTATCCACACTGGTAAAAAAATACAGGGTTCCACACAATTCATTCATGTTGTCCCAACACAAATCGAAGTTAACTTAACAAATTTAAGTGGATTGAACTTAAAACAATTCAGTTGTCCCAAAAATCTCAAGAATTGTGTTGTTTCAGCTCATTTTAAATAGTTTGAACAAGTAGCAAAATTCTTTTTTTTTTTCAGTGCAAGACAATACTTCTCTGATCTGCTCTCCACTTTCATTGTCCAACTTCGTCTTTACTGCGTAGCAACATTTTTCTTGTTTTATTTTTATATCTCCTAAAGAATCTCCTGGAGAAACATCAGAATAAGACGACGACCAGGAAATGAATCATAATTGGAAGCTCTTTTGAGCGAATAATGGCAACATCTAAGGAAGTACTCTAAAAAAATCCAGTCTCAATTATATGCATTTCTCTCTATTCCATTTAGATTGCACAATGAAGACTGTTTAGTGTTTCGTAAATATCTCATACAATGTCACATGCAGGTGAAGAGACTTGTGTTTATTGTACATTTGATTATCCTCCTCCAGTCTACTCTCAGCCTCCTACACCACTGCACAGATGTGACCCAACTCTTCATCTATCCTTCAAGGTCAGCCCTTGCTTTGCTTTTCAACGCCAATGAACCTTCAGCTCCCATACGCCTCTTTCCTGCTATTTATGGACTCACCAAGGATGCTGCGAGGCCTGCTCACAATTGAACCTCTTCGCTGGATCCTTCTGCAGTAAGTGAACTATGAAGTCTTTCGCTGAACATTAGTGGGCAGGGAGAAGCAGAGAACACAAGGAGATCAATACCACTTAATGTGGCGTGTTTAGTGCTGCGTTATAAAACATGAAGCATTAATACAAAGCGAGACATTTTCAAAAGCATTCGTGAAAGCATCAATGCTGCAATTCTATTACAGCTCATGAAATTGTTTGCTAAGAAGTTGCAGAAAGCAACAACGTTGTTTGTTACTGATGTGGATGGCAATTTATAGTGGCCTCAAAAAGTATTTAGGGTCAAATGTTCTTTTTGGTAATGTTAGTTTGTGTAATACATACAGTATACATGCTTCAGTGAACCAAATTCATAATTCAGACCAAATTCACACTTATTATTTGAAAGTTTAACTTCCATCTGCGGTGCAGGGTTTTATTGTCTAATCAAATAAAAACTTTACGTCTAATTTTACTTTAATAAAATATTTAGCCACTGGTTAAATATTTTCCCACATTAACAATTGTAATGTAATGTAATGTAATGAGTATTTATATAGCGCATTTATCGTGTATGGCCATACACCCAAAGCTCTTCACAATCATGAGGGGGGTCTCTCCACACCACCACCAGTGTGCAGCATTCACTTGGATGACCACAGAGAGTCAGGACCTCGGTTTAACGTCTCATCCGAAAGACGGCGCTCACTAACAGTATAGCATCCCCTTTACTTTACTGGGGCATTAGGACTCAAACAGCTTGCAGGTTGAGCGCCCCCTGCTGGCCTCACTAACACCACTTCCAACAGCAACCTAGTTTTCCCAAGTGGTCTCCCATCCAGGTACTGACCAGAGTGATATGGCTGTGGCTATATGATATGGCTGTGGTTGTATGAATCGTTATAAAGGTTTAGAAGTATATTTATGTTATCTATTATTTTAATTCAATCATTCATTTTCCTTTGCCTTAGTCCCTTTATTTATCAGGGGTCGCCACAGCGGAATGAACCACCAACTTATCCAGCATATGTTTAACACAGCGGATCCCCTTCCAGCTGCAACTCAGTACTGGGAAACACCCATATACAATCATTCACACACATACACTACGGCCAATTTAGTTTATCCAATTCACCTATTACGCATGTCTTTGGACTGTGGGAGAAATCGGAGCGTGGGAGAACGGGGAGAACACGCAAACTCCACACAGAAATGCCAACTGACCCAGCCGGGACTCGAACCAGCGATCTTCTTGCTGTGAGGCTACAGTGCTAACCACTGAGCCACCATGTCGCCATTATTTTAATTATTAACCCTTATTATTTAAGATCAGAGACAGATCAGAGTAAACCTCTCACCAATTAAAGGGAAGACCCTTTATATAGTGAATTATCACTATAAGACATTTACAAATGTAGATGCATTATGTAACTGCATAACATGCACAGCCCTTAAAATAAATATTTGCCAAGCAGCAAATATATTTGTTTGATTAATTTGTATAGTTTGATTTATTTATAATTAATATTCATATTATGAAATACTTTACTGATTAGTAGTATCACAGTAATATCTATTGATTTGACTAATGAAAGTAAGTAAACATTTATGGATGGTAAAAATAAATTCAGTGATAACATCAGTGGCATTTATTTTAAATAAAAATAGAATAAGCACAATTTCAAGCACATTTTGCAAAAACAAGTTTGTTAGACTTTAAAGGGGACATATTATGCTGCTATTTACAAGATGTAAATTAAGAGTCTGATGTCCCTAGAGTGTGTATGTGAAGTTTCAGCTCAAAATACCACACAAATATTGTTTTATAACTTTTTGAAACTGACGCGTTTAGGCTTTGATCCTAATTATGCTGTTTTGGTGACTGTCGCTTTAAATTTAAATGAGATTGTGCTCTTTTCAAAAGAGGACGGGGCTACAAATGCCTGTGTGTCAGCATAGTGGCAGATTCAAAAACAAGACTGATGTCATATGTTAATGAGGGAGAGATCGTCACTAATGAGCGGGGCTTTCCCCCTCTGTTGAGAATGTCAATCAAAGTGTTTCTGCAGACTGTTTTTAATGAAGTGTGATTATAAAAAATAAAATTTATACATTTTTATCATTAGACGCTGGATATATCACACAACTGTGTTTAAACCCCTTATAAAAGTGATTTTTGCATAATAGGTCCCCTTTAAATATCAAAGCATAAGTTAATAAATAAAAAGTAAGAATGTTTGGACACTTGATTTTACATCAGATGTAAAAATGTCCTGTGTTCTAATATTTTTGAGGCCACATATTGGTACATTCATAACCTGTCTGCCTCAGTTTCAGATTTCACTAGATTTTTGTATAAAAAAAAAAAAAATGCAATTCATGTTTTATATTAACAGTAGAAATGAAGAGATATTAGATGTTGTTTTTTATACCGGAGTCAGAGATGTCATTCCAGTATGGAGAGTCGAATTCATACTCAGCCTTTATGATGAGCTTGTAAAGTTGTGTGTCATTGTCATCGTAGAAAGGAGGATAACCGCAGAGTCTGCCAGAACACCAAAAACTGCTGATTCAGACTCTCAGATGTTTATTCATTCAGGTGGAACAGTAATAATAATCAGTTTACTCACAGAATGAACGTAATCACTCCAATGGCCCAGAGATCCACCTCTTTACCGTATGTCTTCTGCTGTAGAAGTTCAGGAGCTACAAACACATACTAAACGTCAGTAATTATATGTCTTTATTTCTATAGCGCTTTTACAATGTAGATTGTGTCAAAGCAGCTTAACATAGAAGTTCTAGTAAACGGAAATTGAAACCGTGTCAGTCCAGTTTTCAGAATTGAAGTTCAGTTTAGTTCATTTCAGTGTGGTTTAATTTTCACTGCTGAGAGTCCAAACACTGAAGAGCAAATCCATCATTGCGCAGCTTCACAAGTCCCAAACCAAGCAAGTCAGTGGCGAGGAACGAACTAAAGATTATTCAGTCAAAAATTTAAGAAGATTTTTAGCTGAAACTATAGTCCTTGGTCATTGCTATAACCCTGTCCTTATCCTGCTAAATTGGCTACAATGCTTTGGAGACATTTAGATTTAGATTTATATCTCTTTAAGTTTATTTTAGCTCTGTCTTATTCTGAATTGTTAATATAAATACCTTTAGCTCAGGCTTAAATTTGACCTTATTTTATTTTTACCTTTTAGTTTATGTGGTATCTGTTTTCATTGTATAGGTTGTCTGTAGTACTTATTTTCAGTTATTTGTGTTGTGTAAGCGTCTGGATTCTGAAATTTACTTTAGGTTCAATAAACTAAATATTAGGCAAATAAGGCAATGATGACTAGCACTTTGAGAGTCAAAAAACCCCATACAGTCAAAACAGAATCAATATCTGTGGCTCCTGATGATACGTTCAAGTCTTATAAAGTGAAATACTGTAATCAGTCTGGGCAAAAAGGCTGAAGATTAATACATAGCCTCAGCAAATGAGGAAATCTGATTCTTTGAAATGAAAGAGATTTTTGCGATAGTTCATCAGAGGAAACATGTATACATTTTTTTGCATGTATAAGTTTTCTATTTTGTTCATTTATTTATTTATAATCTGGCCTGAGGGTAATAAAAATGAACAGCAAATGTTAATTTTTGTGTGATCTAAACTAGGGCTGCACGATATTGGAAAAATCTGACATTGTGATTGTTTTGTTGCGATATACATTGCGATATGAATATAAATTCACAAGATGATTTAAATAGCTCTACTGGGAAAGATTTCATGGAAATAGGTTGATTGGGGTGATCAAGCATTTTTAAAAGCTAAATTAGCAAAAATAAAAGCTAAATAAACAGCGCTTTATGGTTTTCTGGGGAGACTAGCAGTATTCAAATGCAGAAATGCAATCAAATGTAAAATAACATGGTCATCATTGTATAAATAATTTTATACAGGCAGTCGTGGCCTGGTGGTTAGAGTGTTGGACTCGTGATCCGAAGTTTGCTGGTTCGATACTCGGTACCAGCGGGAATTGGGGGTGGGGGGAGTGAATGACCAGCACTCTCCACCACCCTCAATACCACGACTGAGGTGAGTCCCTTGAGCAAGGCACCGTTCCCCCCCAACTGCTCCCCGGGCGCCGCAGCATGGCTGCCCACTGCTCCGGGTGTGTGTTCACGGTATGTGTGTGTTCACTAACTGTGTGTGTGCACTTGGATGGGTTAAATGCAGAGCACAAATTCCAAGTATGGAACACCATACTTGGCCACACTACACTTCACTTCACTTCACTTTATTCAACAATATAAAATAAAATGTAATAATATCTTTATCTTTTAATCTGTAATAAACAATCTAATCTTGCGATGTGACAATTGCAGACACACACATTGCGATATCGATGCTCAAACGATATATTGTTCAGCCCTAATCTAAACCTTTATATGTTATATATGATTCTTAACTCATATTAAGATTAAAGAAAGATGTTTGTCACATTATACTAGATTCAGATCTGTGCATTTTTTATAGATATATGTCGAACCAAATAAGCTTGATTCTGTATGTTACTGTGCAAAATATTTGTTTATAATCATGATCATAGACAGTCTCTCTTACCAACATATGCTGGAGTCCCACATGCGGTGGACAGAGCCCCCTGCTCTTCCATTTTAGACAGGCCAAAGTCACTGATGACAATTTTGGAGTCTTCTAATGGAGTCTCGTATAGTAAATTCTCAGGCTAAAGGAGAGAGAGATTGTATTATTATTGTAATATCCATGCAAAGCATCCGCAGTGACTTTTTAACCCAAACACCTTGAAAGCATCAACTAAGAAGCCCCTCAGCATGAGTGTTGCTCTGAAACTAAAAATGTTCAATCTCGAGACTAAAGTGTTATATCTTGTTCTCAGGTACCTTTAGATCACGATGCACGACGCCCAGCTGATGCAAATACTTCACGGCCTGCAGCACCTGGTAAATGACCCGACTGGCATCTTTCTCTGTGTAACTGCCTCTCTCCAGAATCCTGTCCAGCAGCTCACCTCCTGTCAGCCTGCACAATACACTCAAATCAGTACAGCCGTCTGTCTGTTTGTCCGTCAGTTTCTTCTGTCTGTCAGTGTCATGTGTCTGTCTGTTTGTCTGTCTGTCTGTCAGTGTCATTTGTCTGTCCATCAGTTTCTTCTGTCTGTCAGTGTCATCTGTCTGTTTGTCTGCCTGTCAGTGTCTTCTGTTAGTCTGTGTTTTTTGTTAGTCTGTGTTTTCTGTCTGTCTGTCTGTCTGTCTGTCTGTCTGTGTCTTTCGTTTGTCTGTTAGTGTCTGTCTGTCTGTCTGTCTGTCTGTCTGTCTGTCTGTCTGTCTGT
>CAIGQV010017835.1:25029737-25049376 GCA_903798115.1 Danio jaintianensis
TCTAGAAAATGCTTCTTGATTTAAGATATTTTTGGACTAGAAACAAGACACAAACTCATTCCAGTGTATGCAAGCTGATTTGATGAATAGTTATGACCATAGAACCATCTTCAAGCCAAATTGCAATTTGCAGCAAGTAATAGCATTCAATATTGGGTGAAAAAAAGTAATATATTTCAATATTAAGATCTAAATAAAATAAGCAGAAATAACAACACAGGGTGGTTCATTCTGCTGTGGCGTCCCCAGATTAATAAAGGAACTACGCCGAAAAGAAAATGAATGGATAAATAACATAACACATACTTTCACATTACTAGTTTTTTTCTAGTTTATCCAACACTGAAAGCATTTTTCTTTTAGCAGTAACAGATGTTGTAATTATAAATGACCACTAGAGGGAAGCCTTGACTAACTTTAGTTTTACAATAGAGCCAAACAAACATTGCCTCGAAGTATTTTTATATACTGTTCTCTCATTATAAGTTACATTATAATATAGCACATTGTTCTGTGTTAATATGAAAGAATTGTCTGTGTTGTTTGTACTTGTCTTTTACCTGTATTTTGGCACGTATTTTAAACAGTGTACAGTATATAAATATCAGTGTATATATTAATCATCTGAGAATAACTGTAAACGGTTATCAAAGTTATTATTCATGTTAGTTATATAAGATAATTACAGGTAATAACAAACAGCAAAAAAGATTTTGTGTGCATGTGTTAATAATTTTTTGCTATTTGTTATTGATTAATGGATTGTAATTATCATTTATTTACCTTATCCATGGTTCCCACGGGTCATGGAATTTTTAAAGGTCTATTTTAGACGGGGTTTTTTTTTGTCCAATTCATAAAATAACTGAGAATAACTGTAAACAGTTCTCAAAAGTTTTGTATGTTTTATGTCTTTATGTCCATTTGTTGTTGTCTCTATGTGAGTTTTTTGTGTGGCACTGTTATGAAATGAGGACTCTTGACTGCAAACCAAATCTACCTTCGGGTATAAATAAAGTAACCTAACCTAACCTAAGTTATTATTTATGTTATATATGATAATTATAATTAATAACAAACAGCAAAAATATTGTGTGCGTGCGTGCGTGTTAATAATTTAATAATATTTGTTTTACTATTTGTTATTAATTAATGATCGTAATTATCATTTTGTGTACCTTATTCATGGTTCCTACGAGTCATGGAATATTTAAAGATCTATTTCTATTTATTTTTTTATTTTTTTGTCCAATTCATGAAATATCAGCAATTTTTGTTTTTGTCATTTTTTATTTTTCTTACCATTTATCAAAATGTAACTTTTCTATACCATGTCTCTTTTATTTTCTTAGTTTTTAAAAAAAAAAGTTTTCTTAAGTTTTCTTTTTTGGCCTCGAGAACCATTGATCTCTGTAATTCCTAACAAAGAGGGAAGATGTTTACCTCTTAACCTACTCCATCATATTACATGAATGACTCTAAATGATCAAAATAAATAAACAAACCTGTTCTAATCTGTTCAACACTATAGTATCAAAAAAAAAGTCAAATTTAAACTTTTATCGAACAATACAACAAACATAGCTCCAAAATAAGATTTGGCTGAATGTGCACTGCGATAATATCACATAACATGTCTAAAGCAGGTCACACATTTAAGGTGAAGAGAGTTATTGCACACCAGATGAGCGTTTTATATATATATATAGCATTTATTATTTATTATTATATATATAGCATTTTATTGTATACTAACTAATACAATGTTATTTAATATGAAACAATGCAGATGCAGCCGTGGAAGCAATATAAACAGTGTCCTGGCTAGCCAAAACCCAACCAAAAATCTGCAGCAATAAAAAAAAATGGCAAGATCCTCAACATTTTGCGCCATTTGCTTTATTTTGCATTAAATTCAGCAACCGCACATCATCACAGAATCGCTCATTTCTGGAGGGACTGCACAACACTGCTGCCTGTTTTTCTATTTAATATAGGTTACGCAAATTCAGCTTTTCAGTAAATGAAATAAAGAGAAAAGTCATGGAATTTGACATTACTGTATTGATCATAACTTATTGTGTAGGCCATATAACTTTCTGTACTGTTCAGTTATTTAATTGTGTCATGTGACACTGAGTGTTCAAATGAACTCCCGATGCATCTGAATATTGTCGGCCTGATAAAGGCAAAACCCGTAGGTATGGTGCACATGAGTGCTGTTTTTAAAAAAGAATAATAGCCATGTTAATAAAGGCTTTTTATCTTTTTCACCTACTTTTCAAGTGCCTTGGACATTTTGTATGTCTTTATGAATCCCTTATCCAAACAGCACTAACACATTAACTATCCCTGAACACTTTTTGTTTGATTCTGGATTTTATCAGTGAATTTGACATTTGGCTTGAGTGGGAACCTGCTTATTTGATAACATTTTATACATTTATTGCTTGTAATACACATACACAACTCATACTAACCCAGTCTAATGGGAAAGCATAACTATTGATGGAATATTGATAGATGATTTCATATAATGTGGAACAAATAAAATGTGCAAGTTTTAGACGACTAATTTGCAAATGTAAAACAGTTACAAATTGCCTTGAGAATTTGTTTCTCTTTCACATACTACACTACCTGACAAAAGTCTTGTTGCCTATCCAAGTTTTAGGAACAACAAATAATAACTTGACTTCTAGTTGATCATTTGGTATCAGAAGTGGCTTATATGAAAGGCAAAGGCCTCTAGATTACGCTTATTTTACCTAAATAAAATATGATCATGCCTTGATTTTTAATTATTTAATTAGGACACTTAACAGAAATAATGTACAGTATAGAATATAAAGTCATGGGGCAGTGGAAAAAGAATTAATATTGTGTATGACTCCCATGAGCACAAGGACTGCATCCATACATCTCTGCAATGACTCAAATAAATTAATAATAAAGTCATCTGGAATGGCAAAGCAAGCATTCTTGCAGGACTCCCAGAGTTCATCGAGATTCTTTGGATTCATCGTCAATGCCTCCTCCTTCATCTTACCCCAGACATGCTCAATAATGTTCATGTCTGGTGACTGGGCTGGCCAATCCTGGAGCACCTTGACCTTCTTTGCTTTCAGGAACTTTGATGTGGAGGCTGAAGTATGAGAATGATTGCTATCCTGCTGAAGAATTTCCCCTCTCCTGTGGTTTGTAATGTAATGGGCAGCACAAATGTCTTGATACCTCAGGCTGTTGATGTTGCCATCCACTCTGCAGATCTCTCGCACACCCCCATACTGAATGTAACCCCAAACTTGACAGATTTCTGTGAGAATCTTGGGTCCATGCGGGTCCCAATAGGTCTTCTGCAGTATTTGTGATGATTGGGATGCAGTTCAACAGATGATTCATCGGAAAATCTACCTTCTGCCACTTTTCCAAATGATCAACTAAAAGTCAAGTTATTATTTGTTGCTCTTAGAACTGGGATCGACGACAAGACTTTTATCTGGTAGTGTATATGTTTAAATAAAAAAGCTTTCAGTAATATCAAAAAAAGATTATTATAAACCCTTACATTTTTTATGACCACTAACAAACTGCATATTTATAAAAACATTGAAACCTGCTAATTTTACTATACACTCTAAAAAAAAGATTGTTACTGCTTATTCAAACTATTAAATGAGCTGAAATAACACAATCCTTGAGATTTTTGGGGGGACAACTTAATTGTTTTATGTTCAATCCACTTAAATTTGTTACGTTAACTTAATCGATTTGTGTTGGGACAACATGAATGAATTGTGTGGAATCCTGCATTTTTTACGGTGTAAAACAGCCTCACAACACTTTTTTGAACATCCCAAGAAAACAAATAAATAATTAAACTTTTAATTAATGCAACAATGCAAACAATTTTCTGATTCCTAAACCAGGTATTGAAAACAGCTATAAATCTGAGCATGATTTTCTGATCCCTTTTTTTCCAATTATTAAAAAGTAAGCAGCTGCTGTTCCCTTAAGACTCTTACACGCATGCAGCCAGTCTCTGTTGTGATTGGCTTACTACCGTCATTGCACACGGTGTTCTTCCCCAGAAAGGACCAAAAATCCTGTTTCCCATTACATGTCTCGCTTTAATACGACACACACTTGAATGTTCAGTAAGTGAAGCTGGTTGTGTCGTAATTCATGTTGTTCTCACCGTGTCGACCATGTTTCACCTTAGGACTGAACATTATGTCCAGAGTCCACAGAGAGCGGCAACGCTGGCATTCGAGATGACTTTAATCTCAAGAGATGCTGAACAAGATGTTCGTCATACCTCACAACTCACTGTAGCAGTATATTTGTGAATATTAGGACAATGGTGGAAAAACTAGCAGCTCTGTATGAATGTAAGAAAACGTGATCTCAAGAACCTGCTAAAATTTTCTCAGATTTAACTCTTAAAAAACTGCCAGATTTGCTTTAAGTTTCCACATCTAATGATACAGTAGTTATTAGGTTTGTTGGCTATTACATTGTAACCCTGTGTCGTAACAACACGCTACGTGACAAGATTTGCAGTGATAAGCAATTTGGCTGTTTGCACCAGACGAAACACGACAGAAATTTAAATACAGCCATTCAGAAGCACAGAATAACGATACTGCTCTGCACTCCAGCGAAATTGTAAGGTTGTTAGGAAATTGTACAATGCTAAATGACTGATATTTGTTAAATTGGCTTGCACTGAGTCACAGCTCTAAAGTTCAATTTTCAAACGGTTTATTTTATTTTCCAGATCTGAGGTGAACTATCTGTTGCTGCTTTCAGTAGTATGGCAATAAATGTCATGTAAAATGGCATTCAAACTCACATTATTAGCATTTAACACTGAATAAAGCACATGAGGTGTACCTGAGGTGATCGTTGTTCACCTGTGATAGAAGCCGTTTCTAAAATATCAATTTCAGGTGTTGGTTAGGACAAAAACTCCTTTTAGTATGGAAAATATTTCTTCTATCGCGTGCCGTTGCTTTTAGTTAGAAAACGGTTCAAATCAGCCTTAAATCAGCCCTTAGGCTCCATAGTCAGGCACACTCATGTCAATCTGGCAACCTGCTCTAGTGTGGACTCGTCATTGTAGGAGCCGAGTGAAAATGTGTTTTGATTCAGGAGTGAAATACCTAGTTTAACCCCTGGGTGTCAAACTTACATACTGCACCTTTAATATTTTTATACATCTCTAACTGAATTTAGCATATATATATACATATGCTATATATAAATGTGTGTTGGTGCTATCAAACAAAATAGTTTTATTAAACAATTATATCCATTAAAATAAGAGTTTGGTCACTTAACATCTTTAGGAATAAAAATATAATACATTTAAATACAAATTACTTAGTTATTTACTTATTTAGTTTTTAGTTTTTGCTAAAAAAAAAAAAAAAAAAAAGAGTACTAACTAATACATTTCAACTACATTTTATATTATGTTTCCCTTGATTTTTCCTCTTTATTAATTTTAGTTAATATAACTAAATATTTGTTTGGGTGTACAAATTTTTGGAACGTGATCTTAAGTTTTTTGTTAGATTAGTGCCATTTTTAGCTTGGGTACTAACTAATGCACAAATATATTATTGTATAGCATCCTATAGAAAATGTTAAATTAAAAGAGAGATCTGTGAGGCGTGTACTCATTTATGCTGAGCACTGAAATTTACAGACCACATTACAGACGCAACTGCCCGTTCATGCAGATTTGCTCTATATAACATAAGGAAGATTAGACCTTTCCTATCAGAACATGATGTTCAACTGTTTTTGTCCTGTCCTGTCCTGGCCAAATATTGCACTGCTCTCTTGGCTGGCCTCCCAACCAACACCATCAAGCCTCTGAAGCTGATTCAGAACTCAGCAGTGAGACTAGTCTTTGAACCAAAAAACTGTGCATGTCACACCTTTATTAATCAGTCTGCACTGGATGCCAATTGCAGCTCGAATCAAATTTAAGGCATTGTCATTTGCCTACAAAACTACTGCTGACTCTGCACCCATTTACTTGAGCCCATTTACTTCAGGCTTATGTGCCAGGCAGGACTCTGCACTCGGCTACCAAACACCGATTTGTGGTTCCATCCCAAAGGGACACAAGATCCACAAGGACTTTCATCGTGGTGGAATGACTTACCAAAACTCAACCAATTTAGTCTCTGACCATTTTCAAGAAACATCAATACTTTCATCAATACTTAATGATTTAATTGCTCTGCAACAATTTTGCAATGCTGAGTGTGCTCCACACAGGTGAGTGGGCTTGACAAACCACCTAGGACACATTCTCTCCTCTCTCACACACTCTCACATTCTCTCCTTAAAATAAATAAATAAAAATAAATAAAAGTAACAGACCTGTCATAGGGGGCGGCACGGTGGCCCAGTGGTTAGCAGTGTTGTCTCACAGCAAGAAAGTCGCTGGTTCGAGCCCCGGCTGGGTCAGCTGGCATTTCTGTGTGGAGTTTGCATGTTCTCCCCGTGTTGGCGTGGGTTTCCTCCGGGTGCTCCGGTTTCCCCCACAGTCCAAAGACATGCACTATAGGTGAATTGAGTACGCTAAATTGGCCGTAGTGCATGTGTGTGAATGCGAGTGTGTATGGGTGTTTCCCAGTACTAAGTTACGGCTGGAAGGGCATCCGCTGGGTAAAACATAAACTGGATAAGTTGGTGGTTCGTTCCACTGTGGCGACCCCTGATAAATAAAGGGACTAAGCTGAAGGAAAGTGAATGAATGAATGAATGAATGAGACCTGCTATATCATTTATTTACTGCAACTCTCTGATGATTTTAAGTGCTTCTTTTATCCTCACTTTTAAGTCACTTTGGATAAAAGCATCTACTAAATGCGTAAATCTAGCAGTATTTAAGATAATTTTTTATATTTTTAATTAAGTCTGCATGTTCACCAAGGCTACATAAATGCAAAATACAGGGAAAAAAACTAAATATCTTGACATATTACTACTATTTAAAACTGTTTTCTTTTTTTTGTGTAGAATGTAATTTATTCATGTGATGCAAATCTGAACTTACATCAACATTACTTCAGTGCCGAATGATCATTTAAATGATTATCAAGAAACATCTCTGAAAATAGCGGTAAAATTAATCTAAATAATGTACTTTCTTATATTTGGTCGCAACAGGCTCATCTTGAAAACGTACCCCTATGTACTTGAAAACGTACCAGCTGACCTCTTACCTCCATATTTCCTGATGTTACCAGTTTGTCTAGTGGCTCGCAGCATACGTCGGCGGACTTGAGATGCAGAGATAAGTTGACCACGATGACGGGGTTCGAGTGTGGCAAAGAACAGTTCCAGAAAGCAAATAACAGGGTGAGAATGTGGGAAAATCTGAAAATGTAAAAATCAAGCGAGGGCTTTTCTTGTTCTGGATTGCTTTTTAAAACTGTTGGTTGGGTTTAGGGTAGTGGATGGGCGGGTCAATCAGTGCTTTTGAAAACATTATTGGTTGGGTTTAGGGAAGGAGGTGGGTGGGTCAGTCGATCGGTCAGTCAGTCAGTCAGTTGACAGCGGCCTCTGGTGGATTTACGTGAGAACAGCAGGCATGAATGGCACTCGCGGGAAAATTTTGAGATCTGAAAAAGCATATACAGCAGCCTCTGGTGGATTCGCGAAAACAAAAACTGCAAACAAAACCTACCTCCTGGGACGTATTTGGTGCTCTCCAGAAATGTATATAGCGGTACGTTCTATTCCCCAGTCATTACTATGATTTCCACTACTTTTTTTATTTAGTACCATAGCATAAAAATACACTTTCTTTGACTAGTTCTGCTCTCGTAAAATGTAAAGAATAATTGAACTGACCATAAAACACAACTCCTCTATTAGAGGATCCCAAATCCTTTCTGCATCTGCTGCTAGTTGTCTTTGAGACATCTGAGCCAGCTGTCAACACAATCACCCTCTAATATACAGCTCATGGCCATTACAGTTTTGGGAGATTAAAGGGTTAGTTCGCACAAAAGTGAAAATTCTGTTATTAATTACTCATCTTCATGTGGTTCCAACACAAAGAAAGATATTTTAGATGAAATCCTCCACAGACAGTAATAGTCCCGACTCGTTCAAAGTCCAGAAAATACCAAAAAAACATCCTCAAAGCAGACCATTTGCCTTCAGTGGTTCAATCAGAATATTATCAAGCTATGTGCACTAACAACTTTATTGAACAGTTGCTTCTCCTTAGTGTCAGGATAGGGTTTGTGTTAAATAACGTGCAGTAGGTTTGTTACCATTCAAATGAAGTAACTAACCAGCTTTCCACGGCAGAGAAAACGGAAGTACCAGTACCAGTTTTTACCCAGAATGGGTAATGTAGCATGAATTCCAAATGTAGCATGAATTCAGTTACACTGTAAAATTACAACTTAATAAACAATATTACCAGCTTGGTGGGTTAAATAAATTTATAATGTACAGTACAAAAGTCAAATGTAAATATAATCTCATATAAAAAGTAGTAAACGACTAGTATATGACAGCACTGAATCTGAATCAATTGATTAATTTAAACAGCTGATTAATTTAATAATAAAGCAAACATGTCTAAATGACTGGCCCAGTGATTCATTTACTCAGTCAGTTTGCTCAAACTAATCATTGAATCATGAATCATTCAGAAACAACAACGCCTCACAAATGTTCTGCTCTGATAGTTGTTTTGGAAAAACTTTCATTACAACGTGTCTAAAATAGAAAACTACACATATATGAATTCATGTAAAATCAATTGCAAATTTTGCTGTTTCATGTTATGAATGCAACAATGTAATATTTAACCGCAGTATCTAAGTGATGTGAGTTTGTGTGGAAATTTTGATTCTTCCCTGGTTTCGTGTTTTACATTTAGGTTGTAGTAGTATTTTTTCACTTCTCAATAAAAAAAATCCACTTGTCCTGGATGAGCATGTCAAGCCCTGTTATATAAAATTCAACCAACCAAAGTGGCTTTAACCACTGCGGAAATCCACCCACATTTGGCAGGTTGGCAGGTGGTAATGTCAAGCCCTACTGGCACCGCTGGGGTGCATGTACACTCATAGAAAACAGTGTATTTGTATTGTAATGATGTTGAGCTGTACAGCAACTCTCTTCTGGTGTTTGTTCCTATTTACAATTTGGTTGTGTCCCTAACAACACACAATACACTCTTTTTTTTTTTTTGTTGCATAATTTGTTTATTCAGCATTTGCAATAATAACTAAATAAAAGGACAGCAGTGTGAAAAGAATTGTATCCTGACCACACTACACACTATAAAATATATACAATTGAAGACAAAAAAAGGTGTTTGAACATGTTTTAAACATAGTTTTAATAACTAATTTCTAATAACTAAATTATTCAGTCTTTGTCATGACAATAGTACATAATATTTTACTACACTCTAAAAAATTATATGAACAATTAGTCATGACAGCATATGTTTTTAGTTCATTGTAACTTATTAAACTAAGTTAATCATGTTCTAACTTAATTTTATAAGTTATGCAAGCAGTTTTAAGTCAGTTTAACATAATACAAGTTAAATGGACTCATATGGTTAATTTTATTCAGCCTAAAAATTTAAGGCAACCAGGATGTTTTTACAGTGTAGTTATTTTGCAAGACATTAGTATTTAGCTTAATGTGCCATTTAAAGCTTAGCTAGGTCAATTAGGCAAGGCGTTGGACAACAGTGATTTGTTCTGTAGCCAATTAAATATATATATAAATATACATAATATATATACATAAAAAATATATATATATTAATGGGCTTAATAGTATTGACCTTATAAGATCGAGTTTTTAAACATTTGTAATTAAATATATGTTTGATATGGTTTTATAAGGTGCCTGTCTGTAAAAGTACTTATGTAAGAATTTGTATACAGAATGAATAATAAGGATAATAAGACACCCTTAAGGAGAAATAGTATTGGTTGTTATTTTGTCTGACCTGATGCATGTATTACACAATATACATAATTCACATAACTAAACTAAATTTTGTCTTCGATCAGGTGGTGTACAACATCATTACTGTTGACCTGGGGTAGATTCAATTCAATTAAATTCATCTTTATTTCTATAGCACTTTTACAATGTAGATTGTGTCAAAGCAGCTTAACATAGAAGATTATAGTAAATTGAAACAGTGTCAGTCCAGTTTTCAGAGTTGAAGTTCAGTTTAGTTCAGTTCAGTGTGGTTTAATTTTCACTGCTGAGAGTCCAAACACTGAAGAGCAAATCCATCGATGCGCAGCTCCACAAGTCCCGAACCATGCAAGCCAGTGACGACAGCAGCGAGGAGCAAACTTCACCAATTGGCGAAAGTGAAGGAAAAAAAACCTAGAGAGAAACCAGGCTCAGTTGGGCACGACCATTTCTCCTATGGCCAAACGTCTTGTGCAGAGCTGCAGTCTAGGCGCCGGAGGCTGGAGAACGTTGGACGTCCATCGTGGAGAAGCTGCAGGTGGGAGAGGTCACCGGCTGGTGTACAGGCTGGCCCTTCAGGATCAATGCGAAGACTCGTCTGTCACTGGGGTCTTACAGGAATCAGTCTCATGCTCTTCACTCCTCCGTGACCACCACAGCAGCTGCTCAGAATACGGCCTGGTCCAGGATTATGGAAACCTCTGGAATAATAAACAAGACTATGATAAGCGCAGATGCCATTCAAATTATGTCTTTTGGGAAGTGTTCCCGGCTGCGGTTGCCCTAAATAATGCAGACTAACAATCCTTTAGAGGATTTGTACTCTAAAAGCATTTGTGTTTTAGATCTTGAAGACCTATGTAATGGCATCTGACATCTATATTACTGACAGTTAATCAGAAATGCCAGAGAGATGGCTAATCGAAAACCAGGAGTTAACCATTTATGCGGTTCCATTCACTTCTGATTACATTATTAGAACCTATTTAGCTGGAAGTCTTTACTTTTGTTGCATAAAGGAAATAGGCACTTGCTGCTTTACAAACAGGTTTATTTTACAACTCCCCTAGGGTTAAACGGTTGAGTTTTACCATTTTTGCAGGAGCACTGTTAGCTTAGCTTAGCATAGATCATTAAATCGGATTAGACCATTAGCATCTCGCTCAAAAGAAGACTTTTGATACATTTTAAAGCTTGATACTTCTAAGTACTAAGACTGAAAATGAAAAGTTGCTATTTTTTAAGGCCGATAGGAACTATATTCTCATTCTGCCATAATAATCAAGGAACTTTTCTGCTGTACCATGGCTGGAGCAGGTGCAATGATACTATGCAGATTCTAACTGGTGGTGCAAGTTTAGTTTTTGGCGCTGGGGACTATTTTCATGCACTGCATAATATCATTGCAAAGTTCAATTCAATTCAAGTTTATTTGTATAGCGCTTTTTACAATAATTATAGTTTCAAAGCAGCTTTACAAAAGGTGCACATTATTGCATTGCAATCAAATTGCTTTACTAAAAAGATAGGTCTTTAATCTAGTTTTGAACTGAGAGTGTGTCTGAGCCTTGGACATGATCAGGAAGGCTATTCCAGAGTTTAGGAACCATAAATGAGAAGGCTCGACCTCCTTTAGTAGACTTTGCTATTCTGGGTACTACCAGAAGCCCTGAGTTTTGAGATCCTAAAGGTTGGATTGTAGCGAGACAGAAGGTCGGTTAGATAAACAGGAGCTAGATTGTTTAAAGCTTTAAAGGTAAGAAGCAATATTTTATAATCAATACAGAACTTAACAGGCAGCTCTTGGTTAGCACACCAGAATGAAAGTATAGTTCCTAGCCTAGAAAATTAGCTAAATTTTCCATCTGTCTTAGTACACGATGTAACCACAGAAGTGTCAAGCTTTAAATAGGACAATTATTAAAACTCTTTGAGTAAGATGCTAATGGTCTAATCCGATTCGATAATCTATGCTAAAATAAGCTAAAAGTGCTCCTAGACCCAGAGCTCGGCTGAATGGATTCAAAAATGCTAAAACTCAATTCACTCAACAGGAGAGTTGTAAAATGAGTCTATTTAAAAAAAGAAACAAAAAAAGTTAAATGTTCCTTTAAATAATTGATATTCATCAAAACTAATAGTATAATCCGTTTCAAGACTGGAGAGCCTATTTACAGGAAATGCAAGTTTAGAAATGTCTGGAAAGGTCAGATTGAAACTAATAAGAGAAGTCAAAAGTTGCTCTTGTGAAAGTCTGCTAGTAAACAACATCTTAGTCTGTAGAATAAATGACAGTCTGTGTGCTGCTCAGGGCGTGACGCTGCGGCTCTGAATGGCCGTATTGATTTTTTTGCAGCAGTTCTTATCTGTGCCATATTAAACGTGTGACCTAAATACTAGCAAGTTGTACCACCACCTGTTTACTTTAATAAAGTAACACCGTGAAACTGCTGCCAATAAAGTGGACGTTGCTGCTGCAATTGCTAAATGGTTTGACCTGCTTATGCAAATGAGTCTTGGCTGGTTAATATATGTCTGAAGTGATACGTGCGTTTTTGATAACCTCATTCTCTTACTTTGACCCACATTGTCTCAGTTATTGTATGAATATGTGAATGGTCAGCAAATATTTCTACACTGGCACTGCTTTTTGTGGCATGTTTTGGCAAGTGACTTCTCAGACGTGAGGGTTAGTCAAACAGAAAAGTCTTTCAAAATACAGTAAAACAGACAATTTACAACTTGCAATTTCAAGTAAATAGTCTCTTTTTTATTCATTTTAGAATATATTTATTCTTGTGATGGAAAATGTTGAATTTTCGGCATTATTGCTCCAGTCTAAAATATTACACAATCCTTCAGCAGTAATAATAACATGCGGATTTGCTGCACAATAAAACATGGTGGATACAGAAGACAGATATATTGCTTAATATTTAGTTGAAACCATTTTTTTCCTATTTTTTATTGAATAGAGAGAGAATGCAGCTTTTTTTAATTTGAAATATGGATGTACACTAAAAATGCTGGGTTGTTGTAACCCAATAATGGGTTAAATATGGACAGACACAACTGTTAAAAAGGTTAAAAAGTATTGTACTGTATTGTACTGGTTTAAAAAAGTGTCATTTAAATCTAATTGAAAAGAATAACTCAATGCTTGTCCATATTTGACCCAGCACTTTTCATTCACAATTCATTCATGTTGTCCCAACACAAATCGATTAAACTAGCTTAACAAATCGAAGTGGATTGAACATAAAACAATAAACATCAAAGAAATCCCAAGAATTGTGTTGTTTCAGCTCATTTTAAATAAGTAGTTTTAAAAAAAATAATAATAATTTAATGAGCGTTGGGTTATGACAACCCATTTTTTGCAGTGTAATTTTCTACATTTCTTCACTGTAACTTTTGATCTCTGCTTTATAAAACTGTACATTTAAAATATATATATATTCTATTTTTATATTTTCATTTTAACCTAAAGTTTTTGTAATTTTGTTTTGTTTTGGTAATTTTTAATGACATCTATTAGTTTTTTTTTTTTTAAACAACTAATAAAAAAAATTATTAATTATAATTTTAAATGAATATGTTATTAATTTGTTTTATTAATTTATTTGTATTATTTTGTATTATTTACACAGCCATGGTATATCAAGAGATTAATAGACCATTTTTGATATTTCTACCTCATTTAAAGTTAAAATATTGTCTTTTCTTTTAATAAAATAACAAAAAATATTATCAGAAATCTTTATATACTTATTTTTAGACTACATAATGCCAATGTTTTAACTTCAGAAGAGTTCAAAAATCAACATTAGGCTAAATAAGCTTGATATTCAAATACAACTATAGTGAATTTTCATTGCAAAAAGAAAAAAAGTTCACAATTAAATTGAAAATCTGAAAGAAAAGCTGCCAGACCTCACTCAAAAAAAGATTTTTGCTTTTTGTTCGAACTACTTATTTAAAATTAGCTGAATCAACACAATTCTTGAGTTTTCAATTCTTGAGGGGACAACTTAATTATTTTATGTTCAATCCACCTAAATTTGTAAAAACAATTTAGTTAACTTAATTGATTTGTGTTGGGGCAACATGAAGGAATTGTGTGGAAGCCCGCATTTTTTTTACAGTGCTTTATAGGTAACATTAATTTAATCCTAAGCAACAAAAATAACTTTAATTGCATGGTAGTTTCAGTTAACCATAATAGCCCCATGCATTGACGTCCAACCTTTGAATGGCGGTTTATCCGGTAAAGCATTTGTTACTGGACTTGTTGTATCACGGTTCCAGCAGAATATACTAATCAGCATGTATGTCAAAGTGTGATCCGGAGAAGGGTGATATAGTCATGCTCGGGTTATGACTCCACGCAGCTGCTATTTCTAAGGCGCTATAAAAAAGGGCCATAACCTTTGCAAGGCAGCTGCTCCTGAAGTCACAGGGTCTATTCTGAACTAAACTTAGATAGATAGAAACGTGAAAGTGCAATCGTAGTAGTGTTTGCCCGTGCCTGGAGGCCCCGAACCAGGTTCACTTACAGTACTCTGATCAACTTCAACAAAGAGTTCTAAGGAAACTTTTTGTTTTTTTAATCTGAAGAGAGTTTCAGTGTGCAGGCCATGTTTTGCCATGCAGGAGATTGAAGCTGTGTGCATTTGCATGAATGTATAGCCTAGTTCTGTCTCATTTATGTTACACTCATTTGTAAAGTTTATTTACTTACAATCTTTTTTCTTTTCTTTATTTGCACAAGACTTTGAAGACAACACATACATGTTAAATATGTGGAATTTGTAGAACATTATGATTGAAAGTCATTTTTGGATGAGAGCCTCCTACTACACTGCAAAAAAACAAATGTTCTTACTTCGATTTTTTTGTCTTGCTTCTAATCCAAATATCTAACAATTCTTAAATCAAGAAGCATTGTCTAAACAAGCAAAACAATATGGTCTTGTTTTAAGAAATAAAATCCAACATTAAGTGCGTTTTTCCTTAAAACAAGCTAAATAATCTGCCAATGGGGTAAGCAAAGTAATCTTGTTTTTCCTTTTGACATAAGATTATTTCTTACCCCATTGGCAGATTATTTTGCTTGTTTTCAGGAAAAACTGACTTAATATTGACATATTATTTCTTAAAACAAGACAATGTGTTTTGCTTGTCTAGAAAATGCTTCTTGATTTAAGAGCTTTAAGATATTTGGACTAGAAACAAGACAAAACAAAACAAGACATTTTTTTGTAGTGCAACCTCAGTTTTAAGTGCTTTAGTTAACCATGTTAAAACTGGCACCAAACAACACTGTTAGAAAGACTGTGCCAACCTTTATGCTGCGGTCACTCTGCACTTTTCGCCCCATTGACTTTCATTGATATTCATACACATGCGAATGTGCCAGCCTGGAAATGCAAGCTTGTGTTTTGCATGTCGCTCTGTTTTAAAGTTCAAGCTTTGTGAACGCTGACCTGTGAATTAGCATCACGTGAATGTGTGAGACCAATAGAAATCAAACCTCTCTGTACAGAAATGTAAAATTGTTTCAGTGTTGCATCATCTTGTTTTAGCCCGCCTCATTTCACAGCGCCATCTGACAGAATTTCACATGCTCAAACTCTAGTGTGACCATAGCTTTAATGCTGTTTTTTGTATATTTAGCAATGAATTGTGAATCTGAGTTCACTGTAAAAAAATGCTGGGTTACACACAATGGATTTGTGTTGGGACAACATGAAGGAATTAAGTTAACTTATTAGTTTTTACAAATTTAAGTGAATTGTACATAAAAAACTATTAAGTTATCCTCAATAAAACCTCAGTAATTGGGTTGTTTCAGCTCATTTTAAATGAATAGTTCGAACAAACAGTAAACGTTATTTTTTGAGTGAATCATATGGTGCATTTACATATCAATGATGTACCATTTCTCCATTTTACGCTTTTGCATGAAGTTTTCACAAAAACGTATTTTTGGAGTTTACACATACTCAAAAAATGTTTTAGTTTTTTTCTGCTTGTACAAATTACTCATTTAAATTGAGCTGAAACAACATAATTCTTGAGTTTTTTGGGACAACTTAAATGTTTTTTGTTTAATCCACTTAAATTTAAAACAATTAAGATTTACAATTATCGATTTGTGTTGGGACAACATGAAGAAATCATGAAGAAACCATTTTTTTTACAGTGCAGAGGTGAAAACCATATTATTTAAAACCCCCTTCTTAATTTGTTTAGGCCTCAAAAGCATCATTTGTATGAAAATGAATGACCAATACACAAAAATATACACAATACTGATTTTAGTTGTTTAATTGCCCCCCTGGAGTCTTAATGTTTACTACTTGAGGAACTACTATGAATATTTTGACGTAAATGATACTTCAAACCTATACTGCACCCATAAAGATACAACGTTAACACATTTTCTGAGAGGGATTTGGATATTGTGCAATAGTGTCTTGAAGAGGGCAGGTCATCTCAAATACTAGAGAGCATTTAATTGGTCAGAGATTTGATGAGAAACCAAAGTTGATTAATTAATTTTGCTGAAAGTGACAAACATGAATGCTTATATCTTCCAAATGCTAATTTTGTCACTGTTTTGGAGTGCACTAGTTTATTTATTACCTTAAGACTAACATATTCATACTAAAACCTAAAAAAACCTTTCATTTTGATTCCACAGGGACTTTTAATGCACTTAAAGGGATAGTTCTCCTAAAAAATTATTTACCTCTCCCTCGTGTGTTTTAAACCTTTTAAAAGTTTCTTTCTTATGCTGAACAATAAAGAAGATAGTTTGAAGAATGCTAGTTTCTGGCACCAATTGACTTCCATAATAAGAAAAACAATTCCTATGGAAGTCAATGAGTGCCAGCAACCAGCATTCTTCAAAATATCTTCTTTTGCATGTAACAGAATAAAAAAACTCAAATAGGTTTTGAAAAAGAATTCTCATTTTTTGAACTATCCCTTTAAATACAATTTCAATGTGACAAGAATGTCATGCTCTGTTTAGATTATCATGAACATGCTCCGGATTAATAATGTAAATATTCAATTTCGATCATTTCACTTCAATTGTATCATCAGCAGACATGGTTGTTCAGCAAATGTTCATTGTTGGGTGAACTGTCCCTTCAAATAAACAGTCCTAGTATTGTAACACATGCCTGAACATACAGTGACATAACATGGCAAGAAGAAAAGGTTTTGGTCAAGTGAAGAATAAGAAAATGAAGACAGAATTCTCATTTTTTGCGTGAACTATCCCTTTAAATACAACGTCATGTGACAAGAATGTCATGCTCTGTCTATATTATCATGAACATGCTCAGAATTAATAATGTAAATGTTCAATTTCGGTCATTTCACTTCAATTGTATCATCAGCAGAAATGGTTGTTCAGCAAATGTTCATTGTTGGGAGAACTGTCCCTTCAAATAAACAGTCCTAGTATGGTAACACGTCTGAACATACAGTGACATAATTTGGCAAGAAAAATAGGTTTTGATCAAGTGAAGGATGAGTAAACAATGACAGAATCGTCATTTTTTGAGTGAACTCTCCCTTAAATACAACGTCATGTGACAAGAATGTCATCCTCAGTCTAGATTATCATGAACATGCTCAGAATGAATAATGTAAATGTTCAATTTCGGTCATTTCACCTCAATTGTATCATCAGCAGACATGCTAATTAATTTTGATTAGCCTGTATCCGAGTATATTACCAGCAAATGTTCGTTGTTGGGCGAAATGTCCCTTTAAATGAACAGCCCTAGTATGGTAGCGCATGCCTGAACATACACTGACATAACTTGGCAAGAAGAATCTATTTTAAAGTTATACAGACAAGGTCTAATTTTAATGTATACAGTATGTGGCTTGTGTTTCACCTGACCCGTAAGTCAACATGAAAACTATAAATTATATTTACAACCAGGCTTCTTTATTTCACTTCTCCATTTCCATTCCCTGACAGTTTTGTCCAGTTCGGAAAACTTTAATAGTATTTTTTTTTTGCTTATGCACTGAAAAAAAAAAAAGGATTCATTGGATTTACTTTTTTTTAAGGTGTTTGCAAACAATTTATTTGGACTGATTTAAAACAAACAAACAAATTAAATTGAGTAATGTTAAACGTGTTTGTTTAAATTCAGCTCATATAAATTGTTTACCTTAAAAAAATTCAGTAAATCCAATGAGCAATTTTTTTCTTTTTTTTTTCAGTGTGTTGATTAGTGTACATCAATGCACAAAAATAAAATACTGCAGTCATTTCATAATGTCGCCGCTATATTGTGAAACACTATATACATAAATTATGGCGTTGTGCAATGTTTGGGAAGTCTAGGTTGAGTTATTAGCCATGGGTTTATTGAATACAGATAAAAAAAATGCGTCAAATTGATTTATGCGAGTTAAGTCTAGAGTTTAAACGTGCACCAGGCATACATGTATATGTGTAAAATACAGTATGTTTACTATTGAATGTGAATATAAATTTGCATATTTCTCTATCACTCATATGCCCTGGAGTCATAACTGTGTATGTATGAGGAAATAAAACAGGATAACTAGTGAATCGGATTCCCCTATGACCGCTATTCACTCCCCGTAGAGATAATGATGTCGTCCAACTATCATTGGCTCTTTCAAACAGCCACATGTACGCCACTGTAATTCTCAATGGTTTTGTGAGTGATTAGGATCTAGAGATGTTTACAGTATTACTGTTTCACATGAATGTGTGGTTTTCTCAGAATTTTAGTTTCAGTTTATGTCTAAAAGAAACTTGTTATTGGGCAAATCTGGCCTTAGCTGAGTTTTATGCTCCCACAAGGACAGGCTGTTCCCACCTTTTACCAGCTTTGGGAAAAACAACAAAACATACGACCACTGTGCTCAATACCTGCTGCTCACTTTGGTAAACAGTTTTTCCATCTAAACACCTTGGTGATTTACTAGTTATTGCCATAATAAATCAATATGGAGCTTACCAGACAAACAGTTTGATAACAAAACTTTTCAAAGGTGTTACTAAAAAACCCGTAATATAATATAATAAAGTGTTAGCGCTCAGTTGTTCAGTGCTTAATGTGTGTGTACAGTATAAATGTGTTTTTATTTTTAGTTCACCACTTGGCAGAGGTTGTCAAATCAATGAAAAGAAAATCTTCTGCAGTGCCTCATGATAGTTTGTAATTTTCCAAATAGCAAAAACTGTGGTCAAGAGGGGAGGTTTGTGTAGTTTGAAATGCAAAATAAATTGACACACATGAGCTGCGTGTGTGTGTGTGTGTGTGTGTGTGTGTGTGTGTGTGTGTGTGTGTGCGTGCGTGTGCGCGTGCGCGTGTGCGTTTGTGTGTGGAATGTCATCATCAACACACTACACTGTGTAGGTGTGTCTCCACAGCCCTTCCTCATTCTGCTGTACTAGCTGCCTTTCTATGTAATAATTCAAAAATTATATTGTATTATGTTTGAATATTTTTAAATGTTTTTTTTTTTAGGGTTTTTATATTATGTTATAGCATAATATTTTTTATGATTTTAAACATTTTATATACATTTAATTTCATGTATTTATTTTTTGTACCCACCCCTCAAAATATCTTCATTT